>OZ007582.1:15088972-15093972 GCA_963931925.1 Onchidella celtica
AGAGGGAAGGTGAAAATGAGGGATGGGGGAGGGGGAGGGGAGCTGAGAGAGTGTGCGAAGAGACAAAAAGAGGTGGGACATATAGTTCACGAGAGAGGGAAAAAGAGACAAAGAGACAGATTGTTTATGAGTGTGTGTGAGAGAGAGAGAGAAAGAGAAAGAGAGAAAGATAGAAGGAGAGAGAGAGTGAGAGAGAGAGAGAGTGAGAGAGGGAGAGAGAGAGAGAGAGAAAGAGAAAGAGAAAGAAACAGAACACAGGTAAAGACAGAAGCAGAACAACAGGTCCCCGAGATGCAAAGTTGTGTAACAACAACACATGGTCAGCCCACACAACCACACCCAGCACTAGGTGACAAATACAAGTTATGGACCAACATGCATGATACTGGTCAACAGTTCAACCGAGCGCTTCTTTCATCAAATTCTGGAACTAATTCATAATCCAACTCACGTATTGGCGTATCAACGATTTATCTATTTTACAGGAGAGTTTGGTGCAAGTGAGATGTCTCATGTACAGACAATTACGTGGTAAAAACGTTTCTGTTAAGAATGCTGTAACAAGTATGTACGTCCCCCAAGTATTTTGTGATAGAGGCAAGTATTTCAAGGCCAAATGCTCCTTGGCAACAGCCTTAATTAATTATGATTAATTATTCTTCAGATTTTAGGTTTTTCCTTTCCTACTGTTTTTCGGTTGAAAGGTAAGGGGTTAAGGGTTAAGGATTCGATAAGATTTAGGTTTGAGGATAAGGGCGGAACTGAGATTAGTACTTATACGTATGCGTCCATAACGCAAAAACGATTGGGGTGCATATTACGTACTTATAATAACAGCCTAATTGAATAGCGCACGTAAGCTCTCCGAACTCCTCCCCCCCCCCCTCACCAACCCCACGTCTGTTTGGGGGTGCGTGCGACCTGTAACAACGGCCTTCTATTAAAGACATCGATATGTCATGTTCTGAGGCTATAGATCTCACCAGGAGCAATAATAAAGTAGACATTGCGTAAAAACCTCCAAAAACCCATCGATACACCAGACTGAGTACTCAAAAAAGGGCAATGAATTTGAAATTTCTTCAATATTCGGAATCGAGTATGTGTAATCGCTGTGCCTGTGTACCACCTGGTACAACAAAGGCCCACAGGTATGTGGCCCTGTCTGCAGCGATGGACCCAGGTAAAAATAATCAATGAAGCCAAAACAAAAACCAAATCGTTCACAGACTTGGTTTGACCTTGAAGGCTGTAATGCCTAGGGGCCAGGGCTTAACTTCCGTTCTGGGCCAGCTCGCTGCATGATTAATGCATGTTCAGGGAGGAAACCAACCTGGCGCGTGCCAGGATTAACGCCCTGGCTATGCCGGCCACCTGACGTGAAGATTTGCTGGACAACACGGTTTTTGTGATCAGGAAATTGTACGTCTGTGCGGAACAATACTGCCGTGGAACGGAAAAAGACCACGGATATTATTCACCAATCTATGTCAAATTCGTATTTAACATCATTTATAGAATGAAATAAGTATGCTCTATCTCTCTGTCTGGGTTATCAGTTTGTACGACTAACAGTGTCTATTGGTCATCACAAAAGAATCTTGTTAAAAGTACGTACGTCCCTCAAAGGGGCGAGGGAAGACTATGCTAGAAGGTAGGACGCTGGGACAATTTGTGGAATAAAACCTCAAAATTAATGGATATTGGATCAGGGAGAGGAGGACTTATGAGGATACCCGGTGTGCTAGGATTCTGATTCCTATCAAGCAATCAATCAAAATGACCCCCAAGATTTTTTTTGCACTAGGGGCACGTATTTTAAAGATTTTTGTGACTCCAAAGCCAGAGAGCTTCTCCCCGAAATACTCTTAACTACAGCCTTAATTAATTATTCTTTCAGATTTTGTTTTGTTTTCCTCCTGTTTTTTCTTTTTTTTTGGTTGAGAGGGTGGGGGGCAGGGTTAGGGATTCGATGGATTTAGGGTTGAGGATAAGTACGGGGTTAGGGGTAGGTCCGGTATACGTACGCGCCCCTAGCGCAAAATACGTGGGGACCGTACATACCTATAACAATAGTCTTCACAAAATGAAAATTCCACAGAGTAACAAACCTCAGCAAAACGGAAATTCTCCCAAAAATTCTGTTTTTGATAAACCTTCTTCTCTAACACGGCAGACATTACCCACAAACGAAAGCTGTGAAACACGACCACGTGACCGGATATAAACTGTTTTAAAGGTTGACTCGCCAAGTGGTGCATTCCAAAATGGCAAATTACTCGCAGCCATGAATGACATCACAGCTGTATGACCATATCTCCCCCACCCCCTCTTACCGACTCAGATTCCACTACAACAAGAAAGACAAGCGGAAGTGGATCCTTCTTTCAAACATTTTTCCAGCTATGGCAATTTTTTTTAAAAGTGAAGCTATTTTCTTTCAGTGTGTGTGGAAACACGGCATCATAGTCTTCCTGTTGTTGCTTCCTGCAGCAACATTTGGGCCCTCGCCAGTCTCTCGCCAAGACGAGGTCCCGACGTTTTGCGCTACTAAATATAAGAATTTAGACAGTTGCAAAGATCTTAAAATAGTATTACGGTTAATACTATTTTAACATCTTTGGACAGTTGTTATAAGTACATACGCACTCCAAGTGTTTTGCGCTAGGGGTGCGTACATGTACATAATTAATATCCCTAACCCCGTCCTTATCCTCAACCCTAAATCTGATCTAATCCCTAACCCTACACCTACCCTTTCAACCAAAACGCAGGAGGAAAGCAAAAAGAAAATCTGAAAAAAAAAAAAGAAATCAATTACAATTAAGGCTGTTGCTAGAAGCATTTCAATAGGAGCTCTCTAGCTCTAAAGTCACAAAAGGCTTTAAAATATGTACGACCTAGCGCAAAATTCTTGGAAAGAACATTCAAGAATTTAATGTAGCGTTCTTGTCCAGGCAACAACCAGCTGAAAGTATAAAATTAATACGAAGTCCATTCACATAAACAGGGTTAAATGGTTTAGTCATGTGTAAAATGGAGTTTACAAAGCAGAACAGAATGTTACGACAATAATTCCACAGCCTACATGGCAGAATTCAGTGCGCAGTTTAGTAAAAGGTGTAATTGTGACAATGTCATGTTCCCTACATTTCTCTCAAGCTTACAGTTCAACTATTTTTGGGCATTTTGCAGATTATTCCCCGATCGCGCATAATTGCATACATTCACATAGCCTTTACGGTCCGTAATCAAGTCTTCATGGCAAAATTTCAGAGAGATCAGTTAAGTAGTTTTCCAGTACATTGTCAAAATTTTGCAAAAAAGACAAAAGGTTGTATGATGCAAGGTCTCGACTAAGAAATAATACAGAAACGATACCATAAAACGCATAAGAAAATACATATTTTTTTTCTTTTTGCCACATTTTGACTTTACTTCACGCCTTGCTGCAACCCCCACAGATTTTCTGGTTTTTTTTTTTTTCTTTAATAATAATTTAATATTCGAGTCTATTGGCAACAAAGAATTTTGTTGTCTTTTTATATAACAGATTGCAAATGGCATCTGAAATGTAATTTGTACCCAGGGTAGCGAGACTGCCCCGGTAAAAAACAGCAAGAACAACAACAAAAAGTTAACGAATCACGATATGATAGGGCAGTGCAAACGACAGCACAGCCAAACACACGAACAGACAGAGTGGAGGCGACAGTGAAGCAGAAAAACACGACAATACAAGAGATCAGAAACTACAGTCAACACTAGGACGTCAGCCCAATAGAGAGGGATAGAGAGAGGAGAGAGAGAGAGAGAGAGAGAGAGAGAGAGAGAGAGAGAGGGAGAGAGAGAGAGACTGCCCCCCCCTCCCCAGTATGGCCACTGGACACTGAACAAATCTCTACTGGGAATTCGGAAAATCTATAATTTAGTTAGCTGAGGATTTGCAATTCGGTTCACTGATCTCCTTGTTCTTTCTTTCTTCCCCCCCCCCCTCTCTCTCTTGTTTCTCCTTCTCTCTGTCTCCTCCTCTCTCTCTCGCCCTCACCCCAACTCTCTCTCCATATGTCTATCCCTCTCTCTCTCAGTCTCTACCGCTTTCCCGCATATTGTCTTTTTTCATTTCCTGATCTTAATCCTTTCTGTATGCCTTCACCAAACATCTTTGGCATTTCTCACTACACAGACATTCTCCCTTCGTCTCTCTCTCTCTCTCTGTCCCTCTCCCCCCGCTCTCTCACTCTCTATTTCTCTCTCTCCCATTGTCTTTTTCAGTCCCAGATCTTAATTCTCTGTGTGTCTTCATCAAACACCCCGCTAAGTTTCTCCTTCCTTTTTTTTCCTTTATTTTTCACAGAGATTCTCTCCCCCCCCCCCCCGCCCCCCCAAGTCTGTCTCTGTCTGTCTATCTGTCCATTTGTCTTGTCTGACGCGCATACACACTTACACACACACTCATGCCCACATGACGTAGACAGAACAAAACACATGCGACTTCAGTAAACAATGTATGTTTTTGGCAGCAAAGGACTGTTTACTATAACGTAATTGTCTTAAAACGCAAGTTAAATTAACAAACAAAGACAAAGGAAGATACAAACAAACGAAAGGTAACAAATCAATAACAAGACGCGTTTTTTGAAAAAGAAAATATGTTATTTTATGTTCAAAGGCACTCATTTGTCGCTATGACGGGGACCCGTTAGTCTGGAGGCAAGGAGCTCGCCTCTCATGCTGAAAGTACCGGGTTCAAATCCCGGTCGGTGCAGGCATGTTGGAATTTTGGGATTTTTCTCATATCTTCCTGTCCCTGATCCTATGGTGGGCAGGACCGAGCACATAGTCTTCTCGGATAAGGATGAAAAATTCGGAGGGCCCGTGAACACGTTGCGCTCGTTAAAGATACCTTGGGAGTTGGAAATCGAGAAGAGCAGGCTGAACAGGCCGATGTCCGGGCAAATGAAATAAAAACGTATCCTTACCAGACCTCCCCCCCCCGC
>OZ007582.1:15098972-15136472 GCA_963931925.1 Onchidella celtica
GTGTTGGGTGAATTGGGGTGGGGTTGGGAGTCTCCTTGGGTGTCAGAAATAGCCAGCATGGATCGTGCGTTCTTTAAGGACGCCTGCTGATACAAGTTCTGGATTATGAGCAGGACACAGACAGAGGACATTTCTTTTGCAGTGGAAGACAGCATAGGAAAACATTATTTTGTAAAGGATGCCCGCTTTGTGGCTGGTGTGGCGCGTCAGTGTGGGGCTGAGTCAGGAGGTGGGGGCAACTGGGAATGATCTCGAACATTAACAAAAATACGGAGAGAAAGATAATACAGGAGGAAATTGGGAGTCGGAGAAGGAGGAGGAGGAGCGTTTGGCGTTGTGACGCGTATCTTTGAAAAAATGTTGACCGAACACGTAGGTCTCGGGAAACGGAGGCCAATGAAAATATTTTTGGAGCAAAATGTCGGAAATCAGAATGTGGTCAGTGAAAACTTGCTGAGTGGACAAAAAATATAAGCATTGGCAATTTTTACTGAGGCTGAGGATTATAAAGATGAATAAGGCAGGCGCCAGAGGGACGGTGAATATTCCAGAAAATTGCTGACTGCAACGAATGTGAAAATGGGAAAAAAAAGAGAGAACCAGTGGATATATATGGCTAGCAAAACACATCTTCGGCAAACACGGATAATTCGATAATTCGTACACTTTATGGGTGTTCGGTAAGCAGAAATCGCATCACAAAGAGAGGAAAGTCAAAAATTGGCAAAAAGAAAAAGTCGTATGTAGCAAAGCCTCGCGTAAGAAATAATACCCAAACGATGCGATGAAACGCAAACCAAAAGGGAAGACAGAAAACGGCCAATATTTTTTATAATATTATGGCCAAAGAGAGGAAAAGCGCCGAAAAGCATAGCCAGCAAAACACGCATTAAACGAAGACGGTTAACTCGTATGGTTAATGCACGTTCGTGACAAGCAGATGTCATTGCGCCAGAGTGACAACATGGAATGGTTCCTGTCTTGTTGCAGCTATTACATGGATAGCAGCCATACATGAAGGGGTACGCCAAGGAAACGGAGCCGATAGCGTATTAAAAACGTTGCTGGGGGTCGGGGGTGGGTGGGGCGGGGGGGGGGGTGCTGTGAAGCATCTATGAATTTTAATTGGAGTAATGAATGGAAATGCCTTGTTTTATGAAAAATATTTTCAATGTAACATGTTGTAGGGTTATATAAACAATCAAATGAAGGGCGTGGTTCTAATGAAACCGTCAAATTGTCGGCCCATGATGTCATTCAAGGGTTCAGAAATACCAAGGCTTTATAGTGAATAATCAACATCCGCTCGGACAAGGAAGGAGTGGGGAAGGGCAGACGGTTTGAAGCCAAGCGTACGAAATTGCGTAATGGGGGAGAGTGTGTGCGTTAAAACTTGCCTAAATTGAGCGTAATTACCTAACAAATGCCCCAAGACAACTTAATTTCGCACGTCTGCAGATGCACACACAAACTTATTAGCCTTCAACAGTATCAAGTTCAATTATACACTCGACGAATCCAACAAAATCACAGAGACAAGAAATATCACAGACTCACGGAAATCACATAATGCACACCCTATTGCATTATTTTAATAACAGGTTTTGCAGGTTTTAAACTATTATCGATGCAGCTGAGGAACAGTATTCGCAGTAACGTTTGTCATCTTTACTTGCTAGAGAAATGAGACTGTGACTGTGAAATCTGCACTATCTTCAGCCAATCTCTGGATTCAAAAAAGGAGAGAGAGAGAGAGAGAGTGGAAGGAATACAACAAAAGGCACCTTTCCAACCTAAGCCCAACATAAAAAAAAAGAAAAGAAAAAAAGATGAAGATTCAAGTAGATACAGACATGTTCGTGCTTAAGTCAAATCTACCTAAAATTCACTCAATCCCTAACTGACCGAGCTTGCCATTCCTGGCTCCAGACGTTCAGCGTCAGACACAATACAGTTCACGATTTGCCAGGATAGCTTTTCACATTTTCAGGTGCGCAACCAGACGGAACACGGTCGATCTTTTCAATTCTGGGATTTAATCATGTCTATTTTAATATTTCACAAAACTTCGACTTATGAATAACATACATATCATAGTCTATGCCTGACCTATGGAGCAACCAACGTGTCCCCGTTGCCCCTATTTTTCCTAAAAAGGATTTTGTTACTGCTTTGAAGATCGTATTCGGAGAAATAAGTTCACGAGATTAGAACTAATGACTTAAACTTAATTAAATTTCTTGAATGGGTTTAAAAACTACTGTCAAGACGTACACAATATAAAAGTTTTAAAACAAGACAATATTTTGACTCAGTAGTGATTCTTTTTCAAGGTGCTACCAGTATCAAGACAGCTTCTTTTTTCACAGGGGAATGGTTTCCCATCCTCGCTGAATCAAGCACTTCCTTAATTAAGGCCTGTTTACACTAGTAGGTTTTAAGAATAGAAAAAAGGAATGGGGGACGGTGTGGGAAGAACTCTACTGGCTTTCCGTCTTTTGTTTTTCCGATTTCCCCCTTTGAAACGTTTTTTTTTTTTTTTTACACTCGTCCGTTTTCTGAATGAGAAGCGATGAGCATCGTTTGTTTTGGTCATGTTTCGAAGGGAGAAATCGGAAAACAAAAGACGGAAAGCCAGGAGAGTTCTTCTCACACAGTTCCCCATTCCTTTTTTCTATTCCTAAAACCTACCAGTGTAAACTTGCCTTTAATGTACCGGTAATAGAGTGAAAAGAAGCGAGGGGCCCAAAGACTTATCTGACGGGTATTTTCTCCAGGCCTGAAGATCTCCTGTAATCTCGCTCTCCAGACAAATCTCGGTTAGAATCTGTAGCATTTGTAGTAAAGACCTAATTTTTGAACACGAACGTTGTCAAATTCTTCTAAATAGGCCAGTCTTAATGAGCATCTATGAGCATCTGCATGACGATCTCCCACTATGTTTCTGTTCTTTTCAGTTTGTTGGAAAGATAACGGCCGCTCTCCTTATGGAGCAATTTTCATTAATGCTGAACAAATCTCGCCCCACTTACATTAGATTTTCTGCATTTGTGGGAAGGGATTTTTACAGACTGTATCGAGTGAATTTCAGTGGATGGATTTTCATGGAGAATTTACAGACTGTATCAAGTGAGTTTCACTGGATGGATTTTCACGGAGATCATCCACTGCTGTTTTCTAAAGGGTCATAGAATCCAAGCTCCTTAGAATCACACACACGCCATTTGAAACATCTCTACATCAGCAGATTGGAATCGGCATATTGACATTAGCGCAGAAATTCGTCCACAAAAAGGAACACGGCTTTATGAAGCCTGGCGTAACTGATTCTCCTAAATGGGACATGAACTATTTGGGCTGTTTCGGCATCCATTTTAAATCATGGCATCATTCCAACACGACAGTGGTTATCAAAGTGCTAGAGAGAGGGGTTCAGTCCGATCCTTACCATTTTAAATGGTTATCCAACTGTCAGATGTAAAAACTGGTTTCTCTCATCTGACGTCACAGAACTTGTGCTCCTATGACATTCTGAATTTTATTTCGTATTATATGTGTAACCGCCCGACAAAATCAGGCACATTTCGGCACTTCTCGATTCGAGAAAATCATTAGAATGCATTATAGGGTCAATTTTATCGTTTTTGAAAAGTTTAACATCTTTACTGTTCCTTTTCCAGATGATAATCCTGTTTGAGAAGGGTAAATGCCTCAAAATTGACTCTGAATTGAGTCACCATCAATAATTTTGACTGGAGCTGAAACTTTAAAAGCGTTTTTCTCAAAACTGTGGTTGTGTCACGTCCTGTCTTCGAAAGACCATAACGTCTCTGCTAATTAAATTACAGCAATATTTTTTTTTACCAGTTGGAAGGGCTGTGAATAACCTATTTGGTGATACCAATATCTCCATATCACCAAAATGCACGAAGTGTCTCATTTTGTCGGACATAATCTCGCCAGTTGTTTCGTTCTCTCATGAGTTCCAATTCTTCTCTTTAGGATTACAGCCCATCTTTGCGAGTACAGTGTGTGCGTGCTCAGCATTGTGTGCAATAGATCTGTATTCGTTGTTTGGCATGCAGATCGTCAAACTGCTGGCCAACAACAACAACAACAACAAGAACAATGACATAATCATGTGGACCACCAAACAAGGTACAACAAGGACTCATTACTGAAATCCCTTGAATTGGCTGATATTCCAATGCGATAAACTAGTCAATCATTTTCGTATTCAGCTTCAAAGGACACAATCGACCGGCTTTCCTGGGTCATGGAAGATAGGTCAGAGATTATGTGTGTAAACCCCCTGTGTTATCGGCAGTTCTCGTCATGAGCGGACACAAACAAGTCAGTGTAGTAGTAAATCAGATACTGGTGGATATTTGCATCAGTTACATGGTGACATAAAAAAAAAACAAAATTGAAACTCATGGGAGAAAGGGACCACACGGGATTCTCACACTCAAAAACAAAAATCCAGTCTTTTGATTTTCTTTACTCTCAGAGGGCACCACCAGGTCATGGTGTCAGTGTGTTCTTCTATAAATGTTTCGGGTGACGACATCATTCAAATTTCTTGGTCTTAGTCATTAAATGAAATTAAACCAAACTAAACTAAAGCACAAGCCAGCGAGTTGCACGATCAGCGCGGTCACTAATGGTAATGCTGCCATGGTATGGAAAAAATAATCGTAAAGGCCAAAAACCAAAATTTTACAGAAGTCCCAAGAAAACATCCCAGCCAGCAACCCAAAGTCAGTCTGACGTAGATTTTTCGTAGGATTGGTAGGATTAGCGTAGGGGCGGATTCCCTACATCAAACCGACATCAACACAGGAACGGACGTCATTCCTATGTGCAAACTTGACGACAATCCTACGCGTCAGATTTCCGTAGGACTGGTAGGATTACCATAAGGGATAGTAGAGGGGCCGGTTCCTTGCATGAAACCAACATCGCCGCCATGTCTCAACCAGCGGATCTGCGTAGGAACGACGTCATTCTTATGTACAAAAATGACGACAATCCTACCCGACAGATTTCCGTGGGGCTGCTGGTTGAGATTTCTCATACAAAAGTATACACCAGACAGAAAAAGCACAATTTATTCTATGACATGATGACCAAAGCAGAAACTGATCTAGGCTGACGTATACTACTGTGTGTCCCTAAAGTCTGGACACATAGACAAAATGTATGTTATCTTCAATAAATATGATTTCCACCATTTATTGTTATGTAAAGATCGATGCGCTTTGCAAGATTCACGTGAACTCGATGCAAGAACTCCACACTATCGTCAACTTGAGCACATTCGCTCTTTTTGCGTTAATGAGATTTCCTATGCGTCCAGACTTAAGGGACACGCTGAACTGTGTAACAGTCTTTTCCTTAACACGGCAAAATGGTGTTCTGTATCTTGTATGACGCCTGTAGTGTTCGAGTTGTGCTGCACAGACCGCCAGAGACATACAGGAGCAAAAAAAGAACAGATCATAAAAAACCAACACGGAAAAACCCTTCAATGTGTACCGGAAGTGTTTATGACTTACGAAAATTCCGGGGAAAAAAAAAAACCAAACCGGTAAAAAAAAGGAGATAAGAACGTGGACAGGTGTGCTCGTGTTTCACTAGTGACAGGAACACCAATATAATTTTGCAGTTTGCAAGGGCTGATGTGGCTGTTGTTGTATTGTCTATGTTGGTATCTCAAGGTGAAAAAATGGCAACAAGAAAAACTTTTATGTAGCAAAACCTCGCGTAAGAAAAAAATACACGAATGAAGCATTAAAACGCAGAGAAAAGGGGACAAGACAGACGATGCAAATTAGATAGATAATGATACCGATAAAACTTGTAGAACTTTCCTATCATTATCTGTAGCTAAAGCTCATAAATACTTTGAGTAAACAATAAAGAGACTAGAATTGAGTCAAGGTCGCAGACAGAAAATGGCGGATTTTTTTTTTTTACACTTCCAGTCCAACTGTCGGAACTGCAGAAAACAAATGTCCACTCACATCCAGTATAATTACAGATGAGCTTACCTTACGGTATTCAGGTATGTCCCTGGGCAACTGGTCATGAATCATTTCTCCAAGGTAATCCTGTGACCCAATTTCACACCTGTCGTAGAATTTTCTGTGGGAAACAAGACATAACGGGTTGCATAAAAATGTCTACAGAATCTCAAGACGCTACAGATTTAAAGAGAATCAGGAACAGAACCAGACAATAACACCAGGTGTCATTTTAAGAGAACACCTCACGTAATGGCGTATCAATCATTTTGGTGGCTTTGCGTTATGACTACCACATCATAGCACATGGTGAGATCTAGATTCTCACAAGTGACGTATTGATAGCCTTAACATTTTTGTAGTTATAGTGTAATGTAATATATAATTATGTAATAATTAAATTGCAAAGTGCTCAAATCCAAAAAGAATGATCTGCTCAAAGGCGCTGAACTAAAATTACAAACAGTATTAACATAAGATCAATTCATCATGCTGCCATTCACACACATTAACAAACACTTGATCTACTCTCATCCTAAAACCTCTGAGAACAAAAAGAGACATCATTCAGTTTCAATGAAAACAGTCCTAAACAATTCAGTTTTGAGCTTGTTTTTAAATGTGACAATGTCTTCACCTTTCCAGGTGTCAACGCTGAATGTTGTTCCACAATAATTATTTAGGCCCACCAATAGAAAAAGCCTTTGCACCAAGCGACAATCTGACTGTGGCTGTCTCAAGGAGTTTCGCGTCTACTGATCTTAAAGTGCGTGATGGACTGGTACAAGCAGAAACATTTTTGCCCAAAACCAAAAACAAAAATGACCTATACTTAGAAACGTTCTTACGTTCTTAGAAACTGTTGATACACCAGCTGAGACAACGAATTGATTGGACACTAACCCATGCACGGATCACTCATTTGTGTCGCAGAATATTTAGCTATTTGCTTATCTCCGAGCAATTACTGAAACTCAGAAACAGCTGTGTCAGCACAGACTTGGAAGTTCAACAGACTGACCTCTGGAATCGATACCCTGAATCAAGACAATTCCTAGCCAAAACCTCACAGAAGTGGGGACAAACAACCATAGACTTGGAAGTTTCAAAGACTGGTGGAATCGATACACTGAACCCGGTTAGAAAAGCCACCGTGCCAGGGATAAACAGCAGGGATGTTGTGGACGATACACACCAGGAGGTACTGGTTTTAGTTTTATGTACAATGTCAATTCAATAACCCAAGGTTACTTTCAAAATAATTCGTTGTTTCCATGTTCCTCTTGGAAATCTGAACCCTTTATTATGTCGTCAGCATCGGGATACGTTACTGACACACACAAAAATGTATGAAATGAATTCTAAAACAGAAAATTAATATCCGCATAACAAGTTATTGAAAATACCAAACTTTCACCAACATAAAAACATTTTCAAATATAACATTTTCATCACCTTGATGACAAATTCAAGGATTGTGGAAGCCAATACAATTGACGGTTCAAATTATTGTCCAGCGAATCCTATAGACAAGGATTGCACAGTTTTCAAAAGTTTGGTCCGGAAGTCTAATTGCAACCAGTGTAGTTCGCCAAAGACTACAGTCATGCAGGTCTATCAAAATTTCTCTATTTTTTTTTTCTTTTAGTTTTATATTCAAATCTTAAAATCTATTCTGATTGGCTGAGAATAGGGACCCGGTTCAGTTTTCAACAAAACTGACTAGGGGCCATCCATAAAGTACTGGAGCTAAGTTTTGGCAATTTTCAGCACCCAACCCCTCTTGGTTGCACCCCCCCCCCCCCAAAAAAAAAAGACCCCCCTCCCGTACCGCCATTAGAATGGAGAATGTCCTTGATAAGGTTTTGTCCCATAAAACTTCAAGTGGCATTTTGCATGGATTACTTGACCATTTCATTAGATACAGCCTTTGTTCAATTTTTCATGTATTTAATCCAACAGCATTAACTGATGAAAAAACGGAAACAAAACCAATATTTCAACAAAAAAAAATTCACTACCGCAATTAAGAAAATGAAAGTCCGCTCTCCTACGCACGTCGGGGTCAATCCATCCCACCCCATCTCTTTCCCATCGTACCTACGTCATAGTTGGCCTCCCTTGTGCACTAACCACTGTCTGTTTATTTTGAAAACAAAAAATAATGACATCGAATACAAAATTTATGGGGGAAACCGAGTCATTAAAAAGCGGTCATGTTACAGAATCGATCACGATGATATCGCTCACAGACATGCCCACAGGCATAAACACGGCCCATCTTGAGCCAATAAAATCACCCATTTTGAGCGATATCCGAGACAGATCTTGTCTATAAAGAATTAATTAAAATTTTTGTGTTGAGCATAGCGACAGGTGGAAATCACTCTCACAGACGCTCCAGAGTTTATTTATCTTTGCCAGGCGATGCTCTGGGGGAAGGCTGGGCAGGTGGGAGGAAGTGCAATTTGTTTTGGAGAAAATTGGGAAGAAGCAGAGGCGGATAGACACGGGGGGGGGGGGGGATACGGTGTCTAGGGCAAGGTGCTCGCCTCTCATGCCGAAGGTACCGCGTTCGATCTCCGGTCGGTGCAGGCATGCTGGATTTGTCTGTGTGTGGGGGGTGGGGGTGGGGGTGGATTCTTGTCCCTGACCTTATGGTGGGTAGGATCGAGCACCTAGTCTTCCCGGGTAAGGGGCGAAAACCTCGGAGGGCCCGTGTGCACGTTTCGCACATTAAAGATACCTTGGCAGTTGAAAGCCGAGAAAAACAGGCCGACCAAGGCCGCTGCCCGGTCAAAATTAAAGAAAAACTAATCCCTACCACAAGAACACACAGACAGAAGAACACACAGACAGAAGAACACACAGACAGAAGAACGCACAGACAGAAGAACACACAGACAGAAGAACACACAGACAGAAGAACACACAGACAGAAGAACACACAGACAGAAGAACACACAGACAGAAGAACAAGAAAAGTTAAAAAAACAACAACAACAAGAAAAGTGAGGTGTAAATAGCAAGGACAGAGAACCTTCTGGAATGGAGAGCCAAACACGGTGAATAGACAAGAGAAAGGGGAGAAGAATTAGATTATTTTGTTATCCCTACTGTTCTTGGCGTTCTAATAATTACACTTTTGAACCAAGCTACTGAACTAAGATGAACACCAAGCTACTGAACTAAGATGAAACACCAAGCTACTGAACTAAGATGAACACCAAGCTACTGAACTAAGATGAAACACCAAGCTACTGAACTAAGATGAAACACCAAGCTACTGAACTAAGATGAAACACCAAGCTACTGAACTAAGATGAACACCAAGCTACTGAACTAAGATGAAACACCAAGCTACTGAACTAAGATGAAACACCAAGCTTCTGAACTAAGATGAAACACCAAGCTACTGAACTAAGATGAAACACCAAGCTACTGAACTAAGATGAAACACCAAGCTACTGAACTAAGATGAACACCAAGCTACTGAACTAAGATGAACACCAAGCTACTGAACTAAGATGAAACACCAAGCTACTGAACTAAGATGAACACCAAGCTACTGAACTAAGATGAACACCAAGCTACTGAACTAAGATGAACACCAAGCTACTGAACTAAGATGCACACCAAGCTACTGTTTCATCCCTAGATAGGATGGCATAACCCAGGGGTTCCCAATCCTTTTCGTCCTGTTTACCCCTGGCAACTTGTCCAAAGTAAATTTACCCCGACCCTGGTTTGTTCGGTAATTTGAGTTCACACTTCTACCACGATAAAGCAAACGACAAAGTGGAAATTTTATACTATATAACTTTCAACATTATTACTTTACATTCAGATAACAATAACAATAATAATACTGGCACTTAACAATGATTTTTCACGTATTTATTAACAACTAATCATGAACAGATACAGATAAAGATACAAAAGATGGCTTTGGCCCTCCATTCCGCCTCAACAAGACACTTTAGCTAGATGTGTGCCATATCTTATTACGATTCCTTAACATGTCACTTCATGTATGCCTGTCACTGGGTTTATTGAGTTGTGGTATATGTTTATGTAATGATGCATTTGCTGCGTGTACCGTGTATGTGCTGATAAACGCTCTGCGAAAGAGAATTTCCCTCACGGAATAATACAGTGATCCTTGTACATGTATTATCTTACCTTACTACAACAAAATACATCATGTACAGATACTGAATCAGCAAATTTACTCCCGGATAGGCGAAATGTACGCACCCGGCAGTAAATTTACCCGTGTGTGTGAACCTTTGACATAAATGAATTGTCTGGCCTGAATCCGCTGACATTTTTTTTCTTTTCCTCAGAATTTCATTAGAGTTTCTCTGCCACTAGGTCTAGTTCCCTGAGGGCAAACAGTTCCAGCCTTACCCAATCAGATTTGTTGCAAAATCTCTTTAATTTCTCACACAGATGCTTTCTCGCGGTCAAATAACTAGGAAAAAGAGCTAGGTATCTAGAATGCGATTCCTTATCTGCATAGTTACATTCATTGCACTTTGAGCGTAAATGTTGGCATTTCTGATTAATTCACTTCATCTCGACCCTAGCCCTTGTTTGTTCCAACTCCACTTTTTGCACAACTGAGAAATTCCACGTTAACCGTTTGCGGCTGTAGTATAATGATAAAGAGCTAGAATAAATCTGAACAGTGAAACAGCTTGGTACGTGCCACAACGCATTTTAAACAAGTGTCAAAGTATGCATTTGTTATACCTCCTCTACCATACCCAAAGACCTCCAGTTTTTCAGAAAATGGGGATAGAACAAACAACAACTTAGGTTGCGATTTGTTTTGATTCTCTAGGTCAGACTGTAAGATTGTAAGATGAAATTATATATTAATGCACTGGGAATTTACTACACAGACTTATCATAAATATCCTCATAACTATCACACACATGGACATTTGATTTACACATCTTTTTAAACACTTGTCTAGTGTACACAAGCCAAGCATTCACATTTAGCGCAGGCACGTACACACTTGACACTTTCTAGTGCCCAGACAGAGATTCACATAATTCCAAACTTGTCCAAAACTTCTCAAACTTGTAAAATTGATTTGAAATGGTCAAAAACATACAAAATCAATAAATACCATGAAAACATTATGTACTTATAAAATGCATGTAGAAATGTGTCACAATACGCAACATAAGACAGCAGATGAAGAATTTCAGTGCACCATGAAAGATAATTATCTAGGTGCACACAGGATCAACAACTCTTGAATTGGCCAGACATGATGTTTCTCGGTGTGTGTGGGTGTGTGTGTGGGTGTGTGTGTGGGTGTGTGTGTGTGGGTGTCTTGGATGGAGGGGAAGGGGGAGGGAGGGGTGTTGAAAGTGACAGTAAATTGACATTGTGTAAAAAACGTGGTTCTTGCAGAGGTTTTGATCAACGATCTTAACAAACGCATCTGGGCCCTTCCCATTCTGATTATCCGTAAGTCAACACAGCCATGCAAGTTCCTATCTCACTTTCTTTTATACAAATCTTATACACAGATTACACTGAGCGTCCTCTGGGAAAACACAGTATGTACCATTCGCAAAAGAAAAACAACAACATTTAGCCTTGCGACCCGTTTTTGTTCTTTGTATGGTAAACTATCGTAACTAGACTTACAAAAACTAAAGGTTAAGTAACGTTTTTAAAATATCGCAACTACTAAGTTTGGTACTGACTGTAAATGTTCAGTTTGTGGCGCCTCCTAGAGAATGTCTAAAAACCAAGTAACGACAGTTTACCATGACTCTCCAAATGATATATTATTTAAAAAATCAATTTGACCTAGATTGGCGCAGATATACTGTGTTTTTCCGTAGCACGGCAATATCATTATTAACCTCTTTCGTTCTTCATCAAAAACTTCTTGCTGCAATCTCTCCCAGTTGATAACTTCAAGCCGACTTATCTGCCAGCAAAATGTGCAACGGCCTACGTGTCCGTTTGGATTCAATATGTCGAAAGTGTTAGTGGGTTGTTTTTTTTTTTTACTTTCGTGAATGAATCATTGAATGGTCCTTTACCCCCTACCTGGGGGGCAGGTTGACCTATACGCCAGGGTGAACACCTAGGTAAGACCACCGCCCTTCCCCAGTGTTATTTGTTCCCTGGGGGCGAGAGAGAGAGAGAGAGAGAGAGAGAGAGAGAGAGAGAGAGAGAGAGAGAGAGAGAGAGAGAGAGAGAGAGAGAGAGAGAGAGAGAGAGAAGGGCATCGACATAGGTGTAGAAGGCAGGAGTGGCATTCAGACATTTAGAACATCTACGTACACAGTGTATAGAACTTTACAGGTTTAGTGAGGCGGGTTCTAAAACACAGGCAAGTTCAATTCTGATCTGAGCACGCACCCCGGCAAATTTATGTTCAAACTTAGTGGAAAATACACAGACAATTTAGTTTTACCGTTGTCTCACTATTGAATCGCTGATTTCTAAATTCATCCATCAGTGCTAGCCTTTACACTTCTCTATTTCTATCTCCTTCCCTATCCCAACCCCCTTCCATTTCAGACACATGTATACAAACTCTGGTTTTGTTTCCTCTGTCAGTCTGAGACATTTCCAAATCCCTGTACGATTACATTTCAGTTTTCACTTGAATGGGTATACAGCCCCCTTCATGAAGGCGCTTTCACACCTTTCGCGTCTTGACGATAACTCTGGTTGTCAGTGAACCGAGCGGCCTGGTGCACTGGAGCCGTTATCGCGCTGACATGTCATACCAAAACTCATACCAACCACTTCACTTACAAATGAGTGCACAGATTTCCATTGATACGGAATTTTGATCAAACAAGAGCTAATTTTGGACGCAATAGTGGGGAATAAGGGCGGAGGTGGGGGGGGGGGCGGCGGAGAGAGAAGAAGGGGAGAGAGAGAAAAAGAAAGGAGAGAGAGAGAAAGAGCAAGAGGGATACAGAGATAAAGAGAAAGCGACAGAGAGCAAGAATAACACACAGATGAAAGTGAGGTAGGGAAAGAGATGAAGAAAGAGAGAGAGCAAGAATAACACACAGATGAAAGTGAGGTAGGGAAAGAGATGAAGAAAGAGAGAGAGCAAGAATAACACACAGATGAAAGTGAGGTAGGGAAAGAGATGAAGAAAGAGAGAGAGCAAGAATAACACACAGATGAAAGTGAGGTAGGGAAAGAGATGAAGAAAGAGAGAGAGCAAGAATAACACACAGATGAAAGTGAGGTAGGGAAAGAGATGAAGAAAGAGAGAGAGCAAGAATAACACACAGATGAAAGTGAGGTAGGGAAAGAGATGAAGAAAGAGAGAGAGCAAGAATAACACACAGATGAAAGTGAGGTAGGGAAAGAGATGAAGAAAGAGAGAGAGAAAGGACGAGACGGAAAGAAAGAGAAAGGGAGAAAAAGAAAGCCAAAGAGAAAGAGAGGCAAAGGCAGAGATAAGAGGGGAGAGGGAGAGAAAGAGATGAAGAGAGAGAAAGAGGGCAAGAGCGAGAGGGAAAGGGAAAAGTACAGAAAGAGAGAGAGAGAGAGCAAGAGACAGAAAGAGAGAGACCGAGGAAAAGAGAGAGGGTGAGAAAACAGAACCAGAGAGAGAGAGGGGGGGGGGGTTAGATCTAGACAGATAAATAAAGGGAGAGAGAGAGAGGACAGAACCGCGGGATCAGTAATGCAATAAATAGAACTGAAGGACCTATTCCAAATCTCGTATTACTCGCTTATGTCACAGCTGATGATGATTGTTTACCAAACTTAATGACGCCCAATAATCACGATGATTTTGACAGAACAGAAACAGAACTTGCAACATTGATAGTCCTATAACTTGACATCATTAACATAACAGAGATGTCTCCAGTGATAATGGAGCAGTTGACAGAGGATACCGATAGATAACAATTCGTCATCTCTGCGTACAAGTGTTCTACCTCCGTTGACTCCACTTATGAGAAAGTTGACTTCGAATCAAACGTTTCAGCTCTTTTTAACAAGACATATCGACAATATAGAAATGTTTAATGTTCATACCTATTTATAGTCAACATAATAACAGACTTAGGAAGCAGCATCGTATACATTACACTGTTTTAGTTGGACGCATATTAATAGCCGAGCCGCGCATTTACTATAAAAACATCAGTTTAGAAGACTAACTCGCCGAGGGGGCCCTGCTCCCCCCCCCCCCCCCAAACATGGACGCTACTAAAGTCGCGTCTTTGTAGTATCTCTATCATGTGATTTAAATGGAACCGCTCCCTATGGATAAAATTAATAGCTGTCATCTGAAGTCCATTGATGACGTGAATTCATTTTCTGCCAAACTGGACACACACACAGAAGGCTGTTCTAAACTGTAGTGATGGATTCCCCCTACTCACCTCACTAACAACTCAGTCCAAAAACACACGCATGCTGCTATCGTATCCAAGCACTCGCACTGCTCATACTACAAACAAGACAGGAGATTTCTCTCCCCTCCCTCCCCTGACATTCTGAGAACACACCCCGTCCACACACAGCACTGACAAACCTTTTCCCCCTTCCCCCGCCGCTGTTCTGGTGCGACGGTACTGGCCACTTGCTATTGGGTTCTCTCACTGAGCTGGGACGGGCAAGGTGGGGGAGAAGATTTGGGGTGGGACGGGCTTAGTGGGGGGGGGGGTGTAGGCAGGGAATGAGCGGAGAGGGAGCGGGGGGGGGGGGCATGGAAGCTTCTTAAACTGTCATCTGTTTCTACATTACCTGTCGGCGAAGCTTCCCGGAGCTTATGGAAAACGAGAAGGTGGGTGTAATTACGACTGCATATTAAGCAGATTCGATTACAGCCACATGTTTGACTGTTTCGTAATGTTCTGAAACTGACCTCCAGGGGTCATTCACAAATTACATACGTTCGATCTGGGCGATTTGTAACCCCCCCCCCCCTCCCTTCGATGTACACTTTTCATGCGCTTGACATCAAATTCTTAAACGATCTCTGATGGTTGTGTTCAGAGCTCCGTCGCATTAATAACGTCGACCAAATATTTGACGACACGAATCCTTCTTTTTAATGTAAAAACTGTCTCTACCATTTACGACTGTCACAGACTGCATTGGTAACAGGGTTAACTATGACAAAATCTCACGAGTGCCAATTTATTGCTCCGTATTCACTGTTGCAACGTTCGCCCGCTGCGCGCAGCACCCCACTCTTTAATGACTGAGACAGTAGAAGGTGAGCTAGGGTGAAGTGGTCACGGCGAGATGCAGGATGATGATAGTCAGCTGGCTCGAAGGCTGCAAGATAGACTTGCCGGTGTTGGATGGGTCAAACAATGTGGTCAAACAAACAAATCCCAGCCAGAAGCCGATTCGTAGGATTGGCGTCAGTTTTGCACATTGGAGTAACGTCATTCCTGCGTAGATCCGCTGGTTACGACATCACGCCGACGTCGGTTTAATGTGAGGAACCTGCCCCTATGGTAATCATACCAGTCCTCTGGAAATCTAAGTCGGATTGAAGTAGGATTGCTGGCTGAGATCCATATTATAAAAGCAAGTTGCAAAACTTAGGCCAAAAATTTGAAGTAACCACAAAACCTAATGCGCTGCGGTTTTCGCCGAAATTCCTTGAAAAATAATGTAGTTTGTGATAAACGAACAAAACTGTCAGTAAATCTTAATTTTGCATTAATCTAAACCAGGACAATTTTCTAAATTGAGCACAAACTTTTCCACTCCGCGTTCTTATCTTACACCCCTACCTTTTCCTGTCCGTGTTTTGGCTGCGAGGAACGTTCAAAATCTGCGTGTTCACTAAACAAACCGCCCAGTGCGCACGCCGTGTCTTAACAGTTACAGAAGTGTACAGACTCTAGCGATGGGAGTAAATGTAAATGTGACAGAGCTTTACCGCAGTTATCATAAATAGTCAACACAGCATTCACAGGGTTTGGAAGATCTGAAGTAATTTCGTGATAATAAGGATCATAATCCAATTACAGGTTTTATCCCAGGGAATCCCAGATAGCCACCTCTATATAATTCAAGACCCAGACTAACTACCCACTCCAAATAAATCATTCATGAATTCAGACTGCCTTCCCGGTCCCCAACAGAACTTTCAAGGAGGGTTTGAGGCCTTTGTTTAGGGGGGTTCGCTGCTCTCGGCATTCACACCTCAAAGAACTTCCAAGCACCTTACACCCAGCCATTATGTAGGGCTTTCTTTGACACATCAGGGAACAGACAGAAAAAGATTATTAAAAAAAGAAGAAAAAAAGATTCAATGTTGGATGCAGTACAGGTTATTCACCCATTATTCCTCTGTTACACCTGGCTTCTGGGTTACAGAACAATTATTTCCCCATATCAGAATTATGCAACCATTTCTTTAATAAGCGTTTTTTTTTCTTCCTTCTTCTTTTTGATAATGTTCTTAACACATTGGAGGAGGAAATGTGTGGCGCTTTTGCACTTCCGCTCATATTCAATAAGCCACGTGATCAGCGCCAGGGATGGAGGATTTCTATTGCATTACACGAATGAAAAATGATGACGTGGAACGGAAGAGTTCCCAGCCCATGTGACAGAGGACATTTGTCTACAAGCCCACACCGCTGTGACCAGGAACAAGATTTATGACACTTGACACTGTTTGTACTCACGCCCGTCGCCAGGGAGATTTGTCTGCTGTCTGTGCAGGACTTCGGTACATTAATCTATTGTGACACCACAGCCAAATAACCAATCTCATGTAACAAAAATGATCGCTAGCCTCTTTCCAGAGCCAGGAACTCTCACTAATCTGTTTATCCATTCGTAAAGCCGCTTTCACGTCATCGATAACCATAACCACAGATAATCTTACACTAACACATTAAGCCCGTCTGCGACTAATGATATCAAAGTTAATCTATGATATTTTTGATTGCGACTCACTGCCCAGCCGTTTTCAATCGTTTTCATTATATCGTAAGACCCGGGCAGAGGTCTGGAGGTCACTTCCGCATGCCCTAATAAAATGGCCGCCGTTTTCCTTAGTTACCACGGTTTCGGGGAGGTCAGCAATAGGTAGGGATCAGCGATCTACTTAGTGTAAGATATCTCTGACTTTAACAGATCTTGGAAAATGACAATGTCATTTCTTCAAATTTTGAATACTATACGACTAATAGCCATAGCGCACTCAGAGAAATTAATCTGTTTGGCGTGGGTTTTGACTTAGACTTGAACTTGCTTGCAATCAAATAACTAGACCCACTTGTTTGAGGCTCACACGTGAGCAAGACCCAGTTTAACTCCATCGTCCACATCTCACACACAAACCGGGGGAAAACGGAACTGACTTAGTGTACTCGAGTCCGCAATGGCGTAATGCTTACAGAAACGTCCGTTAGCGACTGCCGAGGGCATGAACTGTGGAGTGTTGACTCAATAATGCTGTCAATCTTGAATCTTGACTCTCGAAATGTCCATTGCGACACTTGAATCATTTCCATACACAATGTCATAGCGCGTCTTGTCGTTTTGAAGGAGGCCGAGGTCTACAAGCGCAATTAACAGATTTGTGTCATATTTACAGGGTTCAAATAGACATACTTTACAGTACGGGCCTTTTCCCCGTCAGATTTTTAACCACTTTTATTTGATTATATAGGAATCCCGAGGGCTAAAAAACTCAAAGTCAAAATATTCACAACTGTCAACTGGTTGTATTCAAGTTTCCCATTAAAGTTTAATCATATTTCTGAAATAAAATTATGAGATACCATCGGCACTTTTCAAACATAGACCAGAGTACTCGAGTACAGCTTGACGGAGACCACCCATACCAGTTCAAAGGTAAACCAAGGGAGACGACTTTCCCCACTTGAAGTCCAGTAGTGTGGGGGACGGGGTCAGGGTGGCTTGTAACGTAAACAATAGTAGTAGGGTAACTAGTCTATAGAGGTTGTTGCTGATGTAGCCATCTTCTGACTTGACTGACATTTCCTGTTGTTGT
This sequence comes from Onchidella celtica, assembly GCA_963931925.1. Taxonomy (NCBI): domain Eukaryota; kingdom Metazoa; phylum Mollusca; class Gastropoda; order Systellommatophora; family Onchidiidae; genus Onchidella; species Onchidella celtica. The sequence goes on from OZ007582.1 coordinate 15,117,007, forward strand.
AGTTACTGCTGATGGTGATGGCTGTGGGGGCAGGTGTGGTGAAGGTACAGTCCCTGGCATAGTGTCCGCTGCATCACCCACTGTGGGTGTACTTTCTCTTGGTATATTTTTTTACCTTTACGCAAGCCCCCCCCCCCCCCCTCCATAGACACACACTTCTGTTTTAATTCCGGAATTGTGGTCCGATGAAAGAATGAAACTTCACACTTTGCACACCGAAATCTCGTTCCTAGCCCCCTTTAATCCGTATAATTTCCGGTTTAAAATCTTCGTCCGACGAAAGACCAAAAAAATACCCTTAATTAACATGAAGAAAACAAGGATTGAAATCAGTTAATTGCCTCTCATGAATGTTGCTATTTAATTGTTCTCCATCTCGCCTCTCTCTTTCCCTCTTTTCTCCTCTTACTCTCCGCAACTCTCCCCTACCCCTTCTCTCTCTCTCTCTCTCACTTATGCTGTTACATCCCGCCCTCCTGCTTCACACGTCCCTCGTCACCCTTCTCTCTCTCTCTCTCTCTCTCTCTCTCTCTCTCTCTCTCTCTCTCTCCCCCCGCCACTCTCTGGCATACATGACATATAAAGAAACACGAAATAAGAGTTTATAAATTATTGCTTCAATAAATGGCTTCCACCCCTCCACTTCTCCTTCTCCCTCCATTTCCAAAACGAATATATTGACCAAATAAACACACACTGGCACAAGAATTTGAATAGAAAAACCATTTTCCCAGCGGCCACTGCAGCAGTAATCCCATCCTCCCCTCTCTACCCACACACACACACCGAGATAAATTCCATCCTCCATCTATCTGCAACCGCCCCCCCCCCTCCCCCTCCCCGCCATCCAGACAAATTTCTTATTTTAATTACTCCGTTTTTTATATTGCTCGAGGAGGAATGGAAACAGACTTAATTTGCTGAAAGATAAATACTTCATGCCAAACCAAATCTCCCTCTCTCCCTTCTCTCATTTCACCATTTCTCTTTGTCGTTTATGTTCCCTCTCTCACTGCCGCTGCCTCAGCGACGGAAAGAAAGTTACTTTGTCGTTTATGTTGCCTCTCTCACTGCCGCTGCCTCAGTGACGGAAAGAAAGTTACTTTGTCGTTTATGTTGCCTCTCTCACTGCCGCTGCCTCAGTGGCGGAAAGAAAGTTACTTTGTCGTTTATGTTCCCTCTCTCACTGCCGCTGCCTCAGTGACGGAAAGAAAGTTACTTTGTCGTTTATGTTCCCTCTCTCACTGCCGCTGCCTCAGTGACGGAAAGAAAGTTACTTTGTCGTTTGTCAAGGGTAAAGTTATAATTGTCGTGCTGGGTCACGACTTGTTTTTTTTTCACGGTTTCGTTGATTATAGCCAGCGTAAATGTCCTTGAACTGTTTTCGTGAACAGTTTGTTTTTGTAACGCTTTTTCTTAGAGATGGAAAGAAAGTGTGGCAAGATAGAATAAATGGATAAGTTAGCAGTGACGGTGCAGTTCTCGACCCCGTGATTTTGATGAACTCTAACAGGGGAAGAGAAGGGGTGAGAAAAGGGAGATAGTAAATTCGTACATAAAACGTAGAGGGCACGAGGGTTTAGAGACTTTAGTAAGGGTTTTGACATGTTAATTTGCAGCCGGCCGCACAGTATATAAGCGTGGCCATTCCTATGTTTGAGCACTCCATGCAGAAATATCCATCTGTGCAGGCGGTCGTCGGGATTCTGCCAGAAGAATCAGAAGATTGTTATATTCATGTCTATGTCCATTATAGACACTGAAATGAGACCATATGCTCTTTGTGAGAATTACCCACTGCTGTTATCTACTGTTCCCTGATTTCTGATCAGGGACCAAGTGTAAGTGTCTGCCTGTTGATTCAACAATGAACGTGAAGCTGACCTTAATTTTCCAGTAGGAGTGCTACCGAAGAATGCAAGACTTCCATGTATATTAACTTGCAACTAGATCTAGTATGAATGTCTGGCATACACATTTGTAAATTGAAATTGATGTGTCTGGATGAGGCTGGGGATTGCCAGCCCATCCTAGAGCAGATCTAGATCTAACTTAACTACGTCAGTTTGTATTGACGAGTTTGATCCATTATAAGCGGTAGGCACAAATAACTGAGATAACATTGTCGTCTGAGACATCAGAATATTATTTGTTAGATAGTAGGCAGACTATATCTGAGAGATAGATAAGTAATACTTAAATTGTGAGTGAGTCAGAATGATATAATCTTTTAGGAATCTAGAGGAGACTTCTAGTGACATATTATTGAATTTTCATTTGATGCTGCTGATGTTGTCTTTTTAGTATGTAAGAGCTAGACGAAATTGTTAGGGAATATAAAGTAAATAAATTTGTGGCCCTTCAGGTCTGTTGATAAACCCATTCAGATTGTTATTAGTATGTGGCATGGTATGAACGAGTAATTCAAATACCTCTCGATTTTTAAATGCAGTCGTAACACCTATAATTCGTAATAACCCAACTCGTTCCCTCTCTCACTGCCGCTGCCTCAGTGACGGAAAGAAAGTTACTTTGTCGTTTATGTTCCCTCTCTCACTGCCGCTGCCTCAGTGACGGAAAGAAAGTTACTTTGTCGTTTATGTTCCCTCTCTCACTGCCGCTGCCTCAGTGACGGAAAGAAAGTTACTTCGTCGTTTATGTTCCCTCTCTCACTGCCGCTGCCTCAGTGACGGAAAGAAAGTTACTTTGTCGTTTATGTTCCCTCTCTCACTGCCGCTGCCTCAGTGACGGAAAGAAAAACTTTGGTTCAGAAAGGAAAAAAAACAACAACGAACATATCTGACAATGTTTTTTTCTCTCGTTACTTGTATGCCATTCAGTTGTATTTCCTCTTTTCCTCATGTTTCTTTTTCTTCCTCTCTCTCTCTCTCTCTTACTCTATCTCATCCATTCCTTGTTTCTTCTCCCCCGCCCTCTTTCTCTCTCCCTCACTCTCCCCCTCTTTCTCTCTCCCTCACGTTATTCCCCTCTTCCCTCTCTCTCACCCATGCCAGGCAATATCCCTCTCCCCTCCCTTTCTCGCCATTTTCACTCTCTCATTTATTTTTCCTCTCTCACTCCGTCTTCCTCCTCGGGAGGAGGTAAAAATCGCTGTCTCAATGACAGACAGAGCACAGCTTCTATTTAGAACGAAACACGGAACACATCAGACACTGTTTTCTCTCTCGTATTCTTTTCATTTTCCTTCTTTCCCTCTTTCTCTCTCTCTCACCCAGGGGTGGTTGGTGGACGTTTCTGGTCGCCCCCCCCCCCCTCTAAGTTATCATCTGTTATATTCTTTCTGTCTTTCGTTTTGCTTCATCCTGGCACATTGTGGCTGTCGTCGTGTGGACGTGCTTCTCCATACTCAAACTCTCTCACTCACTCATCTCTCCCTCTCTCCCTGGTTCAACCTACACACACACAAATAAACAAACACAGCGCTGAGAGAGAAACAAATCCCTGACCAAACAAGAGAACAAAAAAAAACAACACGCTTGATTATTCTTTTTTTCTTTTATTCTCTCTCTCTTCCCTTCCTCTCAGGCTACAATCACTCCCCAGTGAAAGACAGAACGTTATTTTATTTAAGACAGAAAAACAATCAATGAAGCCAATCAATCCCCTCCCATGGCTCTATACTTTTTTTTGCCTTTCATTCTGCCCGCTTGCCCCCCCCCCTCTCTCTCTCTCTCTCTCACACTCTCTCTCTCTCTCTCTCTGTTCGTCCATATCTGTCTCTTTCTCTCATCTTTCTTTCAGAGTGTACGTCTCCTTTTGACTCTCTTTCTGTGTCTTATCTATCTGTCTGTCTGTCTCTCTCTCACCCTGCCTCTGAGTCTCTCTGCCTGTCCTCTTTCTTTCTTTATGGCCATTCTATCACTGTATCTGTCTATCTGCTTGTCTGTCTGGCTGTCTCTCCCTCTCACTCCCTGTCTGCCAGGTTCCTGTTCTTATCCAGAGAACAACGGATACCGCATAGTACCAGACCCAGAAGCTAATACCACGTCAACCAGCTGTTGCTACGGTAAACGACTGGGTCCTTTGTATTCTCACCCAGGGAGGGGGTGGGAGGGTGGATGGACGGTGGTGTGATATGGGGTAGGGTGGAGGGGGGGGGGGTCTGACCCCAGGGGTATACAGTTAGTGTGTATGTATACGTATATATGTGTGTGTACCTGGGGGTGGAGGATGATAAGACTACGCCTGAGTGAGAGACTGAGAGATAGAAGGACTGAGATGGACAGAAAAAAAAACAACATAAAGAGGTCGGGCAAGCTATAATAGAAGCAATTCGCAGGTTGGAGAGGAGGGAAGGGGAGGGGTGAAGATAGGCAAGTTCACGTTGTCTGGCCATCGCTGGCAGTGGATTGACGGACGAAGAAAATGAAAACAGAACCGGCATCAAGGCGGGCAAGAAAGGGAACAGAGAGAACAAAGAAACAAATGAAACAAATAACTCAGTCATGCTGCATGAAAGATGAAAAAAAAAAACACGTAAAAAAAAACAAACAACCAACACCAAAGGCCATGGAGATGGAAGTGGTCGAATTAATGCCTGTAGGGACCAGGAGGAGAAGAGATAATAATGAAGGGGGAGTAACAAAGAAATAAGGATAAAAAGTGGAGGTAATTAGGGACACCAACTGCGACCTAAGGTGTGCGTGCGTGTGTATGTATGTATGTGTGTGTGAGAGAGAGAGAGAGAGACCGCAAGCGAGCTGCACTTCATTGACAGACAGGTGGAGTGGATGAAGAGTGAGAATAAGCAGAAGAAAAAGCAAAAGAGAGAGAGAGAGAGAGAGAGAGAGAGACATAGGGAGAAGGACAAACAAAAGGAAAAGCAGACAGTAAGGGAGACAAAAGAGAGAGAAGAGAAGAGACAGAGAGAAAGAGAAACAAAGAGAGAGAAAAAGAGAAAGAGAGACAGGCAGACAGACAGACAGAAAGACTGAAAGAGAGAGACAAGAGTTTAACGCGACTTGGAACCCAAAATATCATAATTAAAAAAACAAACGCTCTGCACAAACATTTTTTGTCAGGGATATAATCCAAGCATGTAATGGCTTCCCTTAACATTTTCATATTTTTGACCTTGAATAAACTTCGGTGGGGAAACAAAATCCGAGAATCTGTTTTTAAATACCGAGCTAAAAATTCCTTGGTTCTCACACTGCCACAAAAAGAGACGGCATTTCTGTCCAGTGGAATCGAACAGTGTGATCACAAAGTTTCTTTCCACGCCTTTCGTTGAAATAATTATTGGTGGCGTAAGGTCAACTATTTTATCACAACAGCTGATGGGGATACGTTGGTTAGGAAGCAAGAGAGAAAGAGAAAGAGAGAGAGAGAGGGAGATGCCCAAGATAACGGGTTCGATCCCCGGTCGGTGCAGGCGTGTTGGAATTTTTGTTTTGGAGGGAAAATTCAGGCCCCTGATCCTACGGTGGGTTACAAGCACCTAGTCTTCTCGGGTAAGAACAAAAATCTCGGAGGGCCTGTTGCGCAGGTTACAGATGCCATGGGCAGTTGAAAGCCGAGAAGAGCAGGCTGAACAGGGACGCATCCCGGGCAAAGTTCTGAAAAAGTAATTCCTACCACAAAACCACACAGAATCAAGAACAAGAAAAAACCACAACAACAACAACAAGAAAAGTGACGTGTAAATGCCAAGATTAAAACACAAACTTGATCACGTGACTTGTGTGTATGTCCGCATGGAATTCTGCTTTCTACCATGAGCTCTACAGGGTTTTTGCCTCGAATCCAAGTGCCATTACTACCTAGATCTAAATATACAGCTGAATTTGGTATATAGAATTAACAAGATTTGCCTTGCTCCGGGCGGCTGGTTCAAAATATGGAAAGACGAGAATTGGGGAAAAGAAAAAGTTAGGAAAGTTGCCAAGCGCTGATAAGAAATAATTACCCAAATGATGCAATAAAACATACAGAAGAAGTGAAGACCAAAAAAAAAAAATTAACTTTCGCTTGAACATTTTCTTCAGGAAAAAAAGAAAGCGACAGAAATAAAGAGGAAAATTGAATAGATGAAACACTCGAACAATTAAAACAACTGTAGAATATTAAACCAGTATGTTTTTTGGCAAGCCCGAGGTTGCAGAGGGGCGGCTACCTTACCTAAAGATTCCACCCACACACTTGGCCATTCCAGTCATGCTGACCATCATTATTAAATGACCACGAGCACAGTTTTGAGTGGTAGTCGTGGAGGATAAAACAGCTTTCGGCTGAGGCCCCCGAGAAATCAAAGAACTTTCCTTATGATGTTTAGAGAATAAATGCCAAGTGGGTTGCTAGAAATTCTTGTGTTTGTTACATTTTGTTAACGAACATTAAACCCTCTCTCACATCACAATACCACGACTTATTACTACTTGGCTATAACACAGTATAAGCCTGGCTGTGGGCCCACAGTTTTACTGCGGTTTTTATAATATTTCAAAATATGGAAGTACATCGGTATGGACAATGTTCTTTCAGTGATTTTTCCCCTTATTTCTAAAACGGGAAAGAAATACATGAATGACCCAACAGAAAGAAGAAAAAAAAAAGGTATTCGCTGATTTCCTCCGACAATACAAACACTTGGAGGTCGCGAGCCCAACCATTGAAAGCCCAAACTATTCCGGACTAATTATTCCAGCCCAATGGAATTTCAATTACCCGACATCTCAACTTTCTCTACATCAGTTTTTTTTTTCAGTATTTAATGACGTGCTCCCCCCCCCCCCTCCCCCGCCCCTAAACCCCGTTTTCCCCTAACCTCTTTTTCTCCTCCACCATGAAATCTGATTAATTTCCTCCTCCACACCAACCAACCAACCAACCAACTCAACCAACTCAATCAATCAATCAATCAATCAATCAATCAATCAATCAATCAATCAATCAATCAATCAATCAATCAATCAATCAATCAATCAAATAGTGAACACAAACAGAACGGCAAAACTGGACGAATGTCCGAGAAGGGTAAATGGACATGCGTATATATAATATTTTTTTCTGGGCCTGACTGGGGGGGGGGGGGGGTTATGGAAGAATGAGGGGAAAAGGGGGGGGGGTGGGAGATAGAATTAAGAATACTACACTTGCCAGATTTCAACAAGTCAGTGACATGAAATAATGAAATATGCCCCTTGTTGGCAGGTATGGCAACTAAATATTTCTGAATAGACTCTAAGCGCCCTGGCGAGTCCAGAGTCGACACAGGTTGGGGAAAATCAACTGCCATGTTAGTTGTGCATGGTCAAAACTTCAAGTAACTTTTAACTCCTATTACTGAGTTTAAAAGATGTTATTGGTCAGTTACTATGGTTTATATGTTGTTTTTTTTTTACAATCCTCATCCAATTTCCTTTCCAAAAATGTATAGTTATTATGGGCTAAAACCTTATTCCAAAGAGTTACAGCCATTTAACTATACCACCAGAATTCTTCGAAAAAGCTGGAGAAATGTGTATGAAGCAGTAATAGGGGTTAAAGTATGGGTGGGTGGGTTTACCGAACAGTGGAAGAATTCTCATTAATGCGAGAACAGACGATGAGGATAAAAAAAAAACAAAAACAATAATAATAATAATAATAATAATAATAATAATAATAATAATAATAATAATAATAATAATAATAATAATAATAATAATAATAATAATAATAATAATAATAATAATAATAATAATAATAATAATAATAATAATAATAATAATAATAATAATAATAATAATAATAATAATAATAATAATAATAATAATAATAATGTACGAAGAGTGGGGAAAAAAAAAAAGGAGAAAAGAAAAGCGAGACAATTATGAACAGAATCTACAACGTCCTGAGTCAACATCACAGACTTTACTTGCTGCTCAGACAAAACCTGCCATCTCCCTAAGGCAAACCCGCAGGTTTTTGTGTGTGTTTTTTTTTTACCCCTGCTCTATATGTTTCAGGGACATGCGTAGCGACATTCACATAAACATACATTGAGAGACACACACACAAACCCACACAAAGACACTCCTACAAACAACCGGGCGCCGACCAGGTTAAGCACTAGCTGAAACCAAACAAAAGAAGCAGAAGAGAGAGAGACGGGGGGGGGGGAACAGACAGAGGGAAAGAGAGAGGGAGGAAGATGCGGGGAGAGAGACAGGGGCCGGAGAGAGTGAGAAAGAAAGAGAGAGACAAAGAGAAAGAGAGAGAGAGAGAGAGAAAGAAAGAGAGAGAGAGAAAGAGAGTGTGAGAGAAAGAGAGAGACAGAGAGAAAGAGAGAGAGAAAGAGAGACAGAGAGAGTGAGAGAGTGAGAGAGTGAAAGAAAGAGAGAGACACAGAGATAAAGAGAGTAAAAGAAGGAGAGAGAGAACAGAGAGTGACAGAAAGAGAGAGACACAGAGATAGAGAGAGTAAAAGAAGGAGAGAGAGAACAGAGAGTGAAAGAGAGAGAAAGAGAGAGAGAGACAGGGAGAGAGAGAGTAAAAGAAACAGAGACAGAACACACACACACAGAGAAAGAGAGAGAGAGAGAGAGAGAGAGAGAGAGAGAGAGAGAGAGAGAGAGAGAGGGGCAGGAAGAAAAAACAAACGGAAAGTTTTTCAACTGCTAAAACCTGTGATGTTTCAAGGATCAAAACCACATCAAGTCCAGAGCGGAAGTTCGGGGGGATGGAGAGCTGGCCAAAAACAGTGCAGGTTAAAAAGGAACGGAGATTAGCGGGAGATAACTCGGGACACCATCTGGTCCAGGGTGATAAGAACAGCAGCCCAGGACAAGTTCCCTGCCTGTAAACATTTGGAGGAGGGGGGGGGGGGAGAAAGATCAAACGGATCTCACCCCTTGTTAGGCAAAGAACTGAACACAAGATGTATCCAGGATGGGGCAGATAACTTGGCAGGAATGTGCTCATGGATTTGGTAACCGTTGCAATGATAGTCGGGAATGTCAGCGAGCGGGGGTTTGGCGGGATGAGATGGAGTGAGAAATGAGGAGGTAGTTGGATGGTTGATGTGTGAAGAATGTCGATGGCGAGGATGGACGGAGAAAGTGTGGATGGATAGAGCGGCGGATGGACGTGAAAAGTACATTCAACAGGCAAGAATAGAACTGACGCAATCGAAAAAAAATGGGGGCGGGGGGTGCGGTCGGATTTTCGGATTTTATGAATGTGTATGACGATGAGGGGTGGGGTGTGGGGTGTGGGGTGTGAGGGGCGGGGGGGGGGGTACAGGATTCACTGTAGTAATTCTAATCATTTTACCTGAGAATATAGTTTGTTGCATAACGCGCAGAAATGTTAATGGATGGACAGACCTCTTGACGAGATGAGTATACCTTTGCATGCACTTTTTATTTACACTAAACAGAATGAGGAGGCAGATTTAACCTCTGGAATGCCAAGGGGGTATCGTCACGGGTGATCTTTGGATGTCGGCTATAAATACACTCGAGCCAAAAAGTTAAGCAACCCTGGGTTATGCTCAGAACTGACAACTTTATTTTTCAATTAATTCAAACACGTTCATTGGAATCAATTTATTGTTATGTAAGTCTGAAATCACATTCAATTTCATTTTACCCACCCCAAAAATGGGGCTTAATGACTTAAACAAAATTTTCTTTTATACAAAAACAAAAAAGTCAATAATTGAATGGCAAGTGTTCACAAATCTTGTTAGTGAAGGTTGCTTAACTTTTTGGCTCGAGTGTATGTCCAATATACACGTAATATAATCACGAAAATTTAGACTTTTGATATATTTTGTATTGAAACTCCTCATTTCCCACTTGGAATAACAGAAACAATCAAATCAGAAAGTAACAATGACTACAAAAATCATAACAGTGATGCACCGGCATTGATAGTGTTACAATCTAGGCCAATATGGCCGGGGTCCTCGAGAATTTGGAAAGAAATGTCAAGTTCAACCAGAGAAGAGATAAAAGGAGGAAGAACGCCGGCTGATGAAAGGACAGGCGGATCGGAAAGATCAAGAGCAGGAAAAGAGCAGTTTATCACTGAGAGTTGTCACGTGACACATATCTTGAGATTACAGCGTGGGTCACCGGGTACATTTACCCGGGGTGACATGCTGAGTTCCAGGCAGAGAGAATGGAAGATGGCGAGAGGACTGGATAAAGAAGACAGAGGGAAGATCCATCTTAAAGACCACCGCACCAAGGGGCTTTTACACATCTAGAAAGAAGACAAAAGTTGAAAGGTTTCTGAAGTTGACTGAAGTGCCCGAACGGTTAAGCGGGTTGGTTTTCTTCTTTCTGGCTGGGTTGTTAGTGCCGCAGAAGAGGTCGCGGGTTCGAGCACCACCCAAGTCATTCACTGTTGTTTTTCTTCTCCTTTTTTAACACCCACTTTTCTGAGCACTAATCAATTACACAAGGGGGGCAAGGTGGTCTAGAGGCAAGGTGCTCGTCTCTCATGCCAAGGGTCCCGGGTTCTAAACCCGGGCAGTGCAGGCATGTTGGAAATTGGGATTTTTCTCATATTTTCAAGTCACTGATCCTATTGGGGGGTAGGATCGAGTACCTAGTCTTCTCGGATAAGGACGAAAAAATTCGGAGGGCCCGTTAAAGGCACCTTGGCAGTTGGAAATCGTAAAGAGCAGGCCGAACAGGCCGCTGCCCGGGCAAAATTGAAATTAGTAGATTAAAATTTATCCATATCATCCCACCCCCCCCCCCCACCCCCCACCAGCAGCAACAAGAAAATTTATTATTCATTATTAAATATATATTATTATTAATAAAATAATATTCAAATAATTTTGTATTGGGAGTTGTGAGTTGTGAACTGTTGTGACTTGTGTACTGCGCCTAACAGGCTGCGTCACAATTTGCTTTGAGATAGAGAGAGATAAAGAGAGAGAGAGTGAGCGAGACAGGGAGAGAGAAAGAAGCAGTGTAGTGTGTTGAGCGTACGCCGGCGCTCCATTCTGCTCTGTGGTTGACAGGTTTGTTCTGTAAAGCGTATAGAGCATTTTAAAAATGGATATGCGCTATATAAAATAATAATAATAATACACTTCTAACTGCCTCACCTTTTCTTCGCATTATTTTCTTAGTGTTCTGTTCTGTCTCTCCCTCCCTCCTCCCCGCAACGAACGTTTCTGCTTACCTGTATTAATTGCTTAAGTAGAGCACCAGACATGGGACTGTCCTGGACAGGACTGCAGGCAACCCGACGGACAAATGGACAGACTGACTGACAGTTGTAACGCAACGCGACGGTTCGGTCCGGAAGGTACAGGCCTAGTCATTGAGTAATTGCCCAGACAAACTTTTCTCAAAACTTTAGGGCTTAAAAAAAAAAGTGATAGTCATCAACTTCAATTGCTTATAACAATCTAAACATGTTCAGAATTCAATGAATCTAGCATCAAATCCAAGGGGAAAGAATTCTCTTTCACTTGATACCAATAACTCAGTTTACCTCAATTGTACCTTGTGGACCGGACCGCCATGATGCATCACATTTGTCAAGGCACGGAAGTCACACAAGACATAGGTAATTAAAAAAAAAACCAAAACAGTTAAAGCAAAAGAAGACTAAAAATTTAGCAATGAATCGGGTCCTTTTATAGAGACAATTTACGCTGACACAAACACATTTTCTCTGAAAACAATTTTGTGTTATTTCTTGATAAAATCTAGAATGTTCCAATTTCGGATCCGTCTCTTGCAATCCATCCATTTTTTCTTTGAAAAGTAAAAAGTTCTCGCATGAAGGAAAAATGAAATTAATTAAATACATTAGAGCTCTGGTGTCCCAAGCAATTCGTCTCTAGCGATAACAACTGAGCCATCATGATCGCGCCCCCCGCTCCTCCCCCAACTCCTGTCCCAGCGTTCTAACCTCATCACATGCCAGGCCAATAGGACCAGACATCTTGATGGAACATCTTAAGTACACCCACGCCATCCCCGGATTTGTCCCGGGTACCAGGAAGCCTGGAGCCTGCACAGAACACTCGGGGTACACCATGTGGTCGGGACATTTGCCATTGGTACTGAGATACTTGGAACCGAAGCAAAATACTGAAAAACACAGTCACGGGTCTGTGCAGCTTCCTGTAAATCTTTCAGTGCCTAGATACAATAGCAGATTTTGCCAAACACATTTGGGAAATGAAGTCACGAGGAAACCCCGAGTTTGTTTACTTTGTTCTGGAACTTTCCGGCCGCTTTCCGCAATCTTCCAGGAACAAATGCACTGAAGATCAGAACTGTTGTGGTTAGTAATATTGCAAACTGATCACGGCCACGTAGCATGAGGTACCTGTCAGTGTCTTTCAATAACAATGGATTCCAGTTTCGGTTTTTATCCTCTGAGATCCTTGCCATCGACAAAGGTTAGGCTGGGATACCGGCACTGTTCCTGTGAAAATATCTGCTGTATTAGTGGTCTGGTCCATAGTATCCGCCCCGCTCCGCTATTTTACGGAAAATGACGTATGACAAAATACAACACTCAATGTCTCTTTGGCGGCGAGGAGCGGAGCAAAACGGATGCTGTGGACAAGTTCACAGAAGTAAAGAGTGTTTTACTATGTCATATGTCATTTTCCGTAAAACAACGGAGCGGAGCGGATGCTGTGGACAAGAACACCAAATAAAGTTGTTCTTTGTTTTAGGAGGTGAACCAGCCCTTAATATGTACATAAAGTGGTCAATCGCATTTGTGTGGAAAGTATAATTACGTCCATGGCTTTACAGACAGACAGCTGAGCAAAGCAGAGCATGTGTGTTCAGGTTGCCGAGAGAGCAGAGCAGCGTACTGAAGCTGGCCTGCAACAATGTATAATTAAGGTCCGGCACACACGAGAGAGAGAGAGATTAAGAGAAAGAGAGACTGTGAGAGAGACAACGACAGATAGAGGAAGACAGAGAGAGAGAGAAAAAAAAAAGAGAAAGAAAGAGACAGACAGAAAGAGAGAGAGAGAGAGGGAGAAAGAGAGACAGAAGGAGAGAGAGAGAAAGAGAAAGAGAGAGAGAGAGAGACAGGGAGAAAGAAAGACAGAAGGACAGAGAGGAAGAAAGAGAGAAAGAGGAAGATAGAGAGAGAGAGAGAGAGAGAGAGAGAGAGAGAGAGAGAGAGAGAGAGAGAGACAAACAAAGAGAGAGAGAGACAGGAACACTATAATGTTTTTGGGATAATATACTCATGACAGGAGACAGGAAAGACAACATTAAGTAATGCAGTCAGACAAGGTCAGACACCCAAAGTGCTCACTAACTTAGTGGAGCGCTAAAGTAAATGTACCCTGACGTGTCTCCCCCCCCCCCCTCCTGCCCCGACCGCCGCCAGTTTCTACATGGTCACTCACACTATTTCACGTGCATTAACACCGGGTATCCGCACATCCCTACAGACACGGCGTCGCCCTGCTCATGATACCCCAGACGTTCCTTGGAGGCACTCACTCAGAACTGCTTCACACTGCACGCCTCATGAACATGCACCCCCTCCCCCTTCCATACACCCCCTCCCCCTTCCATGACAACAGTCTAGAAACAACCATTTTTTTCTACAGTAAACAATCTCCTCACAGGTAAAAAAAAACGCTGCCAGCATGCCAGATATAAGTGCATCGTGTCATTCAATGCAAATTTAGACACAGCTTTCTTTGCCATGAGAGGACGTATTGTTTTATGTTCTAGGACAGGGGTTCCCTACCTGGGGCAGACTGACCCTCAGGGCATGAATTTTGCCTGCTCAGGTTGTAAATCTGTTGCTCTAGATTTGTACATATTTTATTCATAAATTATAAGTCAGTAAACTCATCTATATCACTAAAAGCGAATATGTGTTTGTCTGTGTGTTCGGATAAATACTGGCTCATACAGCTTGAATTTACATGACATTTTGAAGATGCCTCCCTTTCACCCTGGAGACATTTTTTTTTTTTTTTTACATTTGGAAGCTCCAAATGATTGGACAGTTTTTTATTGTTTTGTTGTTTCTTTTTAGTTTGTTGGGTGTCTCTGACTGCCCGTCCGATCCTTTTTTCTTTCACGAGCACATGACCCGTGACGTCAGCACTTCCTGCCGACTGATTTAAACTTTAGTAATGGCGGGGCGGGGGAGAAATTCTTTGGAAAGCTGGCCAGGGGTAAACGAGACGACAAAGGCTGGGTACCGCTGTTCTAGGAGAAAGAAAGCACTGATTCAACTGTCGGTTTTGCTTTAAAGTGTCCCTTGTTTTCAAGCACGCCATGAACTTTTTATTGTAATTACGTTCTCCCTCACGTCAGCTTTAAAAACGCTATGCAGCAAAACATGAAATTTGAATTTGATATTATCACCGTCCATCCCACGTACTGGTGTATCAGTTGTGATAATATGACATCTTTACCAGATTAATGTGTTGAATAGGTGGAAGCCATAATGTTTCTAACGATACAGTGTTTATAAAATGGCACTTAAAATTAAAAAAACAAAACATGGTCTTCTACATACATATTCAAGGTTCTGATGGCCGTGCGCTCGTCAATGCCGGAGGGGAAAGGGGGGAGGGGGGCGGTTGGACCTAAGCGCACCAATTGCGCACGAGGGCAAAAACGGGGTCAAACGTCGGCAACAACGAGAATGTGTATTTTATGGATGACCCATTTCTGCAACATTGGCAGCGCTGAAAACCGCAGTACCAAGCAAAATGGCGTGAACACAAGAAAATTACTCGGTTACTGCGAAAGTAAAACATTAGCCATATGTGGCCGGTGGTGGTGCACTGAGACGTAACAAATCTGTTTCACGCCAATTTTAGTATAAGATGTGAACAATGAAAATCAAACAGGACGCTCATCCCTGGGTTCTGTGTTATAGACCAGGGGCAAGTAGAAAATTAACAAACATTTTCAGCAACATATCTCGTTTCCTCTTCGTTTTTCAAACCACAACTAAAACATAAAATACGAAAAAGACGAACTAACAGGATGTCACAGTACTGACAGTATTGTCTAAACATAACCATATTTAACAAGTTAGACTGACTCGCTAATGGGGTACATAGTGAGCTTGCTGGGAAAAAATCAGAGGACCTCACGCACTGGCAAGACTGAACTACGTTAGAAGTTTGTCACACCAGAGTGTGAGCGCACCGAAAGTGTCTCGAGACCACTGAGAAATAAGAGACCTCGCACACTGAGTCAAAACATGTTGTTTTTTTTTTGTATTTATTTTGTATACTTTTTAAATCCCATTTGGGAAATTTGCCATAGTGACATTGCAGCCCAGTTACAACTGGAGCAGGCACGTCGTCGCCACAGTGCAGCGCCGGTCAATTTTTTTGGGGGGGGGGGGGGGGGGAGAGAGAAAGGAGGAGGGTAGGGAGTGGTAGGGATAAATTTTATTTCATTTTGCCCGGCAGCGGTCCGTTCGGCCTGCTCTTTTCGATTTCCAATTGCCAAGGTATCTTTAACGTGTTCAACCTGCACATGGGCTCTCCGAGTTTTTCGTCCGAGAAGACTAGGTGCTCGATCCTACCTCCCATAGGATCAGGGACCTGAAAATATAAGGAAAATCATCCAAAAAATTCCAACATGCCTGCACCGACCGGGATATGAACCCAGTACCTGCTTCATGAGAGGCGAGCACCTTGCCTCTCGACCACCCTGTCCTCAGACGACTGAGTGCACCATCAGCTTGACAGCGCTGGGAGATCACCATGACCTGAACACAATAAGGTTACCCTGTTAACGTATACACAAAGCAATTAAATAGCTATCTAACCCGCTCTTTTGTTTACTCAACGCCCCCAACAATGTCAACCCTCAAACTGCCGACATCCTCGGATCACACAAACTGCCTGGCGAATCACAACAAAATCACACTGAGCTCGGCCTGATCTGCAATGTTATGGTAAAACACCGTAAATGCAAAAAAGAAAAAGAAAAAAAAAGTATTTTCCACGTTGTTGTATAATATTAATTTTTGTCTTTTCGAGAGAATGAAGATCGAAACTTTGAAAGGTTGTGTTAAATCAGAGAGCAACTTTACGTCACAAACACACACCTCGAAAGGTTTATAACAAATTGGCATGACACGTTTACATAATGAAATTAGGAGTGGCGGAACCATTTTCATGGCAAAGCCTCGAAATCTGCAAAATGTGGCATACAACAGTATCGCAAATACCCCAAGAAATATATTTTTCAGAAGATGCAAAGAACAGAATTATCGCCTTGTATCCCTATTTGTATTCTTTATTCAGTGTCCATTTTCTGATGACCAGAAGAAACTGTTAGTCGTAAAAAATTATAACCTAGATAGAAAGATCATCAGGGCTTGCCAAGACATTCCTGCAAGGCCCAGTGCAAGGAGGGAGAAGGAGAGACAGACAGAGGAAGAGATGGGAGGACAATATCCCAGAATGGACGAGCTTGAGGTTGAGCGATACAATCAGGAGGTCAGAAAACCGAGAGGACTGGAGGATAAAAACTGGTTTGCCAGATCACCTGTGGCGTCCCATACAGTCCAAAAGACTACGGGATGAGAGAGAGAGAGAGAGAGCATAAATTTCATGCTTATAGCATGAAATGGTGTGAATCTGGCCTAAATCGGCATATACTGTGTTTTACCGTACCACAGCAGTGATGTTTACAAACAAATGTCCCCGCGTCCAAGTCTTTTCTCCCTCACGCGCTAGCTGCCACATCCCAACAGCCTCTCGATGTTTACGCAAACAATACACTTTGTCCTTGCTAATCACAGCCATAACGCAACAGTTGGAAATTGCTCGCACATTTCTAATCTGTTTTCACAAGCAACAACAACTGTGGCCGATAGTTACCTGGGACACACAGACAGACAGGCTGATACTTCCAGCCTCCGGCAGGATAAGGAAGATAAGATTTGAGTTGTGGTTAAATGAACCAGCCAAAACAAGGAAATAAGGAGATAGAGAGAGAGAGCTAGAGAGAGAGAGCAAGAAAGAGAGAGAGAGAGAGAGAGAGAGAGAGAGAGAGAGAGAGAGAGAGAGAGAGAGAGAGAGAAAGGGAGAGAGAGAGAGAGAGGCAGATAGAGAGACATAGAATGATACAGAGAGAGGGAGAAAGACAGAGAGACACACAGACAGACAGAAAGAGAGAGGTAGAGGGAGAGACAGACTAAGAGAGACAGAGAGCGACAGAGAAAGAGTGAGAGGGAGAGAGAAAGAGAAAGAAAGAGAGAAAGAATGTGAGAGAGAGAGAGAGAGAGAGAAAGCGAGAGAGAGTGAGAGAGAGAGAGAGACAGAGAGAAATGAGATCAGATCAGAGAAGCAAAGAAGGAACAAAATTACGGGGTGGAAGATCATCCAAACCCTTTCGCTTTCACTTTTTGTTTTGCTTTTTATCTGAGACAAACAACTACACAAACAAACAAACAAACAAACAAACAAAAATGGTTCACGGCCACGGCACAAATTGGAGACGACGCCCAGGAAGTGGCGCCATTCACAACATGTTAAATGTGGACATGCGTCTTTCTAAAATGACTTTCAAAAATCAACCCCCTGAGCTCAGCTTGGCAAATTGTCACGTTGACACTCTTGAAAGGAAAAAAACTAATTGTGGCATAATCAACAGTTACTGTTTCCTGAATGATCATTTTCACGCGGAGAAAAGCAAAGCCTGGCAATGGAATATTCAAGTAAACAGTTTACGTAGAAAGAATAAAGTCGAAATTTTCCAGCTTGCAAACAAAATGAATAGACAATAGTTACCCATACCTACGTACCCACAGTGTTTTGCGCTAGGGACGCTTATGTACACGTACCTATCCCTAACCCTGTCCTTATCCTCAACCTTAAATCTTATCGAATCCCTAACCCCTGCCCCCTACCCCTTCAACCATAAAAAAAAGGAGGTAAACAAAAAGAAAATCTGAAAGAATAATTTATTAAGGCTGTTATTTGGAGCATTTCGGGAGGAGCTCTCTAGCTCTGGACTCACAAAAGGCTTTAAAATACATACCCCTAGGGCAAAATACTTGGAACACATACGTACAAGTAACAATAAACAAATATAAAAGCTGCCATCAACACGACCTGTTTGCACTGAAAGAAAACTTACAACTCACAGAGGCTGGAATCTTCTTGTCTTCGCGCTCAATGGAAGAGATCTCCACGTGAAATCTAGAGAAGCGCTAACTCCATCTGGTTCCCGGAGAGTGGAATGAAACATGAGAGAGAAAGAAAAGGTATACATCCACTCCTTTGACAGTCCGTGACTAGAAACAGCAGTGAGTACATTTGGTCTGACACTCCACCGATGTCAGGCTTGAACTCGCCACCCCATTCATCTTGTGCGCGGGGAAAGTGAGCACTCTCTCACCTACTCTGACGTTCTCCCAGCCCTGCCCCACCTGGCTACAAACTCGCTCCATTTACCTGCACTGTGGCGACCGGGTCATTCAATCTATTCTGCAGTCTTACCGGAAAAAAAAAAAAAACAACACCGCCTGTGGCAATCTATGGCAAATTCACTTGTTAATAGTTCGTGGTTTTAGTGGAGTGAAAGATTTTCTATCTTTCTGTCTGGGTTACAATTTTGTACTACAGTACTACTAGTTTCTTTTGCTCCTTACAAAATGGAAACTGAACACAGAACAAAGAGGTGCGCAACAAGAAATGTTCGTATCATTCCCTGTGAAAAAAAGGGAAAAAATTCGATCTTTGGCGCATACGGCCTTTGTCCCCGCATGGCAGTCTCTGACAGTCGGTCGGGAATTTTAAAAAAAGACATGAGTGAAGACAGAATACAGCTGGAACAGTGAGAACAAGACTGGTGAATAAGCTTAGATAATGTCTGCTTACTTCGTGTAAAAGGAAAATAAATACACGAAAAGTTACATAAAAAATTACAGGGTTTCTCCCTAAAGAAAAAAAAAAGTATGTACATAAATGTTGCTTGCAATCCTGTTCAACCGCGCTGTCATCATTGTCTGAACACCTGTTTGAACACATGCCATAACTCAATAATTACACATCGTGTCCTCTTCAATTGTTTTAATGACAGATATTGCACTTATCTTAATTGGCATCCTATTCATATATATTCAAAGTGTGTAAACATTTTTTTCTGAGGCACCATATTATACCGTGGTTATTTGGACCATATCTCGCAGTAGATCATCTTTGACGTGTTCACACCGCACTTTGCAAGCATCGATGCGCTGTCCTTTTTCTCAGTTCGCACACGCGAGAAGAGCGAATGAGCTCATGCAGTTTGATGTATAGCAATGATTGTCAGATCTGATAAGGAAACATGACCAAAAGACAAACTGCCAGTAAAAAACAACAAACCTTAACAATAACTCATCTACTTAACACACTTGACTTTCCCTCCACCGGTAAAGACGTTTTTGTACTCACCAATCCAACGTTAACGATTTCTCGCAGACCATCTTTTCAATTCCAGACATTCACTTACTGGCTGGAGGTGACCGGTGGTTGC
>OZ007582.1:15741472-16232218 GCA_963931925.1 Onchidella celtica
GCACAGTTAAATATTATATAGACTCTAGATAGGCCTATATCTAGATCAAGGATGGACTGGCAACTCCCAGCCTCACCCAGACAATTCAATTACAATTAGACATCTAGACTCTATATGATTCACACATTAGTACGAGTTGCAATTCTAGAATTCACAGCTAGATCTAGTCTATGTATTTAGCATCTTGCAATGTTCAGCAAGCACTCCGGGTAGATCTATGCACCAAGTGATCAATACTCCTACTGGATAACTGTCATGCTTTCGCCTCCTATTCTCTGTCAAAACATCACGAGCCTCGGTCAGATCTTACTTACGATTGTTCTGGCGCTAAGGCCAGAAACAGTAGATAAAGGCGGTGTCATATTCAATGAGCCATGGATTAGTGACAAGACATTCGTCGAGCCATGCTGTTCATAATAAATGGATTCATTCAAGCAGAATCGACGCTGAGACCATCACCCACGGAAGTCTGGCATGGAATGAATAACTAGTGCCGCCAGCCCGCTCTGCAAGCAGCACGATTTACTACGCGTTGAAGCAAGAGGAAATATAATCCCCTTAGGAAAGTGAAACTGGGGCGCTAATCTTTCGTCTAAGCCCTACTGGTTTTTATTTAACTCTTTCCTACTTCCTAATATGTATGTTTTCTTATTCTTATCAATCCACGAAGATTTCTAGACGTGGATGTTAACTTTGTCTATGCAAATTAGTTAAAAGTTAAAATTTGACACAGCAGACGACAATTCTTTAAGGCCACTCTGATAGATATTTTGGGTTTTCACAAAAGTTAAATTTTACTCCAAGGCAAGGGAAATTAATCTTGATATCTTACTCTAGGTTATATTAAATTAAGTTATTTCCCCTTGACCGTATTTGATTCTGACATCCCCCACCCCAGTGGAAATTTTAAGAAAAATTTACACGATAGGATCGAAGAAACTCGACAGTCATGAAAATGACACTGATACTGAGTTGGGGGCTTAGTACCAAATTATAAAAGTAAGCCCTAAGATGGATAAAAATTTAACCAAGAACGTGCATATGGATGGACAAATAAAATTTTACACAATTATTTATGGCAACGTTCTGTAGAATCTCATCTATGACGTATATTCTCATTTCATACAATCACACTTCTCATAAACATTTATAATAATAATGATTACTTAACTGTATACTCTTGAATTAAAGTATAATTATATCCACACAGTCACGCCTCACTGAAGAACCATACTCATAATTGTTATGTCAACACATATATTGATACATGTATGCACATTCACAAATAATATAATATTAAGTAAATTATTGTGGCATCCTATGGCAGCAGTAGCTCTGGTTGCTTGGTTTGCCATGACTCCATCTCATTGACCCGCAGACAAGGGCGTCAGGTTTGTCAGTAGCTCAGGTCACAGTCCGGAATGACGCTGGTGGAAAGAGGATATTCACAAGAAAGAATGTAAAAATTGTTCATAAATTAGTGAACAATATAATGTGAATCCATCCACCGTCCAGAAATGAGGTGGAGAAGCGCCATCCAACCCCAATACAAGACAGACTCTTTAACAGAGTAATGAAAATTTTGGTCTGTCTTACTTTTTACAACGAATTTCCGTATAATGAAGCCGAAACAACCAAAACGACGAAAAGTTAATTAGCTTAACGTTTACATTCCAAATTCGCGTGGTGCTGCCTCAAATGCAACAATAGTATAGAACTTTCTCAATTCAATAACAATATGATTTATTTATTTAATCTCCGTATCGAATCCGGTATAGATGAGATGGCACGAGGCGATAGCTAGTTAATCTAATGCGCTTTACGCAAGCCATGCACACGTCAAGTGTCACAGTCATCTCGGTATATAATCATATTTAGTATTATGTTAGCTGGTCCACGGGACGCGGACAGCCTAAGACATAATCGGTTGTATAAAAAAAACTCCACTCTTCTTCACAACTTCTTAAAACGCGACCACGCAGTGTCCTCTGTTACCACTGCAAAATATCTCTCAACGCGACGAATCAGTGTCCTCTGTTACCACTGCAAAATATCTCTCAACGCGACGAATCAGTGTCCTCTGTTACCACTGCAAAATATCTCTCAACGCGACGAATCAGTGTCCTCTGTTACCACTGCAAAATATCTCTCAACGCGACGAATCAGTGTCCTCTGTTACCACTGTCAAAATTATATCTCTCAACGCGACAAATCAAGTGTTCTCTGTTAGCACTGGAAAAACTCTCAAAACGCGAAAATTCCCTTTCTTACCGGTTGGTCTTACACTGCCCGTCGGTCTTACACTGCCTGCGGCCTTACACTGCCCATAGGTCTTACACTGCATCTCCGCGTCTTACACTGCCTGCGGCCTTACACTGCCCTGAGGCCTTACACTGCCCTGTGGGGCTTACAATGCCTGTAAGAAGGTTCAACTCTCTCTCTCTCTCAATATACCACGTGTCTTTTATAATGACATTACCTCAATACTGATACGAACAAGTCCCATGAGACAATAAACTCTTTGCTCCTCGGGCGGCCGCACAGCCGAAAATAATACCAATATTCACCACACATCATTCATCTCTCACTTCACATAAATTACTTCCCATACAACAGTCTTCCACTGTCCTCTCGGGAGCTCATCAATTTAAAGACGAATCGGTTATATCACACTAACCCAGAACTGGCAGTATTAACTGCACGGGTTCTAATAATTCACTTAATGTCAATCATCCAGATTAAAATTCAACGTGGTTTTAGCACGTGAAATATTTCAGGGATATATTGTAAATCATAGCAATGTCAATATAATAGTTTAAACTTTATAAGGAATAAAAAAAAAATACACTGAACAGGACGCTAGACTAACAAGCAAGACGAACGATAACAGACCCTACAGCCCTAACTTATTTACAAGATAGTATTAAGAAAAAGGACAGGAGAGACATCTTCCTAAAGAAAGGGAGGAAGCAAAGAACGCCACAATCTATACGAATAAATGGATCCCTACAGAACTATTCATAGTAAAGCAAATCACCCCGAGTTATCTATAGCCAACGATACACGTTCTGCACCCGATTGGCAAAGAAGATTAGCTAAACTACGATCCCATCCAACCTCCCGCTAAACTAAACTGAACATGCAAAAAGATAAAAAGCCTGTAAAATGATGAGGAAGGAAAACACCTCAACCTCCCCAAAAATCGACACTCGGATGGTTCACTTAACTTTTTTTTTTTTTTTTTTTTAAAGGAATTTAGATGGTGGGTTCCTCAATCCATAGCTCGCATTCCCAAGTCCAAAGGTCTCGTTTTCTGTCACAGGTAGATAGATGTCTGATGGATGTTGTCCCTCGCCGTGATCATCGGGTCAATGGGATTGACAGAACATCATATGAAATTCAAGCAAAAATTTTATATTAATATACAATGTATAGATCTAGATCTATCTATATCATCGACATGTCTCTAGATCTCTAGATCTTGATTTGAAATCACAATCTTACAAAGTTACATTATGAAATACTCAAATAGCTAACAAATCTCCAACCAGAATCTAGATAGATCTAAATCTCTCCATATATGTTAAGAAATAGTGTCCCTTTTATTAGATCTAGATTCTATATTATATTATTTCTTCTCTCAATAATAGCTAGAGTCTATCTCCTTACTAACTTAATTTTTTTAAGAGTGCCCCTATCTAATTGTTAAGTTATGATAATAAATGTTCTTTAGGGGGTCCCTCTCCAGTGTTACGGATTCAAGGAAGGGTGTGCACTCCAATTGTAATGAATGGATTTCCTTGTTATCGTAATGGTGTGTTGGGGGTGTTGTTCGACTGCATATTTTTAATAGTAATATTGAATTTAATTCTTAACTTGCAGACCCATGCCAATTACTAAGGAACAAGTGGATAAATTCAACAACAGGGCCTGCAGGGCCACATTTTATTTACGTTTAGTTTACTAACAATTTCGACTAGAGATCTAATATGTAGTAATGATAAATATCAGCAGCATCAATTTCATAATCAATAAATACGTCATTGTCTAGCTCTAGATCTAGGTTTCCTACAAAATCATTTAACTTCTGTTCTTGCTAATTATCTAAATACTAATTATATATCTCTAAAATCTGGTCTGCTTATTGTATGGCAATCAATATACTAGACTAGTATAGAGTCCAGTCTCTGGAGACATAAGGTCATCTCAGATATCTAGATCCAAAGTTACAGGTCTAGATCTTGCCCGTCGAAGTGACGTCGGCACAGTTAAATATTATATAGACTCTAGATAGGCCTATATCTAGATCAAGGATGGACTGGCAACTCCCAGCCTCACCCAGACAATTCAATTACAATTAGACATCTAGACTCTATATGATTCACACATTAGTACGAGTTGCAATTCTAGAATTCACAGCTAGATCTAGTCTATGTATTTAGCATCTTGCAATGTTCAGCAAGCACTCCGGGTAGATCTATGCACCAAGTGATCAATACTCCTACTGGATAACTGTCATGCTTTCGCCTCCTATTCTCTGTCAAAACATCACGAGCCTCGGTCAGATCTTACTTACGATTGTTCTGGCGCTAAGGCCAGAAACAGTAGATAAAGGCGGTGTCATATTCAATGAGCCATGGATTAGTGACAAGACATTCGTCGAGCCATGCTGTTCATAATAAATGGATTCATTCAAGCAGAATCGACGCTGAGACCATCACCCACGGAAGTCTGGCATGGAATGAATAACTAGTGCCGCCAGCCCGCTCTGCAAGCAGCACGATTTACTACGCGTTGAAGCAAGAGGAAATATAATCCCCTTAGGAAAGTGAAACTGGGGCGCTAATCTTTCGTCTAAGCCCTACTGGTTTTTATTTAACTCTTTCCTACTTCCTAATATGTATGTTTTCTTATTCTTATCAATCCACGAAGATTTCTAGACGTGGATGTTAACTTTGTCTATGCAAATTAGTTAAAAGTTAAAATTTGACACAGCAGACGACAATTCTTTAAGGCCACTCTGATAGATATTTTGGGTTTTCACAAAAGTTAAATTTTACTCCAAGGCAAGGGAAATTAATCTTGATATCTTACTCTAGGTTATATTAAATTAAGTTATTTCCCCTTGACCGTATTTGATTCTGACACAGTCCATGCTTTCCCATAATTTCTTCATAGCCTGTGTTGTCAGCTCCAACCTTTGCATTGGCATCTCCCATAATGATGTTGGCGTCTTTAGTGGGCAAGCCATCAATTACTCCTTGTAACCGGTTGTAGAAATCATCGTTGTCCTCCTCCTTTGCATCATTTGTAGTGGCATAAATCTGAACAATGTTGATGTTTATCTTCTCGTTTCTGGTTGAAAATGAGGCCATGATAATCCTTGGTCTATGCGCTTCCCATCCCCGGTATGTTTTCCATGCCTGTCTGCTTATTATTATGGCGTCTCCCTCACTACGGGGTTCTTGGTTTCTTCCTGAATAGACGATTCTTTCTCCTGTTTGAAGACGTTTCTGTCCAGACTGTATCAAGTGGGATTTGAGGTCTTTATTTTAGGAGGTTCGCTGCCCTTGGCATTTACACCTCACTTTACTTGTTTTATTATTTCTTGTTCTGGCGGGGGGGGGGGGGGGGGAGAGATGATATGGATAAATTTTTAATCTATTAATTTCAATTTTGCCCGGGCAGCGGCCTTTCGGCCTGCTCTTTACGATTTCCAACTGCCAAGGTATCTTTAACGTGCGCAACGTGCACACGGGCCCTCCGAATTTTTTCGTCCTTATCCGAGAAGACTAGGTACTCGATCCTACCCCCCAATAGGACCAGGAACTTTAAAATATGAGAAAAATCCAATTTCCAAGAACTACTCGATCCTACCTCCCAATAGGACCAGGGACTTGAAAATATTAGAAAAAATCCACTTTCCAACATGCCTGCAGTGGGATTCGCTGATTCCCAGTATGTGCAGCTTGTACCGTTGCATTTCCTTCACGATTTGGGCACACTTACCTGCCTCATACATGGTGCGGACATTCCACGACGCAATCCGGAGAGGTTTGTTTGATGAAGGAGGTCTCAGGCCAGTGGGTTCCTCTCGGCTTTGTCCCTTGGCCATCATACGTTCTGTGCCAGAAGCTCCATCATCTCCCAAGGCGTTTGGTTTGCTAGTCGTACGTGTTTCTGTAACAGCTGTGTTTTTAGAGGGTGGAGTTGTTAGCCCCACGCCAAACCCCCAACCTGGAGGACCAGGTGGCTCTGTTTCAGGAGCCACTACCTATATCACCATTTAGTCGCCTTATACGACGCGCTAGCATCACGTCAGTCCTATTCTTGTCAATGCCGGGAGCTGCACTTGAGGTTTGCTTTACACGTAAATGCATTTATTGTTCCTTTCCTGTAAGATAAAGCTACTACAGATTCATTATCAATTGAAAACAGCCTTCTAGTTATACTAAACGGTAACATCCTATGAAAGATAAAGTTTATAAAGTAGCTAGGCTTTCCAATCTGTATTAAGTTGTGAGAAATATACATATCGAGATTAAGAAAATGACCACACATTCCCCTCAGAGTCCCTGTCATTGCAAGAGCATGGCCTTTTGGGTTCAATGATCAGGCTGCGGACTTGAGACAACCTTAGGCCCAATAGAAAGTTTAGCCCTAAAAAGGTGTTCTTTTTTTTGTTTGTTTTATTTCAAAACAGGCAAGCACTTTTCGATGTTTTTTAATGTTTTATCATCTCAGTCGCTTTCTGAGTCGGATGTTTCCATTGGATTGATGACGATATTCGGTTGAATAAAACGAAGGCCCTCGTTTTGCCAGTATTCTTCCTCCAACCGCGATACATGGTCCTATCACTTGGAGAAAAAATTCTGCAGCGACTGTTTTCAATGCTGCATGAGTTAGATTTTGGATTTCTGGTAGTTTGAAGGTCTTGTTCTCTAATGTTCTGCATCGTATTGATTTTGATGTTTAAATCCACGATGAACGGAATTCTGAAATAGAAAGATATCTGACAACGCCTCTGACTCTGTGTTGGCCTACCAGTGAACAATCACGAAAGTTTGCTTTTAAACTCACTTTAATTACGTGCTGTACCACATTTTTAGTGGGACTCAAAACCATGAGTTAAATTAGTACAGTAAACCACCTAAATGTTTACCCTTGTCGGTGCTCTCTTTATGTATATACCGCAAATAAACAAACTCGAAAACTACTTGAATAATTAGGGGGCAGAAAACCTGGGTTAGGGTCATCACAAATCTAAGGCTTCATGCCAAATTACATTCAAATATCATCGAAGGTTGCAACGCTACGAGCAGTTTTCTGTGATCATGCCTCGGTGAACGGACTATAGTAAAACGCCGCCTTTCTCCTGTTCCTCCACCCCCACCTGGTCTGCCCGTTGCTAATACCTTAGCCAAGTTACTCAAATCGTATCCAGTCATTGATGTTACTCTTCACCTACGCCTTTTCCACATGGAGCGGAACCTGTGCACAAACTGAAAGCCCTGCTATGTAAACTTAATAGATTTAATGGTCAAGGTCATTTTTTAATTAGAAAAAGTGGGCCCATTCCGATACATTACAGATTATTTCAGATGAAGCTAAAGAAATGTTGCACTGAAGGAGGTTAATAATCTCTCCATGTGACAATCTCATTATTATCTGCGTACATGTTTCTTGTGTTCAGCATTATACAGAAGTGTGGCGGAGAAGTTCAGTGCCGCCAGTATGAGCATTTATTGTTTTGCCTATGGATCCACACGTTAAGGACATCTTGTATAACTAACCCTGGTAGCAAGAATCTTTTTTACACTGCGTTGCCGGAAAGGAGGTACTTCTTTGGAATCCCCGTGACTATTTATAATAACCGCATAGGCGATCATTAAGTCACCGAATTCCTTGGGTAAAGCCTGTTAATTGGAATTGGGAGTCACCTCCCTTTAACATGGCTATATTTTTTTTATCACAGCCGAACAAACGTTGAATTCCTTGGGTAATGCCCACTCTAATGTAATAGTCTAAAGAAATAGCCGCGAGAACGTGAAAACTTTCCTTGGTGGCAGAATGTTGTTGAACATACTCTTTGCGTCTCATCCCTCGAGACCCGCTCTCACACATTGCTGTGGTTCCCACCTGTGTGGTATAAATCTAGATCTAGATCTAGATTCAATTGTCATTAGATATCTCATCAGTCAAAGCTCACACACCCTCATATCTGTGTGATAGAAATCTGGATCTAGATTTAATTATCATTATATATCTCTACAAATTACATATCTCATGACTCAAGGCTAACACTGTCAAATCTGTGTGATATAAATCTAGATCTAGATTCAATTGTCATTATATATCTCATCACTCAAGGCTCACACTCTTATACCTGTCTGGTATAAATCTAGATCTAGATTTAAATATCATTACATATCTCATGACTCAAGGCTCCCACTGACACACCTGTGTGATATAAAGCTAGATCTAGATTTCATTATCATTAAGTATCTCATGACTCAAGGCTCACACTCTCATATCTGTGTGATATAAATCTAGATCTAGATTTCATTATCATTACATATCTCATCACTCAAGCCTCACACTCTCATATCTGTGTGATATAAATCTAGATCTAGATTTAATTATCATTGCATATTTCATCACTCAAGCCTCACACTCTCATATCTGTGTGGTACTGATATAGATTTAATTATCCTTACATATCTCAAGACTCAGCCTCTCATATCTGTGTGATGCTGGCTAGATCTAAGCATAATTTTATCTTTCATCGCTCATGGCTCAATCTCTCATATTTATTGCTGCTGGTCAACAGCTCTGTGATAGGAGATTAGATTTAATTAGGCCTATGATTTCATATTTTATTATTCATATCTGTGTAATACAGATACATTGAATTATTATGTTGTATCTCACAATTCAAGGCTCACTCTCTGTCTCTCATACTGTTGCAATTCAACATCTGTGTGATCAGATTTAGATCTAACTGTGATTCCATGCCTCATCACTCAGGACTCACTTCCTCATACTAGATCTACTGCATTCTGGCGCTCTCTGGTGAATTTTAATCAGTAGCCTATCTTGCCAGTGCATCATCTTCAATTCATTGTAGGCCACAGTGTAAATCTAGAACTGCTTAAAAGCAAGTCAACAGGAACGTTTTTAATTGTAACTGAGATTTATTCGTCGGTGATTTTATTGTGCGG
Organism: Onchidella celtica; assembly: GCA_963931925.1. Lineage (NCBI taxonomy): Eukaryota > Metazoa > Mollusca > Gastropoda > Systellommatophora > Onchidiidae > Onchidella > Onchidella celtica. Next base: position 15,750,694 of record OZ007582.1, read on the forward strand.
TAAAAATGAAGATAACCGCATTCGCTAGACCTCTAATCCTACAGCTCTAACTAGCCTGCAGAGTGGAGAAATGTACATTGCACATATCTGATCTAGATCTAGATCTAATTCTTCTGTGACGGAAATGACGGGCTTACTTTCATCACGTTATTCATAAATTATTAAAACTGACAACTACCTGAGACAAAGTGCTCGGCACAAAGAGAATGGGTCTACTCACTTTTTTTTTAACGTCTAGATCTAGATCTGCTGGTTGGTAGCTTGTCAACCATACCACAGTCGAACGACGTTCGGTCAAGTCTTTCACTTCCTTTCCTTTGTTTACACGAATGGTGGAAAATCTGACCAACTTTTATCCATCCTTTCCACCCCTGTCGCGCGTAGAAATCAACGATAATGCAGCTAGTAGGCATTTTAGTTAACAAAACGGCTTCGATATAATTATCTGTAAGTTACACTAATCAGCTGATCCACCGGCCAAACAATTGTGATGGCGGAAAAACAAAACAAAAGCACAATGTGACGTCATGCGCATTCTATCTATAAGTTAGCCTAAAGGTAGAATGTGCATATTTCACTTTACTTCCGGGTCCGCCATGTTGTTTGGCTAGACCTGTCCACAACAATGGAGGAATGCAGTGTAGAAGACTCTAAAGTAAACCATTTGGACCCAGTCAGTCGGGCCAGGTACGAAGAAAAAATTGCAAAAGCAAAAGGACTCGATCCTTATAGCATCCCTGACACCAGCTGGACCCAGAATGACTTTCCGGCGGTCACATTTCCAGACACTTTTTGGCCTATCTAGTGTGCACCACGAGTTTTTACACCTACAATAATGGGGGAATTCCCCCAACCTATCTGTGGCAGCTCAGTTTTGCCTTGTCATTTTAACATAAAATGCATCAAACTAAATTACACTGTATCACTAAGCAACAGTAATCTGAAAGGACAACATGTTGAACTTGTTTAAAATGGATGAAATCAGGCCTACTAGATCTAGGATCTTGATCAGTGCAGTTCAGAAGGAATTTACTGAATCTGCTTACATCCAGAAAACACACTGACAAGTAGGATGTTCTTAATGATTCAACTTGAAAGAAATTCACAACTAACCCAGTTCCAAAACCTACTACCGAACTGCCTGATCCTAACCGTTAATTCTGTCAGACACCTACCTTCACTAGGATATAATATATTGCTCTGGAGCCCTAGGCTAGATCTATCTGGCCTGCAGTATCGTGCAATACGTAGCCTATGGAGATCTAGATCTAGCTCTCCTGCGACGAAAATAACGGCTTAGTTTTATCACATTATTCAATTAAGATGTAAAATGATGATTACCTGAGTCGAAGTGCTCGGCACAAACAAAATGGTGCGGCTTCAGAGTTTTGGAGTCGATTCCCTTTCTGTTCAATGCCTTCAACCACAGACGACGTCGACGTTCCATTAATTCTTTCACTTCCTTTCCCTCCTTAACACGGACGCTAGGGAATCTGAACATCTTACAGCCACCCTTTCCACCCTTGTTGCTGCCAGCAACAACGATGCATTTCGCTATCATTGTAACTGTTTTAATATCCGAGTGGAATTCGTCACGCCTCGCACTCACTTGAATCGACTCCACTGGCCAAACAACATGGCGGAAAGCCAAAACGAAACCACTCTGTGACGTCATGCGCAGTCTACCTATAGTTGGCCGATGACGGAGCGGGAAATGCCTCCTACTGCGCATGCGATATTTTATTATCGTCACAAAGGGTGAGGTGGTGACGTAGAGCTTTGTTTGGCTTTCCGGCAACGCAGTGTAAAAACGATTCTCGCACCGGGGATACACCTCTTAAAGATCGAGCTTGAGGCCGAGATCTGTATTGCGCAGCAGGCTCCAAGTAACAGTTAAACACCAACAAGTTCATGGGTGATTTCTATAGAGGTTGCGTACTCGATGATATACAGCACGGCTCCAAAAATGTGAACGCATTTCTGTATCTCGTAATTTTTTCTCGACCATAATTATGCGGTGACGTTGATTGGTAAGAGCTACACTGGCACAAAAACGGTGCAGAGCGGACTTTCGTATGCAATTACTTAGCCCAGGCGTATCGAATGGCTTTTGTACCATTGTAGTCCCAGCTCGTCTACCTATTTTTGCGTGGAGATGTCTGATAACATCCACAGAGACTTTTTTTTTTTTTTGGCCCTTATTGCTCATTACTTTACCAGTGAATTTATAAAGGATCTTGTCTTTGGGAGTAACTGGAGTATTTGATGGCCTTAGGTCGTGGGAGGAAACATTGCTCTATCCTGTATTGAAGAACAGGCAATGTCGCAATCTGTGTGTAGGAGGTTCAAGCTGCATTCTTGGAAATTCCAAATGTTTGCTTGTTTTATTAAGCTACAAAATATATTAATTTAGTTCATTACATTTCCTCATTTTTGTACATCGTGGTTTGCTGAATTCAGAATCACCAGTATAAAACGACTGGTTCTTCCCACTTGCTAACAACGCCAAATTATTTCTGAGCAAGTTTACCTTGGAATTTGATTAACCTGCATGTTTCTGTAAGTATACAATGATTCCGTCCGATGTAAGTCCAAAGTTTATGCTATATCATTTTCCAAATCGTAATCTCATCATGTCTGTCACAATTGGGAAATCTATATTGAGATATTATTAGAGTTATTCGAGGACTTTTGTCGGTGGAAACCACTGAGGTTTATACTGGTCAGAGAAATAATTTTAAAAGTACTGATTTGTGAAACATTCACAATATCGCGTGAATTCGGATTATACAGTGTGGTGTGTATGCTGTGATAAAATCTTGAAACAATACTGCTTTGACATTCTGACATGGATTCTCACTCCAAAAGCAGTCTCAATCGGCAGATTATGTTGTTGAGGACACTGGGTAAAATGACAATCAAAATTGCAAGTTTAAAACCTTCTCTTTCTCTCCGGCCATTCTCAAGATTCAGTGAATATTTATGGAAGTTACAGATTAAAGGAAGTTAAAAAAGAAAACAAAACACGCGGACATCACTGACCTCGGACACTAAACATGGAGTGATGTGTAAAGATATGAAGCGGATTGTTTTTAAAAGAAAAATGCATGTATTGAAGTAAATCAGAGGTTGTTCCGTCGGTTTAGTGTAAAAAATTGTCTCAAGTAAGGAGTTATCACGTTTTGCACTGATCCGACAATCAGTTCTGAGACTTTTAATTTGATGTTGTCTGCCATGTTGCATTCAGCATCCACTGTTGTATTAAAATTGAACATTTTTATTTCTGTCAAGATCGAGGTGAGTCGGGCTATGGGGATGATAGCCCTTCGACTGTTCAAGAGGCAAACTCACACTCACACAGGCATACCATAAATAATCAAATAACACCAGTTATAGATTTAAAATGAAAACAGAAGCTGAAATCATCCTAAGTAGGCCAGAGTGTCGTTACTGTAATTTCTTTCTGCTACGAGATGCCAACTGTGGTTGAAGCAGGTATCCAAATACATCATATTTATTTTGGTTTTGAAGTGCGTCCGTTTTCCTGCATAAAGACAATGGGTAATTAAGAAGAAGAAGTATCGTGCGGACAGCTTATGAGAAGCAATAGACACAACAGCTTGTAATGTGAGCTCCAGGGTACAGAACTCTGATATTGACTAGCTTGTGACCGTTTTGTATTGTTAGTGGTTTTCTTTTCCCATCCAGATAAAAGGGACATTTAACCAAGTACAATGAAGGGCGTGGAGCTCGCCCTCCTAGTTACAGGCCTCTTGACTTTCTGTGCTCACACGGATCAGAATGTCAGAGAGAAGAGACAGATATTGCCGGACCTGTGAGTATCTAACAATTCTATACTGCCATGTTACGGAAAAAGACAGTATACGGCAATCTAGGTCAAATTCATATTTTAACATCATTTTATAGATTAAACCTTTCTTTATATCTGGATTATGATTTTGTGCGACATATAGTTTCTCTTAGACGAAACAAAAAATTCAAATGCGAATTGAAAAAAAAAAAAGTGAGGGTGGTAGGCGCAATGCAATTTTTCGTGTTTCTAAAATTTTGCATTTGATGCACTGTCTTCTTGAGAACATGGCAGAACAGTTTACAAACAATGATTTTTTATTTTTTTTTGATGGGGGGAGAGAGGGGGAAAGGATAGGATGACCTTCTGGTTCCATTTGTGATCGTCCTATCAGCTAAGCAAATCTCATCTCATGACAACTGACAGTTATAATTATTATGATCATGGTCATTGCTATTTTTATTTCTTGATAAGAGAAAAAGCGCCCCTACCCCCCCCCCCCCCAAAAAAGTTGTTTGTTAATATTTCGGTAATCACTGTACGCAATTTGTCTCTATTCAGTGCCTACAGTTACAGAGAATTAGACTTACAAAATCTAAATTTCCCAAAACAAAAAAAATTTGGAGAGAGATAGTTTTCTGTGTGCGCACCAATTGTATGGAACTCCTTACTATACCACCAAATATTCGAAACATAGAAAGCGAAGCATTTTTTAGATCTATCTGAAATGAAGACCTATCTCTTCAGGAAACACTTTGGTGTATAGCCTGATATGTATTGGTATTTGTGTGTGTGTGAATGAGAGAGAGAGAGAGAGAGAGAGAGGAGGGAGAGATTGTCTTTGTGTGTGTGTGCCTTTGTGTGTGTGGTCAGTTGTTAGGAATGAGATTTGTTCTGTTTCTGCATGTATTGTAAAACGCATAGAGCACCTCTGGATATGCGCTATGTAAATGAACTTTATTATTGTTATTATTATTATTATTATCATCATTAATCCTTTGATTGAGGTGCATATTTATCCATGGCAAAAACTCCGAATGTTTTTATTTGCAAAAATACGTGTGAGATTCAAGAGTCGAGACAGCCAACCCTTATCATTGTTATTATTACTGCATATTATTATCATTACCATCATTATTATTGTTATTATTATTATGTTCATCATTCTTTTAAAGCTTTTATAGGTGTAATGAACCCAATTTTTTTCTTGTTCAATTGCGAACCATATTTAAACGGCAGGCTAAGCGCCATCACGTTCCTTTACGGGATTGTAGTCAATACACAAGTAATCAATTCCTCGTTTGATAAGTAAACAGGAGGTGACCATGCAGAATGCTTTTATGTGGAAATATTAGTTGTGTGAGCCTGAACTCTGTTGGTTCTAATGGTTACATTTATCATTGTTATTACACAGACCTCGGATTGTCACGGAGAACGGAAACCTGATCTTTCAGTCAGGTCTCAATCATAACATCACATTTCGATCTGGGGCGGGAGGCGGAGTTTTTCTGGGCACGTTTGACCTAAAAAATGCTTTCAATCAGGTAAGTGGAGGAAAGCATTGGGGGACATACCTTATCTTTTACTTAACATCCCAAAAAAACATTCTCGTTTTACTCCCTTTTAGGTAATTTTGTTTTGTTTCAGTGTCTCAATTATATCTGTCTTCCACTCTCATTCTTTTAGTAGTATTTATCCTGTTCTTCGAAATGTAAAAGACCAAATACACCACTTCAGACAGAACGGAATCAGCACAATTAGGTCATCATGGACACCAGTGGCCAGTTTCATGAAAAGCGCCCAAGGCAAAGTTTCCACCCAAATATGGCGAAAACAGGCCCATGGGTACTTGACACGGCTGGGCACCGTTTCATGGAATGGGCCCGTCAGTTTGGGCGGTCCCTTGGGTCACAGATCCTGGGACAGCTAAAGAGTAGGCCCAGGGGCCAAAGCAATAGCCCAAACATGGCGGATGTGCGCTGATGTAGCGAATAAGCGGACACCGGTAGGCGATGCGTCGCAATAATATTGGGTTGAAAATGCTCAAACGGGGTATCATCTATCCATTTTGACATCCCTAGTTCCTTAGAATATTTTATTTTTTTATCCATTCTCACACATGCTCGCCGATTTCTTCATTAGATCTACTCGTCCGCTCGAATCAACCGAGTGCCTTTCGGTTCGTCATCGGTCGATTCAATTCTAGATCTAGATCTACTTTCTTCTCACACCAACAATTATAATTTGATTGTATCTCCAGCCATATACATGATACGAATACCGTTTACTTGCTTTTCCTCCATTCCACACAATGAAGGCCACCATTTTGATCTAAAATTTACAATTTACACGCAGCCACGGCCTAGACTCAGCCCACAAAAAGCCTGTTTCGTCGCGGCCACACTTCTACAGACGACGGGCATAGTGGAATAGTTTCATTTAGTTCGGCCATGCTTTTATTTCTTTTATTCCCTGTGCTCATTCTATCCCTGCACAATTCCAGTCATGTTCCTCGCTCCTTTCGAAACCCCCTAATTTACTCCATCTACCGTGCCCCCCCCTCCCCCCCCCCCCCATTGTTATTGGTTCCTAGGTTTGGTCATGCTTATTTAGTAAGACTTTCCCCGCAATTACTTAGCGTTCTCAGTAGAGTAGTCATTAGCATCTCTGCCCGTTGGTCATTTTTTTTAATGGCCGTGGTTCGATTCTCAGCAAGGCTGCTTCTTTTGTTTTTTTTTCATGAGTTTTTTTTTTTTATTAGACATCAATCTTTTTTTTTTTTTTTAATCCAAGAACAATAACGGAAGAAATCCAGTTTTTTTTTTTTTTTTTGTATCTACACCTGTCAATGGGGGACAGTGGTTCGATTCTCAGCAGGGTAGGTTTTTTTTTCATTTTCTTCTTTTCTTATAAAAGTTTTTTTTTTTTTTTTAATCAGCAATCAATCTGTTTGGTAATTTTTTTTAAAAATCCAACAGCATTAGGAATAATTCCGGTTTGCTTGTTTGTTTGTTGTTGCGGATAAACAATTGCATGCAATTTTTCAATTAAATTTCATGACGTTTTATTCAAGTGCTGTCACTTTCCCTCGTTCCTCATACTATTTTTTTTTCACCCATTCCCGAGCCGACGTGCGCCCATTTCTTCATCTACTCGTCCGCCTGAATCAACCGAGCGCCTTTCCGTTCGTCATAGGTCGATCCAATTCTACTTTTTTCCCACACCACACAATTATAATTTTCTTGTATCATCATCCATGTGCATACGAACACACCTCTTTCTTTCTTTTCCTCTCCTACCCAATGCTTAGTGAAGGTCAGCATTTTGATCTAGGTTAAGGCTTGTATCTTCACGGCAAAACCCCTAACCAACTGACGAATTCTAATCGCATGCACTTTCCGAGTCGAATTCTCACCTTTGTAACATAATGTGTAGTCTTTCTAATTAATTTATTGTTTTTTAAAACTAGTTACGATTGGATTATCCTAATTTACATGGCACAAAGTTACGAGAACCTTTAACTTTGTGTTGCCGTAAAGAGTTCCATTGTAGTTCAACACTGGCCACATGATGCCAGTTTCTAAAAATAAGTGTGTAACAATCAGCAATCAGCTGAGCAAGCGCCCTCTTAGGCACAAGCGCGGGTACATTTCATGAAACGCGCCCTTGGGTTACAACAAGTACCCGCCCAGTTGGGCGCGCCCAGACCGTTTAGGCACCAACTTCTGTCCCGTGGGCTGGGCACTTTTCATGAAACCCGGACACAATATACCCAAGGTCATACAGAAAAGTCAGCAAGTTACACATAGATAGACAGTTACACAGTGTGCACTAGTGCGCACCGAAAATTTTGCGGTCAATTGTGACATCACAGTTATGTGTCTTTGTGAATATTATTACGGAATGAAAGTAGTGACAAATTTCAATAAAATTTGAAGAACGATAAACGGGGACAATGATAATAAGAAAAATTAAAGAAAAAGGCTCGTTAGCACAAATACAGACGATTATTTCTGAAAACAGTGGGTGGAACCAAAGCCAACCGAAACTAAACCGTTTAAGTCTAACAATGACGTAAACAAGAAAAAAGAAAGAACCGGGTTGAGAATCTAGATCTAACTTCTCACACTAAAGCTAGGTTTCCATGTGTACGTAATGCGTAATGCGCAATGCGTGATGCGTGACCAGAGAACAACTACAGCAAGTTTTGTTCCATATAGGACCTCATCTGTCGAAAATAAACCTAACAAGAGAAGCGATTGGTCCAAAGGAGCGACTGGCACTTTGCATAAGGTAAGTGACAACAACAACAACAACAGCAATAACAACAACAGCAACAACAACAAATTGTATACGTTGAGATATTTTACTTTTAAATACAACATTTCTTTATTAAAGCAAACAAGGTGAACATATTAAATGAAAGAAAATGAATCGTTACTGCAACTCTTTCATGGCTAATCCATTGGAAGCTGTCCTGGAGTTTCAAGGGGTTGCATTGGCTGTGACAGTGGCGGCAGGGGCATGATTGGCTGGGGTGGTAGATGCCTGTTCTCTGCGTTAAAAAATAACTGTGCAATTTGTAACTGCACCACACCTTTCACATCCTTGGGCAGTTTCTTTAATCGGTAACAGTACGGCTCCAGAAACGCCTCGTCTTCATCTTTTTCTTGGATGTTCTCCCTTCGCTGCTTTATGCTTGTGAAGAGGGAGAGGGGTAAAAATCTAATTGCTAATTCAACTTTCAGTATAAGGGCATTGTCTTTTGTTTGTTTGAGGAAGCCGTAAAACGACATCGATCAAATACTGATAAACTTTCTCAAAGCTAAGGAATTCCATACGTACAATCAATAATCATGATTATGTGAATGAACTTTTCCACTTGATCATCCCGAATTTCTTTTAAAGGAAGTGTTTTGTTGTTGTTTGTTTCTTTCTTTCCTTTTTCCTTATTAATCTTCAAGCAATAGAAATTCAATCAGAAATATTGCCTCAAAACAGAAAATTTCGGGAAAGAAAGTTGGAAAACTGAAGAAGCTGCAACATGGGTAACATTTTTTCAACGTTCATTATCATCAGAATATTGCGGCTGGATTTTTTTTTTTTTCAATCGCCCATCTGGTCACTTTTCCTACTTTATTAACCGTTTTCTGCCACCCTGGTTATCTCTACACTTTTCATAAAATTAGATGTAAATTTCCTCTCTGGTCTGATATAATTATATGAGAACTTCATTCAAAGTTTGCGTTTTATACCCATTTATTTGCTTTAATCATTTAAATAATGGCCTATCTGGTCTCTTTTCCTACTTCATTCCTCTTGTTCTGCTACCTTGGTTATCCCTACACTTTTACATAAGATTAGAAGATGTACAGGTACAGCTCCCCTTTGGTTTTAATATGTAAGAACTCCATTCAAAGTTTGCATATAAGCTCATCTCATCTAATGGGACATAAAGAAAATATCACTGTTTACTTCATGCCACCATTAAATCTTTGCTAGCCGAGCCATGACTGGGCACACCTATGCGCTGGGTCAGTCTAGCAGCCAACGCACACGGCGGAACACTTCACCTTTGTATTTAACGATCGATTGCACCGTCTTGGTATAGTGGGTATTGGGCGACAGCTTGTCGAAAACACACGTGCAGAAACATGTATTTTGGGGAAATCTGGCGGGAAATTTCGAGCTTCCGGTGTCCGTATAGCTGCGTGATGCGTATTCGAACGATGGCTCGATCGTTCGAATACGCACAACGCATCATGCATCACGCACACATGGATACACTTTAGTTAAATTTCCATGTAAACGTTGTTTACGCATCACGCATTGCGCATTACGTATTACGTACATATGGAAACCTAACTTAAGAGAGGCGTCATACCAAGCCTGATGAGACACAGTCAAATACTGCCAACAAAATGTACATCAAAGACATAATGGCAGAAGCTGACTGTGTCTGAGGGGGCTTAGTACGATAAGGCCTTCCCTGATTTACTGAGAAAATATCGGAAATTATGGTATGCACTTCTTGTCTGAAAGCATCTGATTGTGTCTCAACGGGCTTAGTACGATAAGGTCTTCCTTGATTTACTAAGGAAACATAGGAAATTATGATATGCTCTTCTTGTTTGCTGGCATCTGACTGTGTCTGACCGAACTTGGTGTGACATCTCCCTAGCAATAGTCAAACAAGAAAATATCCTGAATCTCACGATGAATAGATAAACTGACGGACAATGTGGCCCTACATTAAAATGGTCCCTTGTACCAAGTGGAATGTAAAAGAATGTGGTTTCACTGTTACAGCAAGGTCTTACACAAGCGCAACAGCAACAGAGAAGCAGGGGACAGCCCACCAATGAACTTATTCCAGAAGGCCGATATTCCGTCACCCACTCCTTTTATATCTTTTAAAATCTCTTGCCCACAACATAAATAGAATGACACCTCAGCCGTATCTAGGTTAGCTGTGAGAATTCTAGACATGCAAAAAAACAAACAAAAAACGATGATACAGTAACTAATGGGCACTTCAAGCGTGAGAATTCGAGAAAAATTGACAACGTCACCATTTCAGAGGAAATAATTATGCCATACCATAACAGTATGCTTTAACGAAAAACGCGTCGGAGGTGATTCTGAATTATTTCGAGTCTCCAAATCCAGAAATGAACCTTCCAGAGTTCGCAAGGAAGTCTCTTTCGAAATTCCATCCCGCATGAGCAGCCGTGGATCCTGGTTACAGCCAGTGTGTATTCTTTTTCCTTGGATAATGTTCTTTTGGATTTGTCTTTCTCTGCCTCCTGCGCTTACCGGTCCTTCTTCGTCCAGTTCCATACCTCCTACAGACAAAGCATAGCCTAGTTTATGAAATAAGGGGTATGTTTGTTGACTTGCCAGTGGTTGGAGACCCTGTGATGTTTATCATTCTTTCTTTCTCTCTTTCTTCCTTCCTGTCTTTCTTTTTTCTTTCCTATTTTCTTTCTTCATGTATTTGATTTTTATTCATTATTTTGATGAGACATTAAATTTTAAAGTGGATTCATTTTCCTGGGGAAAAAGAAAACATCTTTCTTTTAATCTTTACTAATTAATTATCACTAATTCATTATCCGCTTCACCGGCTTCGATCACCATTTACAGTGTTAAATGTAAAGACCTGATGGTCTGACAGCCTTGGTTACTCTTGATTACTATAACAGGTTAACATTTATAATCTCTCCCATCAGTCACAAGCAAACAAAGATTTGATTGACACGCTGCAGGCCATGATCCTTACGGTAAGTCAACTGTTTGTAGTGGCAGTGTCTAGTTTAAATGTTGGAAAAGTACTGTTGCAATTACAAGCAGACTTTTTACTACTGGGCCCGTTGTAGTTTTGAATAGGTTTGTTCCTGGGGTTGTCATAGTTAAAAGTAGACTTGTTACCGTACTACGCCTGCTTTAGTTACAAGTAGATTTATTACTGAGTATGTTTGTAACAGCTGAGGTTGTTCTAGCACGCTATAATTGGAGGGAGTTAACTGATCTAATTACAACCCTTTAGAAAACGAAACTATTACAGCTGTAGAAAAAATAAACACGAGATCCGACGATCGATTAAATAATACTAGTTTAATATCTGTATACTGAACAATAAAATACTAGGAAGGCACCAGCGAACAACTAAATATCCTACGCCACAAGAGGAAAAAAACTCACTTACTCACCAAACTTTACCACTTACATGGGTCTATATAGATATGTCTATAGAAAGCTCCCGAAATTAATCTAACCTTTGCCCTCGCCCGAAACACAAAAACTAACCAATCACGTATCAATACGTCACCAGGTTATATCACTCGAGGCCAAATCTGGCGTATACATCTACATCTACGCCTTTATCGAACGTTCAGGAATATACTAATATTTACGAAAAGGGTCAAATCACCCAACAACAACCGAGCGAGGAAAAAAAATTACTCACAAAGAAAGGAGGGCAAGGTCACGGAGTGCACTCTGGCGAACTTCAACAATAAAAGGAAAAAAGAAGTGAACACATGCTCCGTCACCAGTATGACAAGCAACGGGGAAAGGAAATGGGTAGCCCGCAGATGCTACAATGTTGCAGAAATAAACGTTTTTTTGCTGGGCCTGTCGTAGTTACAAGTCGATTAGAGATTTATTATTGGGGTTATTGTAGTTTTGTCAAGATTTCATGTTGTATACTCGAATAGATTTGTTACTTGGCTTATTGTAGTAACATGTGTTACTAGGAATACTGTATCTACATGTAGATTTGTTACTGATCATACTGCAGTTACAAGTAGATTTTCAACAAGGCCTGTTGTAATTGTGGGTTGATTTGTTACCGGGGATGGTGTTTCTACAAGTAGATTTGTTACTCGCCCTGTTGTAGTTACAAGCAGACTTGTTGCCGAGCCTTTTGTAGTTACAAGTAAATTCGTTACTGTGCCCGCTACAGCTAAAATGTAGATTTCTTACTGTGCCTATTGTAGTTACAAATCAATTCCCTGATATATGTGATGTAGGCCTAGTTACAAATCAATGTGTTACTAGTTAGGGGCAGATTTTTAACAGACGCTGTTGTCAAAATCCATGTCACGAAACGTCACAGGAAGAACAAAGGAAATGTCCACGAAATTCATCAAAATGACCATTCCTTATTAAATCGTTAGACTGACATGGAGCCAGCCAGTGCACCTATGTCCTTACTTGTCATTAAACAAAAAAAGATGTCCACAATGCCAGCCTTTAACGGTACAGATGGTGAGGAAAGTAATCCACCTGAAAAATCAAACGTTCGATGCAGGAGTCAAGTACTCGGTACAGAAATGATGAACGTTATAATTAGGTCACTCATAAATTAAGAGGTTACAGGCCTGCATTTCTGGTTCCAATAAGCTGAACTGTAGGAGCCCCCCCCCCCCCCTGCAACCGAAAACACATACCAACACACCCACACACACACACATACACACATACACATACACCAAGCGACCTAATGCTATCAACTGAACAGACCTCATGATGTTGAATGATTTTCAGTTTCGTACCAGCCTAAGCCAGATCAACACTCGAATGACTACCTTGGAGTTTCGAACCAACACTCCACAGAGTAACAGCGCTTTACAAATCCAGGTGCAGCTGTTGACCACACGAGTGGCCACTCTAGAGAGGCAGGTAGGTAGTGTGCTGTGCTCAGAGTCCTGGCCTGGGGATTACATGATAACAACGATAATTATCTCTGCTTTTTCCCCGTGACTGTCAAAACACCTGAATCGACCAAACAGACTTGATCAGCTGATAAAAATATATATCAAGTTTTATCGTCGTTGTATCAAATGTCAAACTGCAAGATAGTTTATAACTGGAGACACGGGGGACAAATGTGCTGACCAAAATGTGTAAAAAATCGTTTTTTAAAGTTTGGAAAATCTACAGCCTGTCTCTTGTAGCAGGAATGGTGAGTTCTAGAAGTTGATGACTGCAGCTGTGTTTTCAAACTTGAATTACCTAGAAATGAGATTGATGAACCCAAGGCACATCATATAGTGTCTTGGGATGAACCACGTTCGATTGTATGCGTGTGTCTGTTTGGGGGAGGGGAGGATAACATTCAGCCCTCCACCAACCATTAAGCTAAGTAAGCACTCGTTTATGACCCCTAGATGGTGAAGGAGAGTTGACGGAACAAAGTATTGGCTTTAGTGGAGTGGTTTTCAAAGTACCAACGCACATTCCTCCCTAGTTCCTGCCTCCTTTTCAATTTTGATCCATCATTTTTTCACAGTGATACTTTTACAGTGGTTCTTATTGAAATAATTATTAAATTGAATGTATTTATAAATTGCAATCAGATGAAAAAGAAAGGCTTCTAACCATGGACCATAAAACTTCGATTTACATTTCAATTTGGAATTCCCTATCTGGCTGGCATTCCACCCAAATACCTAACCTTGCTAATAATATGACTTCATTTAGATTTGACATTTCTCCCGTGGGAGCCGAGTGTCTCCTGCTAGCTTGAGAATCACAGCCTTTTTGCTATAATTGGCAACAGGACCAGGTTACCCTGGTAACTAAATGTGTTTCGTGTTGCAACCAAATGCAACTCCACTCTTCCTTCATCTGCAAGCTTTCCCTTCGTTAAGTCCCATGATTGTGTCTCAAAAATGTATGTGTGTTCAACCTTATTGTTCAGTTTTCTTTTTCCTTAGGTGTCATAAGGAATTGTGCGTCTTTAAGCCACTCCCCCCCCCCCCCCCTTACAGGCCATCATTTCTTTGAGATTATGTTCAACGTCGGAATCTGAATTCGAGATTTTTCCACCATCTCTGTAATGTTTTGTTTCGGTCCCTGCACTCGTCCATATGAGTGTTTTGCAATTCTTAGTCGCCCAACGGTTACAGCAGCTCAACCAAAACTGTGGCTGAGGCGGCTCTCCTCTCCCCACCCATTTCCATTTTCGCCCACCACATTTTTATAACATATTTTTCTTTGTTTGTTTCCAAAATACCTTTTCGTACTTGTTTATCCTCCACAGACCATCATTTCTCATACTGTGCAATATAATTATTATAGTATACTATTAAATAAACAACGTATTTTGTTTACAGTATTCTATATAACAATGGCTATATTTTTTTAATTCCGTCCACATTCTTAGGTCTCCTTATCATGATTTGTTTTTATTACTTTATTTTACTTATTTATCTATTTTAATAGTCAGATATGAAAACTAATATTGTTTTAATTGTGTAAACATTAAGCCTTACTAGTCCCCAGAGATTGAAATCCCTGTACAGTTTGAAAGGATTTGCAATTCTGAAGTTTCTGAGATTGAAACCCGGAAGAAAAATGCCTAAATTTGCCAGTGCTCCTTATTATTTTGTAACATATATTTAACAAATTGTTTTCGTCCAATCGGTAATTAGAACAGCAGCAACCGTCGTAGGATGACTCGAAGAGTGAACCGCTTGAGAAGCAGGGTAAAGTGATCATTTTTATTCCCATACTGAGCGCATGCATGAATACATACGTGGCATTATTTTGCATACCACGTCTTGATTTTGTATCTTGCATAAAATTGCCCACCAAAAATACACCCATATGGCACTTAGGCCTGTATATAATAAAATTAGGTATAAGAGAATCACTTTCGTGATAAAACCTCTAACTCAGCAAAATATCGCATTAAACACCAGAGCAGATCCTCCTCCAAATGATCGTCCAGCACAACTGGACAATTTCTGTGTTCTAACTCACTGCAAATGTCTGCTTTTTCGGCCACAACATTGTGTGTTACATCGTGGTGTCTTTAAACCTGATTGTGCATTTGCAGCTGCGCGGCAGTTTTTTTTTTTTTTTAAGCCTAATCAAATACATTACATAGATCTAAGTGAGACACAGGCATCTCAATTGGAACAAAAAATAAGACACGATCGCAACAAAACATCAAATGGCATACACACTCTTGGCCTGATTGTGTGATAACCTCACAACTTAAATATATATTTATATATAAGTAATAAAAACAATCTACAAAGAAACAAGCCGCATTGTTAGAACAGAAAGCGGTAACACAGAAAAATTTGAAATAATTAAAACAGGAATAAGGCAGGTATGTATTCTCCCCCCCCCCCCCCTTTTCCTCCTCCCCCCCCCCCCCCGCCATTCATCACCTCAATAAACTATATATTACGAATAACAGAGAAGAACACATATGGAATACATATACCAGAAGCAACACACTTGCTTGATCAAGATTTTGCTGATGACATCGCCATCATCGATCAGAGTTGGGCTAAACTACAATGCAAAAAAATGTGAAGTTATGAATGTAAATACCAACAATGGGCCAGATAATTATAAAGATAGATAACAACAATGTTAAAGTCACAAAAAAGTTTGTATCTTGGAAGCACAATCTCTGCAGATGGAAACAGCCATGAAGAGGTAATAACCAGGATAGCCAAAGCTGGGTCAGCCTTTGGAAAGATACAGACAGTGTTAAAATCAGTGCATCTCAGCTTGAAAACAAAACTAAGAATAATTATATCAAGGTACATTCATATCAATCTTAATATATGGAAGTGAACCTTGGCAAACCTATACAAGCGATGAAAAGAAACTAAATGCCTTCCCCATGCGCTGTCTTAGAAGCATTCCCGGAATTACATTCAAAGATAGAATGACAAACAAAGAAATATATTATGTCAAAACAAACCAAGAAGGGCTAATGAAGTTCATCAGGGAGTGAAGATTACGATGGTGTGGGCATAATAAGGCGGATGGACAGAAACAGAACCGCGAGAAACATAATAGAATGGAAATTAAGTGGAGGACACAGAGGCAGAGGAAGACCACACCTGACTTGGCAAGGAAACGTTGAAAAGGATCTAAAGTCTCTCGGGAGCTCCTGGCACCAAGCAAAATATGATGCCCAAGACAGAATTGTTTGGTGAAGGAAGGCCCCATGCGCCCGCAGTGGCAGTGGAGGAACTAAGTGCTAAGTAAGTAAGCCCCCGAAAGATTGTGTTACATCATCATCATCATCATTGCCTTTCTCACCCTGGATCAGGGTATAGGCCACCAACAAACACTTTCCATCCCTCTCTATCATGGGCCAGCCTCTTTACATTATTCCAAGTCTTTCCGCTTCGTTGCACATCATTTTCTCTGGCTCTTCTCCACGTTCCGCGCGGCCTTCCTCTTGATCTCTTGCCCTGGGGATTCCAATCCAATACCTTCTTCGCGATGCTGTTTCCTGGCCTCCTGAGAGTGTGGCCGATCCATCTCCATCGCCTCCTACCAATTTCCTCTCTGACTGGGCTCTGTCTTGTTCTTTTCCAAACAATTTCATTGCTGACCTTGTCTGTCCATCTGATCTTAAGTAGCTTCCTCAAACATCTGTTGATGAAAACTTGGATTCTCTTTATGCAGGCCTGGGACGCATTCCAAGTCTCACATCCATACAACAGGACTGACTTCACGTTCGAGTTGAATATCCTCAGCTTTGTTTTTAGAGATATATCCTTGGTTCTCCAAATCTTACTTAAGGACGTGAAAGCTGCCTGTGCCTTTCCAATTCGTGCTTTAACTTCTGCCTCTGTTCCTCCCTTATTGTCAATGATACTACCAAGATAGCAGAAGGACTCTACATCTTCCAGTGGTTAATCTCCTACTTTGACTTGTTCGCTTGGGGGTGCAACAATTTTTAGGACCTTCGACTTCGCAGGATGTATCCTCAATCCAATAGATTCTGAAATTTTGTTTAGAGCTGTAGTCTTTGCTTGCATCTGGTCGTGTGTGTGCGACAATAGTGCCAAGTCATCTGCAAAATCTAGATCGTCCAGCTGTGTCCATTGTATGCCATTTCTTCCTCCATTGGTGGTTTCTTTCATAAGCCAATCAATCACCAGAATAAACAGAAATGGGGGCAGCAAACAACCCTGCCTAACACCAGTCTTGATATCAAAGCTGTCAGTAAGCTCACCATCGTGTACGACTCTGCAACTTGTCCCCTCATACATGCTCTTGATAAGATTCACCATCTTCTCTGGGATTCCATAATGTCTCAATATTCTCCACAGCGTTTCTCTATCGATGCTATCAAAGGCCTTCTCGTAGTCAAGGAAGTTCACTATCAGTTGGGAGTTCCACTCTAGCGACTGCTCTACTATAATTCTCAGCGTGGCGATCTGGTCGGTGGTTGATCGATTACTCCTGAAACCAGCTTGCTCCTCACGAAGTTTTGGGTCTGTTGCATTCTGTATTCGCTTGAGAATAATCCGATTGAAAACCTTTCCTGGGATGGAGAGAAGTGTGATTCCTCTGTAGTTACTACAATTGCTGAGGTCCCCTTTTTTTGGAAGCTTCACGAGGTGTCCTTCCTTCCAGTCCTTTGGAAACTTGCCTCCGATCCAGAGGTTAAATTCTGAAATCTAAGGACTGAATATTTTTTTCTTTTTATATGAAGAGTGTTTTTTTTTTTTTCAAAACTGGGTAAGTCAAATTTTTCAAGAGTTATGGCCTTTTTCAGTTAGTCATTCAAAATTAATGTAAGACGCTGAGCTTGTGTTCATTTAGAACTTGCTATGTCCCGTCTTTATCCCTGGTTTTTATAATATTTCAGCATCTTTTAACTGCAGACTTACCCCTCGCCTTACACTAATTTTGAATGACTACCTGAAAGGGACCATAACTGTTGAAACATTTGACTCACTCAGTTTGGGAAAAATGCTCTTCATATAACTGTTTAGTCTGATAAAGAAAGTTATTCCGCTGTTCTTGGTGTGTCCTGAAAATTCAAGAGAAATCAAGTTCCATTGTTTACCATGTTGTTACGAGCTGGGTCCTCGAGTGTTACGAGTTCAAAGAAGGGTGTTACAGATGGGGATTACTGTGCTCGTGTTTTACGGGGATGGTTAATTATAAATTTACGTGTTCGACTGCATTTTTAATAAATATCGAGAGGTTTTAGAAATTACTCTACCATACCATGCCACATACACTAATAACAATTTCGAGTACGTTATATCAAGGACCTTGTAGGGCCACAAATTTATTACTTAAAATTCCTAACAATTTCGTCTATCTTACATATCAAAAGACAACATTGCAGCATCAAATGAAAATACTAAAATACATAACTATAAATCTCCTCTAGATTCTTAAAAGATTTGAAACTCTATATCATTCTGATTCATTCACAGTTTACTTAGTAATTATTTATCTTCAGAAATATAGACTGCCTACTATCTCACAAATGATATACTTCTGTCTCAGACGACAATGTTAACTCAGTTAATTACTTATAAAGGATCAACCGTCAAGACACACTGACGTAGTTAAAATAGATCTAGATCTGCTCTAGGATGGGCTGGCAATCCCCAGCCTCATCCAGACACATCAATTACAATTTACAAATGTGTATATCAGTCACTCTTTCTAGATCTTAATTGCAAGTAAAACTTTATGGTCTTGCATTCCTTTGGTCGCACTTCTACTGGAAAGTTAGGGTCAGATTCACATCATCTCGAATCATTGTGATGAAACTTACGATTGGTTCCCTGAAACGATTCAGGGAACTGGAGAAAATAGCTGTGGATTATTTTCATTGTCTATCCAGGACATAGACATGACGTTAACAGTCTGTTGGTTCTCTCTGGCTGAACCCCTAGCCGACGACCTTCGTAGCTGGAAGATCTACATGGAAGTGAGGTAGCATAAACATGTCACCGCTTATCTTCTGCAACTCACGTGACTGCTCAAATTTGATTGGTGCATCCACTTCGAGCTCCGCTCGCAGCGCCAATAGATTCTATTAATAGTAACAGACAAAGTCAGACCTAGGATGTCAAAACCTTTCGCAAAGTCTCTACACCCTAAACGTTTTATGTACGAATTTCTTCACTCCTTATTCGCCCCGTCTTTCCCTGTTAAAGTACACCCAAACTACGGGGTTGCAAACTGCATCGTCACTGTTAATTTATCCATTCGTTCTATCTTGCCCCACTTTCTCTCCATCTCTAAGAAAAGCGTTCCAAAAACAAACTGTCCACGGGAATAGTTCAAGGACGTTTGCACTGGCTAAAATCAATGATGCCATGTAATAAACAATGCGTGACCTAGCACGGCAATTCAAATCCTAATCCTGACATATCCCCCACCCCAGTGAAAATTTTAAATAAAATTTACACGATAAGATCCAAGAAATCTCAAAGTTATTGTGGTAGGGGCTTAAGCAGTACTGTAGAAAGATGAGCCTTACTTGAGAAGAAAAATCTAACTAAGAACGTGCATATTGGATGGACCAAAAAGCATACAATTATTGATGCCACGTTCTATAGAATTTATTCTATCTAAACATTCTTACTGCACACAATCAAAATTCTCAGAAACATCTATAATAATAATGAGTATATCACTGTATACTGCTGGATTAAAGTATAACTATTATCAAATAATGAAGCCTTACTGAAGGAATAGGCTCATAATTATCCAGTCAACACACACAATTGCTGCTTATATACACATTCACACACAATATATTGTTAATTAAAATACTGTGGTATCCAATGGCAGCAGTAGCTCTGGTAGCTTGGTTTGCCATGTCTTCATCTCATTGACCCGCTGACAAGGGCGTCAGGTTTGCCAGAAGTTCAGGTCACAGTCAGGAATGACGCTGGTGGAAAGAGGATATTCACAAAAAAAGATTGTAAAACTGGTTCATAAAGTAATGAACAAGATAAATGTGAATCCATCCACCGTCTAGAATTGAGGGGGACAAGCACTATCCAACCCCAATACAAGACAGACTCTGTAATAGAGTAATGAAAATTTTGGTCTGTCTTACTTTTTACAACGGATTTCCGTATAATGAAGCCGAAATAAAAACGGCGAAAAGTTAATTAGCTTAACGTTTACATTTCAAACTCGCGTGGTGCTGCCTTAAATGCAACAATAGTATAGAACTTTCTCAATTTAATTAGAATATGATTTAATTTATTTAATCTCCGTATCAAATCCGGTATAGATGAGATGGCACGAGGCGATAGCTAGTTAATTAAATGCGCTTTACGCAAGCCATGCACACGTCAAGTGTCACAGTCATCTCGGTATATAGTCATATCTGGCATTACGTTAGCTGGTCCACGGAACGCGGACAGCCTAAGACATAATCGGTATAAAAAAAAATCGACTCTTCTCCACAACTTAAAACGCGACCACGCAGTGTCCTCTGTTACCACTGCAAAAACTCTCAAAAACGCGAACACGCAGTGTCCTCTGTTACCACTGCAAAAATATATCTCTCTCTCAACGCGACGAATCAGTGTACTCTGTTAGCACTGGAAAATCTCTCAAAACGCGAAAATTCCTGTCTTACCGGTCGGTCTTACACTGCCCATAGGTCTTATACTGCGTCTCCGCGTCTTACACTGCCTGCGGCCTTACACTGCCTGTAAGAAGGTTCAACTCTCTCTCTCTCTCAATATACCACGTGTCTTTTATAATGACATTACCTCAATACTGATACGAACAAGTCCCATGAGACAATAAACTCTTTGCTCCTCGGGCGGCCGCACAGCCGAAAATAACACCAATATTCACCACATATCCCTACTCAAAAAATTAAAATGTCACGTCCCTAAGCAGCCTAGTACTGCCCTTTCGGGGGCTCGTCAATGTTAAAACGAGATCGGTTATATCACACTAACCCACACTAACTGCACGGGTTCTAATAATTCACTTAATGTCAATAATCCAGATTAAAATTCAACGTGGTTTTAGCACGTGCAATACTTCAGGCATATATTGTAAAACATAGCAATATCAATATAATAGTAGTTTAAAGTTTATAAGCAAAAAAAAATACAATAAACAGGACGTATACTGACAAGTAAAACGAACGATAACAGACCCTACAAGTCCTAACTTATATTACAGATAGTTTAAGAAGAAAACAGGAGAGACATCTTCCTAAAGAAATGTGAGGAAGGAAAAGAACGCCACAATCTATACGAATAATGGATCCCTAATAGAACTATTCACAGAGAAGCAAATCCCCCCGAGTTATTTTACATAGCCACCAAGGCCTCCAATATCCTTCGTAATGGCAAAGAAGATATGCTAACCTATGATCCCAACCAACCTCCCGCACTTAAACTAAACATATAGTAAATAGTAAAATGGCCTGGAACAATACACACAGAGCGGAAAGTACGTCGCCCTCCCCAAGACTGTTAGATAGATGGATCACTTATCTTTATTTTTGAGGAATTCAGATGGTAAATATCCTCAATCCATAGCTCCAAGCCCAAACTTGTATTTCTGTCTGAAGTAGAACTGGATGATGAAAGGGTTCCCTCGCCGGTGTCCACGGGTCAATGGGATGAGTTCACCATATGAAATTGAAATACAAAATATTCGATTAATACAAATTGTTTAAACTCTATAATAAAAGACCTGAAAAGATAATATTACAAAAGTACAATATTAAATGATGGAATAAAAAATACAATAGGTGTTAAATAATTTATCTAAGTGGCATGGCGTTATCTAAGGTTCTTTAAGGGTCCCTCTCCAGTGTTACGAGCTGGGTCCTCGAGTGTTACGAGTTCAAAGAAGGGTGTTACAGATGGGGATTACTGTGCTCGTGTTTTACGGGGATGGTTAATTATAAATTTACGTGTTCGACTGCATTTTTAATAAATATCGAGAGGTTTTAGAAATTACTCTACCATACCATGCCACATACACTAATAACAATTTCGAGTACGTTATATCAAGGACCTTGTAGGGCCACAAATTTATTACTTAAAATTCCTAACAATTTCGTCTATCTTACATATCAAAAGACAACATTGCAGCATCAAATGAAAATACTAAAATACATAACTATAAATCTCCTCTAGATTCTTAAAAGATTTGAAACTCTATATCATTCTGATTCATTCACAGTTTACTTAGTAATTATTTATCTTCAGAAATATAGACTGCCTACTATCTCACAAATGATATACTTCTGTCTCAGACGACAATGTTAACTCAGTTAATTACTTATAAAGGATCAACCGTCAAGACACACTGACGTAGTTAAAATAGATCTAGATCTGCTCTAGGATGGGCTGGCAATCCCCAGCCTCATCCAGACACATCAATTACAATTTACAAATGTGTATATCAGTCACTCTTTCTAGATCTTAATTGCAAGTAAAACTTTATGGTCTTGCATTCCTTTGGTCGCACTTCTACTGGAAAGTTAGGGTCAGATTCACATCATCTCGAATCATTGTGATGAAACTTACGATTGGTTCCCTGAAACGATTCAGGGAACTGGAGAAAATAGCTGTGGATTATTTTCATTGTCTATCCAGGACATAGACATGACGTTAACAGTCTGTTGGTTCTCTCTGGCTGAACCCCTAGCCGACGACCTTCGTAGCTGGAAGATCTACATGGAAGTGAGGTAGCATAAACATGTCACCGCTTATCTTCTGCAACTCACGTGACTGCTCAAATTTGATTGGTGCATCCACTTCGAGCTCCGCTCGCAGCGCCAATAGATTCTATTAATAGTAACAGACAAAGTCAGACCTAGGATGTCAAAACCTTTCGCAAAGTCTCTACACCCTAAACGTTTTATGTACGAATTTCTTCACTCCTTATTCGCCCCGTCTTTCCCTGTTAAAGTACACCCAAACTACGGGGTTGCAAACTGCATCGTCACTGTTAATTTATCCATTCGTTCTATCTTGCCCCACTTTCTCTCCATCTCTAAGAAAAGCGTTCCAAAAACAAACTGTCCACGGGAATAGTACAAGGACGTTTGCACTGGCTAAAATCAATGATGCCATGTAATAAACAATGCGTGACCTAGCACGGCAATTCAAATCCTAATCCTGACACATGTAACCTTCGTTATGTTGTAAGAGAATGGAATGAAACAGTGTAGTTTACAGCAGTGGAACGGCAATGGCATTTATAGAAAAATAACGCCAATTGGGCCATTCCATGTCATGTAAATTACATTTCAGATAGCATTTTGCAATTTCTAAATCAAATAACACAAAATCATAGTCCCTTTCTTGCTCAGTCTTGTACATACACAAGCATAATATACCAATTACAATTGCAAACAAGGGGGACATGGAAACGAAAGACCTTATTTAAGGGATGTCAAACCATTTTGATTAGGCTTCATGTAAATTGCGTCAGAGAGTTTCAAGTTTTAAATTGAAGCAAATTTCAAAAACTCGTGGATGTATGAAAAAAAGAAAGGAAAATACTAAATTGTTTTCTGTGGGAGATATTTTTACTAAGGTTATGGCATAATAAGAATCACTGTTGCATAATAGGATCATTTATATTGTCAATAATCTTTTGGCACGGTCAAGCATGTATTCTCTTTCAACTCCTTTCGCCTCCACACTCCCCCCCCCCCCCCATCTCTTCGCCCGACGTTTTTGTGGTAGTCGTCGTTGCACTGTGTCAAGTTGGAACATGGATACAAAATAAAGTGTTTACTCTGCAGATATGTGTGAAGTGTCAAGTAGAATTGCGCTTCGAACATAGTGATTTTTAACCCTTTAAAATATGCCACCCCCGCCTGCTACCACAACTCCCCTAAAAAGAAACACTTTAAAAAAATGTAAAAAAAATAAAAAAATCGAATTACACTCAGCGTATTTTAATGTTCGTTTCATTTGTAGCATTTATGTACTTATTCTCTCTTTATTGAGTTTTTTTTATTTATTTATTTATTATTCTAGTATATCATTGGTAATTAAATCTTAAGATTACAGTAAAATGATTTTACATGGACGTACTTCACACTGCATTCATTGACCCCCTAGTATATTAACCCTATTATGTCACTTTCCTAAAGATCCCTAACAAATATTCTTGTAACCCCTGCACTTCCTTCTGTTGCACTCTTTGTCCTGTTGGACTTGGTACGTTTTCTTTGCCTTGTCTGTCCTATGATGAGACAAGATGTCAGTGTATGCACTTTGCTCGCAGCCAAAGCGGTGGTAACAGTTGCACCATGTACGGTGTTTAATGAAGACACACTTTATAAGGGGCAGTGGGGTGGAAATGCTACATAGAAAGTCAATCAGCTGATTGGCAAAATATAAAATTGTGCCGTATGTGGTTATACAAAGACAGAAAAAACAACAACACAGAACATACCCATATAGCCATCTATTTACTTATTACATTAGTTTCTCTCTGTTGGCTAATTATATACCTTTTAATCTACTTAGTTATACTCTCAAATCAGTGAGTCATGCACAGAATGAATACACCACAAATTGCATTTCAATCAGAGCCCCCCCCCCCCACCCCGCCCCCAGCCATCCTTTTTTTTAAAAAAAAAAAACAACGAAAAAAACCACATTTCTTAACAATAATAACAATAATCACTTCGATATATCAAAATTGTCCAACAAAAGTCTTACTGATTATAAGACTTCCTTTTTTTTTTTTTTTTTTAAAGAAACTATCAAATTCCTTTTAGACATTTTGTTTTATCTTCCTTGACTTTTGTTACTAACAAAGCACTTTGTAAAAATACTTAATGCTAATGCATTTTTTTTTTTTTTTGCTACATTTCAACCAATATTATCATAGTTTAAGTATTTAATGTGTATAGTTGTGTGTACGCTGTATAGAACTATTTCTGAATCATTATTAATTTGCTTTTTGTGCGTGTGTGTGTGTGTTCCACAGGTTAGAAGATTGACTAGGCAAGTGACCAGCATGCAGACTGTAAGTACAGCAGAAGAGTTTACACTCTGAATGTCCTTTTTTGTTTTTTCCTGAGTATGCCTGTGCATTGTGTGTGTGATTATACGATATAAACGTTCTAAAGCGCTTAGAACCTGGCTGTTAATGGGATGAAGCGCCATGTAAATATTATTTATTATCATCAGTATTGTTGTTATTATTATTTTCATTATTATTACTACAGTCGGAAAAAGCCCATTACAGATCAAAACAATCGTAAATGTTAAGCCTTTTACAAACTCGTGATTTGTGTGATCAACAGATGTGAAAGAACACAGGAAATCAGTGGTTTGGAGTTTGTTTAGCGAGATTAGGATGGGAAAATAAGCAGGTGATATTGTCTTTCGAAAATTTCCATTTTGAATCAGGCCCTTTAAATGTAGAAATGTGATGCTGAAAAAAAAAGAATGTGTAGCATCGACCCTCTTTGTTATGACAAAGTTATATTCATTATGCATAATAATATCCGTAATGGAAACAAACATCTGACTTGTCAGATTAACTAAAAGGCTGTATGGGTAAGAATGCTCCCATGGCCCATTATCTTGCTTGTCACAGCTTCTGAACACTGACGAATGTCTCAGTAATCCGTGTATGAATGGAGGAACCTGTGCAGACAAGTACAATGGATTCAATTGCCAGTGTCCCTCCAATTATGCGGTAAGAACAATTCGCACTTCTTCATTTTTTTCAATTTTTAGTTGCTTTTTAAAAAAAAAAATAGAACAGTTTACTACATGGTCAAAAAAAAAAAGATAAAAAGACATCTGTCAAGGATCGAGCATGGGCTCGGTTAAATACTTGGTGCATGATTGTGCGCTCGTGATTTTGATTGAGTGTGGTGTGACGTAGACAGTGAGCCACAATCTTGGCATGACGGTAGTAATTGGAAACGGTCAATGAGAGGTGCAGCTTCTGCAGCATCGTGCATTCGTTGATCAGGGCTGGCTGAGCTCCTAACGGTCATCTGGCCGGGACTCGCATATAAAGAGCAGTAACTAACTTTGGGGCAATCCATATGGGAGTTGTATCTACCATGACGTGATTCGGTGTTTTCCAGCCTGATTGGAATGTTAAACGAAGTTACTAGAACAACTGTAACTGTACTAGCGATTGGGGGCCACTGCTAGAACTCCATATCTGTTGTACAGGAGGAAATGTACTAAAGCGCTATCCAGATCCTCGTCCACCCCGTGGGCGAGCAAATAGTAAGTTGTCCGATTTATAAATGAGTTCATCTTGACCAGAGAAGGGAAAGACCACTGTTGTCATAACAGGAGCTGTTCTCAGCAGCAGATGTGTTTTCGAACAAAAGAACGAGTCGTCCATATTATAATTCTCATGAGTGTTATTAGATCTAGCTCTAGATCTAGTTTAACAATGATAACCGTATTGTGTCTGGATATAGATCTAGATCTAGGTAAAGTATTATTATTATTGAAATGAAGTAAACCTCCCTCCTAGAGGAAGCTAGATCTGTATAGAATGTGTATCACTATATGCAGTCGAAATCATATTTATATATATTTCTAATAGAGATGCTGGCCCTGCAGGCCTGAACTAAATTTATACACTATTGTTATTCAATTACTTACTTGTGTGTTTGGTTTGACCGAGAGTGAGCTCCACCTCTCGATCTGAGAGCTATATCCTTAATACTAATAATGCACATAAATTCCACTTGTGACAACATCTTTCTGAACAAACCAAGTAGTAAGTTGTCAAAGAAGAAAAGCGGGAAATCCTGATGCAAGAGAGAATTTTAACCACTTAAATAAAAAGATTAATAAGTCGCTGGGATGGGCCTTGTTAGCCCGATGAGAAGGGTGAACTTCAAGAGAGGAAATCATGTTTCAGAGAACGGCTTATAGGCACGACAGAGGAGAATGTATATAAATTCTAGATAGGCCAGAGATGTGAATTATGTCATAAAAGCTGCCACCACTACCTCGTTCTGATCCTGAAAGTCTTATAATTCAAAACATTGTTCAGCCCGAGTACCCACAAAACAAATTTTGTACTTATGACATTTTGTACAACAACAATGATACCCGTGTATCTCAGGGTGCAACTTGTACGGAAGACGTGAATGAATGTGTGGTGTACGCAGGAACTGACTTGGGTTGTCAGAACGGCGCAACTTGTGTCAACACATTTGGTGGATTTCAGTAAGTGATTCAGTTCTCTATCTATATATATATATCCATATTCATTTTTCCACCCATCCATTCACAACTGGTCTTCTCCATCCATCTGGTCACCCATCACAGTCTTTTTGTCGTCGATGGTCTTCCTTGCCACATTAAGACATGACATGTCTGTTTCCAGCCTTTTACAATCTGAATGAATTACACAAACAACTGCTATTATTATATTATAAAGTTGTCGTTGTCTGTCTGTATGTTTCTTTGTTGGTGGAGGATAGGTGGACCCCGGGAGTTGGATTGAATTTGTAAACTCACTTTTGGTACATTGTTGGACCTAATATATAAGATAGGTGGACCCCAGACAGCTTTCATTGGTCCTGGGTCCATCTATCCTAAAACGCCTATATTTCGCTAGGTACACCCCGGGGTTCACCTATCCATTTCCTTCTTTGTTAGTGTTACCCACAGACGCCCAAACCACTGATTTCTGGAGTTTGAAACTTACTTCACAAGGAATAATAATAATAATAATAGGTGTCTTCCAGCCTATCTGTTTTGTCCAATATTGTTTATTCGAGAACCCCCGGTATAACAAAATGTAACTCAACTTTTGTTTTAAAAATTGATATATTCGGTATGCTAGTAGCTGTTGACAGCCCAAAGATTAAGTTATAAGTTGAAGTGGGGGAGGGGGGGGGGTTAAGTTCTGAAAACAAAGAGTTAAATAATGTTTCCAAATATCATAACTAATAAGTCTGATAAAGAGGGCTAGTCAATATTTTGCTTGTACCAAAAATTGTGAAACTTGAATTACGATTACTACCACGCTGCACTCGTATTTGTCTAACCGTCTTTTTTGATGGTAAATCTTTCGACCTACAATTATCAATAGATTTGGAAGTATGTGACAGGTGCATTGGTTATTTTTAAAAACTTTCCATTTGGGCACGAGGCTAACCGAAACATGGAGCGTCAGTTGCGCTAATGAAGATGGGAACTGCAACATAACTGCAAAACATGCAAATGGCCATATCTGTCTCAGAAGACAAAAATCCGGCTTATCACAGGCAAGAACATGGTTTTGTATTAGTATCACAATGAACTCTAGACTTCAGTTGACAAAGAATGGTCAACAAATTTAGTTATCATAGATTTACTCTATTCTAGATGTCAGTGTTCGACCAACTGGCATGGCACTCACTGTAACGAGAGACATGATGATTGTACCGGAGCCTCACACACAGAGCTTTGTGGCCACGGAACTTGTGTTAATGAGGCTAGAGTTCAACCCGGACAGGTGAGCAATCAGTTGGTTTCAAATGACGTTACAGCCTTCTGAATACCATTGTCAAAGACTGTATTGTGTGTAACGAATCACGTATGTGTTCTGCACATAAACGTATTATTAATTAACAACACCCGTCCAGACAAGCTCATCTTGTTAGACTGACGTTCACATGCCTCAGATGAATTTTTTTTTAGCCAGTGCACACGAACGGGATTGCTTCATAATATTATTGAGCTGAGTATGACAAGCGTTATATTTCTTATAAAGTTTTCTTTTGCAAGCGATTCATTTGAATATCTGTATATTTAATGAATGGTGTCAGTATTTTTACAATGACAGAGATGCATGGCAGGTAGATTTTTCATTCTTTCAATATTTGCAGTAAGCAGCTCACCCCTCTTTATAACAAGAATCTTCCACATTTGTTCGAGAATTTAGTATACTATGAAATATTATTTCAAGTTCGAGAGGTCATGGACGATCCGGCCTGCAAAGCAGGTTTGACTGGTCCCTGAGGGTGATTGAAAAATGATTTAAAAATTACTTTCTACACCGGTCACGGAGCTATTAAAAGAAAATTAATATTAATAAATAATTATAAGACACAGGTACCGCCCACCGCCCTCAGCAAAAACAAAAACAAAAAAACAAAAAAACAAAACATTAAAAAACAAACAAACAAACAACCAATATAATAGTCTTCAAAACCAGCTTCCAGATCATGAATGCTCTGAGGACTTTAATGTGAGATGACAGTATCCGGCCCTCTGCATCGTCACATTTTGGTTAGGGTTTGATCCTTGTCAATGGTATCTGGCATCCATATCATTAAGATTTAGTTACATATGAACATTCTCGATTGCCACAGATTTCCAAGACTAATTTACAAGGAGAGGAAAAACTGGCACAGACACACACACGCATACACACACACAATCGAGACAAAACTAAGAGAGACTGTATGAACTCTCATGTCTTCTCCTCCACGGACTACAGCCCAAGTACAGATGTATCTGTGACGAGGGTTGGACTAAAAGCTCTAACAATCCTGCCTGTATTGTGGACGTGGACGAGTGTGCTACCAGCAGCCCATGCTCGGCGGAACCCCTGGTCCAGTGTATCAATATCCCTGGGTCATTCGTCTGTGGCTCGTGTCCAGCAGGTAGTCTGGCTTTTACTGATGTGGTGTCTGCAATATAAATGTCGGCCTATTCCCATACTTAAGCCAGTCTCTTCTATCCATTATCCAAAGTGTCCTTATCTACATGTAACATCCCGACATCACTTACTGATGTAGGTGGCCTGAAAATTAGTTTACAATACAGTCAAAGCAAATTCTAACAGTACTAGACATTTCATAGTCCACTTCACTGGTTCTCAAGCATTATTGTGCTTGAATTTTCTTGGTTACTGTAGGTAGTCTGAAAGTTCAGACATGAGAATTTGAGTGTCCAGATTTTATTGGAAAACAAAATCATTAGATTCAAAATATCTAATTAGATCATGGAGCTATTAATAACACTGGAGTCCGTACAGCTGATTTCATGCGTGCGCATTAGAAGGCGATAGTCGCCATCTTGTATAGGGCAAGCACGGACTGCGCCTCAGCGTTTACACATTGCACTACAGCTTCTGCTTTCTACGTTCCCTTTCCTTTTTCCTCTGCTAACTCCTTCTTTCTTGTCCTCTGCTCCTGTACCTTCTGTTTCTTCTCTACCTTCTTTCTTTCCTGCTTTAAAAGGAGGGAGAACTGTTCTCATTCAATTTGTGTCAATGAATTTACTATAAAACTGGACCTTAATAGCCTATGTATTTGGATTTTACCACAATATTATTCTTTGTTTAGCTGGTGTGCACTGGCTCTTTTGAATTCTTTTTGAACACATCAAGTAATCATAATAATAAATAATAATGGTGCTAGTGATCCCAGTTGATGCACATACAACACTGATGTCACAATGCAATTACCAGTGACCGCACCTCATGCAAGGTGTCAGATGAATGCATGTCGGTGCAGTCAGTGCCATGTGTGCATAATCATACTCATAATACCCAGAAAACATTTTTTTAAATGAAAATCCATCCGAAGTAGAATGCCCAGAGCTTACACCAGACCACTAAATGGAGAAAACTGTAGGGTCACATATTTACCTTTGAACTCAAGATGGAAGTGGTGCGAACACAAAATTTGGGAAAGTTATCCAAGGCAAAATACAAGCTTAAACAGCAGTCATATGCTGTGTGATGTTGTGATCTCATGATAAGAACGCCACAAAACGTGGATTAGTCACAAAAACACCGGTAAATGAAATTGTATGGAAAAACAAATATTGACCGCATCAACGTGCTGACTGTACCTACTGCATTGACTATAGATCTAGAATCTAGGTTCACTAGGTGAGAGATTGACCTGTAGCCGTAGAAATTTATACATTTTTGTTTGGAAAAGCTCTGGAATGCACAATCCAGCTGTGCTCAAACCTCTGAATAACTAGGCTAAGGCTCTTCTGATTTTTAGATATATAACTATATATTCTTGACTGAGTGAGTACAACCAAGCTTGTAGATTAAGATGTTCTTCTTCTTGGCTATCCAGATCATTTGCTACATCTCGGCCTATGATTTACATACATTATTATAATTATGCCTCTCTCTCTCTCGTTCTCTCTCTCTCTCTCTCTCTCTCTCACACACAGAGACACACACACACACCAGCTCCTGGATCTTAATGGGTCGGTGGCAAAACCAACTTTCCCTCAGTTCTTTAGCATGTTTTTGTGTGTGTGTGTGTGTGTGTGTGTGTTTTATAATTGTTATGTACACCCTCTCATTGTTGGTTATCTGAGAGAAACTGACTTGTAAAGTTTCCTTTGTTCACACGCTGATTTTTTTTTTCTTTTAACATGACTCATCGTGAGCTAAACTAACATGCGGTAAAAAGAGTACTACATAGTTCCCTTCCCTTTTACTTCTAAACGATTGACCAATTAATAAAAATACCATAATATAAAAACAGCATAAATCATAAATTTGTATTTATTATCAAACGCTTTAAAAGAAAATAATACAACTATATGATAATCCGTAAATAACATAAATGTTATTATTTCTGCTTGTATCTTTTAATTTTGATCACCACCGTGGAAAGAGAAAAAAACAGCGCTGACTAGGCCCTATTTATTACATACAATAGTGTACTGGGCGGGCCTTGCGCTGCCGTACTTTGCCCTACTTTTTCCGCCATCTTGGGGTTTCAATAGTGCGCGGCTCGCAGGGCAAGTGAAGAGGGCTGTGCGCACTCCAGTGTTATTAGTACCTCCATGAATTAGATAAATATAGGGTTAATGCAAATATTATTATGATTTCTTATATATCAAAAAAAGGATCAGATTGACGTCATTCTTGGCCTATTTGACAGTGCCCGGTGAATTTTTATTTACATTTATTAATGTTTATTATTTTTCTTCTGGATGTTATGGTGTAAAGCAAGTCACAGTTTGTACGATTTTACACATTTTCACCGCCCTAAATCTTCCAGAGTTTTCATTCAGTGATATACAAAAAGTGTTGTTAAATTTAGTAGGCCGCTGCCTCTGCTACCCTAACAGAAGGATTAGAAGCCTAGTGGTTTTACTAACATATTTTGTATGTTATATGCCAGTTTGTGTTTAATCTTGTAATTTTCCACAAGGGACGTTTCGGAAAAGCAACATTCTTCACCACGTTAACATGTGATTCTACGGAATATCTGTGTTCCTTCCAGGTTACGTGGGTAACGGGTACTCTTGTAGTGACGTTAATGAATGTGCCACCAACAATGGTGGGTGTTCCAGGACACCGTGGGTGGAATGTATCAACACCCGAGGCTCCAGCAGGTGCGGGCCATGTCCAGCAGGTAAGTACAGCTACTGCATCAGGATATCTTTAGTTTAGAAAGGTACAGGCAGATAGGTTTTTATGTTTTGGCTCAAGTGTGTTTGTGACTAGATCTTTCCTGACTCAGTCTTTTGCATACTTTGTGCAACAAGTCATGATGCAGTTTATGACTGAGAACCTAATTACGTTATCTGAACATTTGAAAACAAGGTGTAAAGCTCATTCAGATTAAGAACCATTTACGTATTGTTATCGGCAATTTATCTAAGGTTGTCTGAAGATTGGAAGAAAAGACAAACAGCAAAGGCTTTTTGTATAATAATTTCAAACAATACTAAACTACCTTAACAAATACGTCCAGTATACCCAGAGGTGCTTTCTTAGTGCGTTTGATACTTCCATGTAAATAATAACAAATTATTCCAAGATGAACAGTCATAAATCAGTAAAGTTTTTATCCACGTGGTGAATAATAAGGAAAATTGAGGAAGATTACCGAATCCAATTATCTCCACTGGCGACTCAGACGTGAATTGGTCTACTAGATAGATGTATCTATAGTTAACTCGCGGTACGCCGACTAATTTTCACGACAGGAAATGGACCCTCTTTAGAATTAAGATTTCTGAGTTTGATAATATTTCCGGGGAAATATTCCCAAATCCGATTATCTTCAGAAATCTAAGGGAGAAGTTCCATTGCAAAAAGGCCTGTTTCATATGTGAATGGGAGTCGAATGTTAATATCGAAAACAACCATTTGGAGGACTAACTACCGTTCCACCGCACATCTCTCCGAATACAATGAAAGAAGGCCATGCTGTGTTTAACCCCTTCCCGGATTTGTTCTGAGCTGTCTAACCTCACTATACTGCCAAGTGTCCGGAACTGTTCCGGGCCTGGTTCCTATGCATTTCTTGAATGATCATATGGAGTGAATTCCCAAATTATGATAGTTGTGTAATTAGTTCCCAGACTGACTTGCGTGATTTGGTGGCATTTCGAATGTGTGAGATTTATGGTGTGAACTTTTTTAGACTTGCTTTTTTTGTCCCCTGTTTACTACACTAATGTTTTACGGTCTTCTTGCCTTCAGGTTACCAAGGAAATGGGGTCACCTGTACGTTTGTAGGAATGTGCACGGTGAACAACGGTGGATGTCATCCTCAGGCTAGTTGTACTGATGGTACAGGCAAGTGTTTCTAGTGACCAGATGTAACTTTGGTCCTGTTAGTATTATTTATCAACTGGAACTGAAGTCGATTGTTACCCTGGCAGAATCGTTGACTTACGGTTTATTGAGAACTAGAAGAATATTTATGTCTTGATTCATTCGTTTGATATAATCTTTGTATTATACACAGGCAAGTAACTGATTCACCCATTCACATAATTATTATTGAGCATTTTCCTTTGAATTAGTGGTTAGCAAAGTTTCTTGGTCACCTATACGCATGTTTGAAGAGATCAGGGGAAAGGTCAGAAAAGTGTCGCTTTTGAAAAAAGCACACATCTTTCTCTCGTGCTGCTTTCTGAAACCGCTCTGCTTGTAATTTGATTATTTGCCAGCTTTTTTTTTTTTTTTAACATGGGTAATAATGATGATTATAATCATGATAATTATTTTGAATAGATTTGGTTTGATTTGGTATATCAAAGTGTGACTGAGCTTAGATTTGACCTAGCTGATTTTTCACTTGTTTCTTGGTTCGATAAAGTCTGTTGATAAATGATTACTTCGACAAATCTCATGTTTATCTCAGTACAAACAGCATTTTGTTTATGTTACAGTAAACATAATTGGTAAAGAATGAAGCACATTATCCTTGGTATGAAATATAGAAAATGCAAACGTGCAAACATAATAACAGTTACCACAGGTTATCTCTATTCCACAAGCGCTTCAATCACTGAATGTAGCAGGTGTGAGGACCAACAGGAATACGACTTTCTAATTCTTCCTATGCGGATTAAGGTCACAATGTTTTCCTGATTCAATCTGACGAAATAATGTAAAAGTGTAAATGTAACGACTTTGCCTAGTCTGACACAAACGTGTGCAATTATTACACCGGAAAGCTGACTTACAGCTATCTACCAATTTTCATATTTTTTCGATGAGTAGTTCCGGAGGCTTTTGCTAAACACATTTATGGGCCTATTCTTCATTGTAGTAAAATTCTTACTCAGATGTTGATATTGGGAAAACTGTGTTCTTCATTAGGAACCCTTATGCGATAAGGCAGGTTTCACGCTTGTGGCCATAATAGGTCACCTGAAGTTTGCGCTGCCACAGAATGGACATAAGTGTGACAAAATGTTGTTCTGGGCTGTTTTTGGTTTGTGTTGGTTCCAAATAAACATGTCAACCATTTTAAGTTGCCGTTGTCCGAGTTACTGATTTTATTTTATTTTTTTAAGGAGATCGTTCATGACTTTTCGGATGCATACAACATCCCCGTTTTATGGTATCCCAAAGAAAAGCCAAATATCTTATTGAAAATCGTTTGCAACCTCCCAGAAATGGGTTTTTTTTGCAAGAAAAATGCCGGTGAAAAAAGAAAATCATTTACTGTTGTCAAACAGACGGTTGTAATGGAAATCTGCCTTTGTTTACTTCCTGTCTAGTGGGGGCAATTGATTGATCCGAACTTTCACTTCTGTAAATTTGCTACGGAATTGGTTGTTTTTTTGCAGTTCAGACCTAATTTTTTACCTGGACATTGAAAAAAGCACGATTTTGCGTTATATAAACAAATTGGTCGGTTTTACAAGAAAATGTTAGTATTAATTTTGGTCTGAAGAATTCACGCTACCCGCTATTTTTCCGACACATAGTACCGTACGATTTCATGTTTCGGCATTTTGTTGCTCTCGACTGCAGACGGCCAGCAGATCGTTTGTGCTCTGAGAAAACACTTCGCACCACAACATTTTGAATCCTCAGTTTGAATTCGATAGCTGTTGGGTAAGTTTGCATTTATAGTTATCATAAATCTGTCTATCCAATACTGATCGCATTGTCCCGATCGCTCTAGATCTAGTCAGCATCGGCTTTACCCGCAAGCTCGTCCGTGCCTATAGCTCAAACGAACAGAATCTGTCATGATAAAATCGGAAATTCCCCAGTTTGCAGGTCTTAGTTTGTGAATGATCTTCATATTAGAATGAGTTTAGGTTTTATTTATGCAGACTATTTATGTTCTGCCTGTCATTATTAGTTTTAGCTTTGTACATAAGATGCAGGTCTAGGTTTTGAGATTACCTTTTTGTTTTTTGTTCTTTCTGAAATTGAAAACAAATTAATAAAATCTGATTTTGGATACTGGAGCCGCCAGATTCTTATTCTTTTTTTTTTTCTTAGAGAAAAATGTAAATCTAGATTAAATCTAGATATAAGGGCAAGAGCACGCTTGCCGACCTCACTCTCATGTCTGTAACAAAAGTACAGCGTATATTATTTGGTTCAGAGCATGGCAAAGGAGTTGCAGATGGGGAATCCTGCGTCCTCGGCCAGGCCATGGACAGAGCTGTTAAAGCCAAATACAAAACTTGGCAAAACAAAGAACAGGTTATATTTTGCAACACCCTTGTAAGGAACAAGTGCAACATAAAAACACAACACAAAAAGACCATTAAACAAACAAACCATACTAGAAATTCAAAAGAATTAAAATGGGAGAAAATTCAAATTTTTCGATTATATCAAATCCTTCGCCAGGTCAAACAAGAAACAATTGAAACAAAAAAAAACAAAATTGAAAAAACCCGAAAATGAATTAAGACAGTTTTCAGATGGGGTGGCTTTGGTTACTTACTACCACTTTTATCATTTCAGGAACAAGGAAAAGTCATCAAATACAAAGTGTCAGCAACTGCATCATAAAGTCCAGATCCTTAGCATGATTTTATTGTGCTTGCAGGTGTGAAAACTTCACATTGTCTATGAACAAGGCCCATGTGGGTGACTTTGCTGTACACTAACTGAAGCAAATGTAAGTTGTTGGCATTACCGTTTAAATTTTCTAAATTTAACTTGGCAGCTTAATACACAACTTCAGTACTTGAACCACTATTATTTTATGCAAGGTGACTAAATGTCTTTCTCTCTGTAAGAATTCTGAACATCGTCATAAACCTTCACGGGGTTTTCATCATAAGCCATTTTTCTCAGAAACAAGTTTGGCCTCCTAGGAACGTTCAAGCTATGGATTCTCCAGTTCAAGCTTATCCCCAAATTTCTATGGCCACTGCTAGTCTATGAGATTCCACCCTCAACTGTGGAGGGGCTAAAGGCAAAGATAAATCGCTACACAAGAAAATGGCTCGGACTCCCTCCATGCTTAACCGATGTCACACTTGCATGCAAACAAGCAAAGCTAGTACATGTACAACCACTGAAATTCCTGAATGAGGAATACAATGTAGGGAAGGCCCGCCTTCATCTAATGTTCAAGGGTTCACAAGATGAAGCGGTAAGAAACACAGAACCTGAACTGAAAACAGATCGAAAGTGGAAAGTGAGAGAAGCAGTCGCAGCAGCAGAACACTCCCTGCAGATAAAGGAAATCATCGGAACCACTCAGTCGTATAGAAGAGGATTGGGCGAACATTCATATCCGCCGGTGTCTACAGCAGGACCCAAAGAAAAGCGAGACATGGTACTTCAAGAGATCAGATGCGAGGAAGACGAGAAAAGAGTTCGGAAAGCAATGCAACAAGGAGGGCAAGGTCAGGGGACAAACTGAGAGAGCGATTTGCAAAGAGCATATTCATGGAACGACATCTGGCACATGGCGCCTATGAAGCTGGCGTTCAGTATTCGCGCTGCATGCGATGTCCTTCCCACAAAGACAAACCTCACTCAATGGAGCAAAGAGACCAGCGATGAATGTCCGCTGTGCAGAGGGAAACAGACATTGCAACACAATCTGTCTGAGTGCAAGGTCGCATTAGATTGTGGAAGATACACCTGGCGACATAATCGTGTCCTTGAAATTCTGGCAACGACCATTGCATGAGAAGTAGAAAAGGCAAAGAAGAAGTCTAACAAACCAAAAACAAAGACATTCATCCAGGCATCCATCAATACCCGCACCAACATACATTCCCCTGCACCCGGGTTACTAGACGAAGCCAGTGACAGGAAAGTGGCAGCAGACTTGGAAGGATGGAATGACTATCCCGAGCTGGTAAGGACCTCCGATGTGAGACCAGACATAGTACTAAGCTCAAAGGAAGCTCCGACATACGTCCTAATCAAGCTAACGGTCCCGTATGAAACAAACATTGAGGAGCAGCGCGAATACAAAGTGGCCAAATACCAGGATCTCCTGAGGGATGTAAGGAATGCTGGAATGAAGTCAAGCATATTCGTCGTGGACGTAGGAGCAAGGGGATTTGTCGTTTCAACAATGTACTCTCTTCTGAAGAAACTCAATCGATGTGGCAGGAAAATTAGAAGTGCCCTTAAGGAAATAGCAACAACAGCGGAAAATGCTTCCTGCTGGATTTGGTGTAAAAGAAATGAACACTAAATTCATATAGTCTAAAATTATACCATATAACCAGTGGCACTTTTGGCAAAATGGATAAGACACACCTGCACAGAAAAAAAGAAACCAGAAAATCCAAAGAGGACCTGGCGACGAGAAAGAAAAAAAGGTGAGTGACGAAGGCCGAGAGTCGTGAACTCGGTGTGGCCGGGGGTTCTAGAAGATGTCAGGAAGTTAAAGGCCGAGAGTCATGAACTCGGTGTGGCCGGGGGTTCTAGAAGATGTCAGGAAGTTAAAGGCCGAGAGTCGTGAACTCGGTGTGGCCGGGGGTTCTAGAAGATGTCAGGAAGTTAAAGGCCGAGAGTCATGAACTCGGTGTGGCCGGGGGTTCTAGAAGATGTCAGGAAGTTAAAGGCCGAGAGTCGTGAACTCGGTGTGGCCGGGGGTTCTAGAAGATGTCAGGAAGTTAAAGGCCGAGAGTCGTGAACTCGGTGTGGCCGGGGGTTCTGGAAGATGTCAGGAAGTTAAAGGCCGAGAGTCATGAACTCGGTGTGGCCGGGGGTTCTAGAAGATGTCAGGAAGTTAAAGGCCGAGAGTCGTGAACTCGGTGTGGCCGGGGGTTCTAGAAGATGTCAGGAAGTTAAAGGCCGAGAGTCGTGAACTCGGTGTGGCCGGGGGTTCTAGAAGATGTCAGGAAGTTAAAGGCCGAGAGTCGTGAACTCGGTGTGGCCGGGGGTTCTAGAAGATGTCAGGAAGTTAAAGGCCGAAACATCTAATGAAAGAATCCACTCTTCCTCTGAAGAGCGTCATCTGCCTCGCTCCACCTGAGGAGTTTCTTACCACTCTTATTTTTCAAACAATGCTTAATTACGTTTATTCACTTTGTGCAATCCTAGTCTTTCATTTGTTAGAGAAAAACAGACTGTCTTACAATGCTTTCGTCAGGTACATTTACAGTCTGTGATTTGAAATTGTAACTATATTATATTTATAATAATAACAATAATAATAATGATAATAATAACTTATTATTTCGTGATATTTTTTAATTTAAGACATGTTGTCTTCAACAGGACGTTGAGGGCTGACTGCAAAGGAGGAGAGCAACCTCAGCCAAACAAATAGGGGAGAGATCTGGAAATACCTCAAGAAATTAGCTTACTCTGATATCAGTCCTGTGAATGGATACTGTGTTTTAAACTGATTTCAAATAGTTGCTATTTAAAAATATTCTTCATGCCCTTCATACCCTGCATGCATCATACCTGTAATGACTATGAGTATAAGCATAATATGAATTAAAATTTACATGTTGATAGGGAGATAAATTGATGTTGCAATACATTAAAAGCATTATACTCCTAATTTGAATACTTTTTTCTGTAAAATGTTCATCCATTAAAATGTATTAATGTGAACTGCTTAATTAACATTTATTCAGTTGTTCAGTTCCTATAAAATGATGCTGGTAACTAACTTCCTCATAAGTATTTGATGTGTTGGCTTGTATGCGTTATATTCAACATTAAAAACCTATTTTCTGAGATGATTTTTTAATCTTTTCTTATCTTTTTCCTCCTTCATAAGCATGTCCTGGTCTAGTTGTTATGTTCCTATGTGTAGCTGGTGCATTTATATGTGTTACCAGAGGGTTTTCTGTTCACTCTACAAATTCTGAATTTCCAAGGGCAGGTAACTTCAGTGCAATATTATGAAATATAGGTGAGTCTCAAGCTCAATTAATTATCATTTTTGGGATCCCCAAATGATTCCCTTCCAACAGGTCTATAATACTCCATCATTGATTCTACATTATTTTTCAACATTTTTGGGATAAATGCAGAGCACAAGCGTGAAACCTGCCATAACACGACCGTCAGTTTTTTTGTTTTTTTTGCTCCCCAGATGGAAGTGGCCGCCGTTGTCAGTGTCCTGCCGGTTATATAGGTACAGGGATTGGTCCTAACGGATGCCTGTCAGAGTCTGAAGCAGGGGCGTGCGTGTCCAGCCCTTGTCAGAATGGTGGAACTTGCATGGTGAGTGCCGAAGGATTATACTCTATAGTTCTTTTGGATCAAGCACTAATTGTTGCATGCACCAGACACCATGCTAACAATGTGACTCTAGTAGAATGTATATTCAGTGGCCTTCATTGTGCAGCTGAGCATGTCCAAGAATTCTTTATCAGTGTTTTCAAATGAATAAGTTTGCCAATCGTACAGTTTATCCAACTTTCAGAGTTTATGTCACTTTGAATCTCAAACTCTGAACGGTAAACAATTGATTGTAGACTGAAATCATATGTAAAATAGAATCGTGTCTTTAAACAACAAACAAATAAACGACAACAAGAACAACAACAACAAAAACAAAAAGATTGTCTACAAAACAGCCATAGTCTCCGATCAATAATATTTTTGTTTGTATTGAATGATTCATTGTTTTGTGGTTTTGTAAATTTCGACGATTGTTTGGATGGGTCGTTGTCATGGAAACCTTAGTTAGTTTGTTTGTTTGTTTTTAATGAAATTTTGTTATCAAACATGAAAACTTTTGATCCCAATGTTGAACACGGTACGCACGATTTGATTGAAAGGTCCAGCGTGCCAACGGGTTCTCATGCCTTTGCTTGCCGGGGTACACTGGAACTACATGCAGTGTGACCATTGATCCCTGTGCTGCCAACCCCTGTCAGAATGGGGGTACATGCACGT
Source organism: Onchidella celtica (assembly GCA_963931925.1). NCBI lineage: Eukaryota > Metazoa > Mollusca > Gastropoda > Systellommatophora > Onchidiidae > Onchidella > Onchidella celtica. The sequence continues at coordinate 15,791,321 of OZ007582.1, forward strand.
CATCAGGCGGGACACAGTACACGTGTCAATGTACGGAAGATTTCACAGGCCGAAATTGCACACAACGTCAGGAAGGTAAGCAAGAACATGTATGTAATGGATCGTGTTGCAGAAGCCAGCTACCTTGTGCACGAAACAAGCGTGAAGCAACATCCCATCTTCTGAAATCTTTGCAATGGTTGCCAATTGAAAAGCTTGTTTTGTACACGGCGCCCGCATTATGTTATTTTAGCCTGCCATATTTTTATACATCTGCCCACATAATATATATAATATAATTGTGATAACGCAGCGCCATACATTATGGAATTTCTAAATCTGTATGCTCCATCACGCCAAATACCATCCTCAGATGATTGAAGAAATTAAACAGTCCAACTGTGTCTCTCACTCTCAGATATTTGTGGCTCGAAGACCTGGTATTCGCTACCTCAGAACATATTGTTAAAAGACAAAACACTGAATTGCGTAAGAAACACCTGAAAACACACCCTTTTCAATTGACGGAATGCAACCACAATTGTTTCTGACTGTCGTTTAGGGCCTTCTTTCTTTGGTTAATTGAACATGAGTCGGAGAATGTTTATAAAGCGCCCAGTGCCTGTATTTAACTGGATGAAACGATATAATGATATAGATGTTATTTATTATATAATTATTACTATATAATTATACTATTGCTATTACTATTATAATTAATTATTATCATATTATCGTTATTACCACAGTGGTCAATTTTGCTCTGGGAGTTCTCACCTCTCGGGTTTTAGTTAATTCTAAGGTTCATAGTGATTCAGTAACAAGAACTTAGTACAGGGGGTCAAGGAAAAAAATAAAAGACGCCTTAGCCGTTGAAAGGACAGTTCAAACGATTAAAAAAATTTCTCTGCCAGTATCCCTACGTCAGTCTGAGGCATATTTTTGCGGGATTTCCGTAAGTTGTTAGGGTTACTGCAGAGGAGAATTTCCTACATCAAACTGATGACTTTACCATGCCATGACCAACAGCTCTACATAGACACGACATCATTCAGTGAGAAAACTTGGGGTCAGTCTAGCACGTTCGGATTGAAATAGTGTTGCTGGATGGGTTGTGTTTTTCCACACCATGAGAGCTGCATGGCTGTGATATAATTCTGAGACACTTCAAGTGTCGATGTCTGTGAGATTTGTTGTTGTGGTTGTTGTTCTCCGGCAGTCCTAATTTCTCTTCTTTCTCTGACAGCATGTGGCGGATACCTGAATGGACTGTCCGGATCTTTCCGTTATCCCAGAACCACAGGCGTCACCTATCCACATCGTGTCAGCTGTGCTTGGGTTATTACGACGGAGTCTAATAAGGTCGGTACTTCAAGCTTTTAATCAAACCGAATCTGGACATAAAGCATTGTGCGTCAAAGTAAAAGCTGTGTTGTCATGTCTAGTTCTAATAATCTATACAAATTAGAAGTATGCTTCCAAAACAACTATCTAAAATAAAAAGAGGAGTCATTGCGGTTTTAAATTCAATAAACATTTCATAAATTAATCTATCTATTTATACAACCCCATTCAGTTAAATAGCGTCACTTTTGGCAAAATCACACTATGACATGATCACAATGTTTGATTTTTTAAAATAGTTTTTATCCTTAACGTATTAACTGCCTGTTAACTTGCAACGTTTTTCTGAATTAGATGAATATCAAAGAAACTTGATGAAAATCACAATTTTATAAAAGTTTTCAAGTCCAGCATATAACAGAGGAATGGCATTATGAGTAGTATGATCGGACAAATCATACTAATGACATAAATCCATCAACATCTATTATATATTTCAGTAACTTGCAACCTTTGGCATGACTAACTGACCAACCTATACACTCTTCAGGCCTTAAATTTGGCAGGAAGGTGGCAATTGAGATAAGGAAGATGATGGCTATAATTAAAAGTTGTTTACTTCAAGCATCTATTTTTTAAAGATAACAATGTTTATTGCTATGTAACATCTGTATTTTTGCATGTTTGTTTCGTAATGTATATAGTACTGTGCATGTTATAAAAAGTAACCGTGTCAAGCGTTCAGTTTGGTGCGTAGTGTTCTGGTGCGCATGAGTTCTGAAGCAAGACTGTAGTTTATAACTTTTATTATACTAGAGAGAGGGGTTGGGGGGGGGGGGAATCACATGATTGTTTATTCTGGGCAATGCTCATCTAGTAAGATATATATTGCTGAAAGCCGAAGCCCAGCTGCTTCGACGGCGAGGTTGAGACCGTGTGTAGTTCATCGGCGCCTAGTATTATGTCCATTTAACGACAAGCACACTGTTTTCTGCGTTGGAAAAAGTGTCATTATCTTGGAAACTGGCTAAAACACCCCCCCCCCCCTCCCTCTGTTGTAGCGCACCGGTAACGCTGTGATCGATTCAGAAATAACTCTGTTAAGTTGTTGATATGACTCGATAAATACTGGATAAACAATAGTTGTGTGTACTTGTGAGAGACAGCCTGGGTAATTAAATAGGTTGGGGACAAGGTGGTCTAGAGGCAAGGTGCTCGCCTCTCATGCCAAGGGTCCCGGGTTCAAAACCCGAGCTGTGCAGGCATGTTGGAAATTGGGATTTTTCTCATATTTTTGTGTCCCTGATCCTATTGGGAGGTATGCTCGAGTACCTAACCTTCTCGGATAAGGACGAAAAAAATTCGGAGGGCCCGTGTGCACGTTAAAGATACCTTGGCAGTTGGAAATCATAAAGAGCAGGCCGAGCAGGCCGCTGCCCGGGCAAAATTAAAATTAATAGATTAAAATATATCCCTATCACCCCCCCCCCCCCCGCAATATCACCAACAAAGATTTATAATTCGTTATTAAATAGATAATATATTCAAATATCATTATAATACTCTAGAATACAAGTAGTGAGTTGTGAACTGCGCCTAACAGGCTGCCTTACAATTTGCTCTGAGATAGAGATAGGTAGAGAGAGTGAGAGAAAGAAAGAGAGAGAGAGAGAGAGAGATAGAGAGAGAGAGACAGATTGAAATCGAGAGAACAAGACTTTTTGTAAAGCATCTAGAGCGAACTCGTTTGGATTAGGCGCTATATTATAAACGAACTCCATTATTATTATTACCTTTACATCTCAAGGAAAAAAAACAAACGAAAACTATATCTGTTTTGATGGATATTTTTTCTGGTCATGTATGCCTTCTTCGTAGTGCAAGACTCGATACAACTTGGTACAACAGCATTGTTGACACAGCACACTAATTCACGTTTAAAAAATCCTTCAGAACCTATTCTATACCTATTCTATTTCCTTTTCACAATATTATGTCTGAGTTTCTCTGTAAGCGTGATGGTACGGTAAAATTTCGAATTTTATCATGGTTCAGGTCCTGCACGTCACCTTCCCGACCTTCAACCTCGAGGCAGCAACTGACTGTAGCTTTGACTTCCTACAAATTCACGACGGCCCCACTGCTTCAGCACACATGATTGGCAAGTATTGCGGCAATGACCCACCAAACGGAGGTTCCGTCAACAGCACCCACAATCAGCTGTACATCTGGTTCAAGTCCGATGCCTCCATCAGTCACGACGGATTTGAGATTCAGTGGACGTCTGTTGATCCAGGTCTGTAATCAAACTATGTATTTTAAAGCCCAGGGTTAGAAAGAAAGCATAATTAGTAAACGCTGCAATAATGTATAAACGTGACAGAACAGCCAATAAGGACAAAACCACATAAACATTTCTTCTCAGTTACATTTTCTCGGTACTGACAGATTCGTAACTAGATTTGTTGGTGCGCTGAATATGAGGGAATAAAAAAAGAAAAAAAAAAGAAAACGTTAAAAAAGAAAGCGTTCTTTTAATTTCTTGTCCTTTAAATAAATCAATGAAGAAAAGGAAAACCCTCAATCCGTTCTCTTAAAATTTGGTATCCAAGCTATGAGGTGGACCTGTCCCCCTTCCTCCAATGTCATTTAAAAAAAATTTCTACTTTCTATTAATTTGTATAGTATGTTTCTCTTATTGTTGTTTCCATCAAGTGGTTTTTCGACTCTCCATTCTTTTCTGTTTCTTTGTCTGTTACATGTCCGATGTTTTGGGTAGGCTGAGGCGGCCTTTGCTTGGATAACAGATGATTAACCATAATGTGGAGAATTTGCTAAACTTGATTTACGACTGTGATTACGACTAAAAAAGCGTAATAATAATAAAAAAAATAATTAAATGACAATTCAAATATGAGGGAGGGGCTGAGGAAATCTAAAATCGGAAGTGTCACGAAACGAGTTCGTGAACTGTTCTTAATTTATTCTCCTTTTAAAGTAAGTTACCAAACCAAGCAAGCAGACCAACGACCAACGGACACATGGAGTATTTTCAAATCAAACACGCTATTTAAGTCACAATGAGTTTCATGGTGGCTTCTGCCAAATATTTCAACTCATAATAGGCAAAATGTACAATCAAAGCAAAAAAAAAAAAAATTATAATAAAGACATACAAAAATCCCTATCGAGGACTTGGCGATTAATTACGAACCCCCTTTTCCAAGAACTTAACTAATGATACTTAAAATATCCTTGTGAACAGCTGTTCTCCTCGTTGACACTTTCACGTCTCCATGGTTCAAACGATAATCTTCAGGCCAGGGTCCAAACGATTCACTCACGCTCTCATAGATAGACTGTCTCGAAGGGTACCCATGTCTTCTTCAAGACCTCCAAGCTTCAAACGACAATCATCAGGGTTCAAACGATTCACAAGGCGATTCACTCACGCCCTCATAGAAAGAAAATTAATACAATGGTTCCCCACGGTCACCCAGACCGTCATCTCGTGCAGCCAAACTCTGGAGGGGGAACGCACGTGGTGAGCCTCTCCTCCTATTTATACCCTGGAGGGTTTTGCACACGGTACCATTTTTAAGCGAGCCATTCCTATTTTTTCACGCTCGTAAACAAGTTTAAAATCATGCTTTCCCTCGCCAAGTTTACCCCCTCTACTCTCGTGGCGTACAAGGCCACCAACCTTACTCGTGACAAAAGGAAGGTGGAAGTTGTGGCCCATTACGTTACTGTGTGTTATACGTGAACATTGGTGACCATAATACAGCCATTACCAAGCCGTCAGTCATTAAAGCCAACTTCATGGTCAGAACTCAAACTTAGCATAAATGAAAAATATTCCCTTGAACGACCAGTACTAAGTTACTAAAAGCATACTGCATGACTGAAACATTATCTTACAAACACCAGTCAGCCGTATTATTTAATAATAATAATAATGGATGTCATTTATATAGCGCATTTCCATTTAAAATGCTCTATGCGCTTTACAGAAGCAACATGTCAACCACAGAGCAGAATGGAGCGCCTGCGAAGCGCTCAACACACTACACCGCTTCTTTCTCTCTCTCTGTCTCGCCCACTCTCTCTCTCTCTACTTCTTTCTATCTCAGAGCAAATTGTAACCCAGCCTGTTTGGCGGAGTTCACAACTCACAACAGTTCACAACTCACAACTCAAATAATATTTGAATATTTATTAATAATAATTATTTAATAATGAATGATACATTCTGTTGTTGCTGACGGGGAGATGATATGGATAAATTTTAATCTATTAATTTCAATTTTGCCCGGGCGGCGGCCTGTGTGGCCTGCTCTTCACGATTTCTAACTGCCAAGGTATCTTTAATGTGAGCAACGTGCACACGGGCCCTCCGAATGTTTTGTCCGTATCCGAGAAGACTTAAGTACCCGATCCTACCCCCCAATAGGATCAGGGACTCGAAAATATGAGAAAAAATCACAGTTGCCAACATGCTTGGCATGAGAGGCGAGCACCTTGCCTTTAGACCATCTTGTCCCGTTCGTAGTTCTCTTTCATAATTTCATTTTAACTAAAGGTATGCAGTAGTTTGGGATGGGGTGGGGTGGGGGTGGAGGTGGGGGGCGGGGGGCATAACGCTATAGAGCACTAGGAATGTTTATTTGAGGACGGTCAGGCGTGTAAACGTGTGTATTTAGTTAGTGGGTGCCAGTCACCGACATATCGGTTCTCCGGCTGGTTATATTTGTGCCAATCACCGATGTATCGTAGATGTTGCTGAATTTAGTCTACATTCATCTTCCCCACTAGGATATAATATTCTTTCCGTATCGGGAAACGTGGAAAAATTCATGGTGTACACATAGTTAAGAGAGACGGAGTATCTAAACGGTTAAGCGAGTTGATTTTCATCTTCCTGGCAAGACGGTAAGTTAAGTGCCATAGGAGGGGTTAGGTTTCGATCCCCACCTGACTTCACAGGCTTTTCTTCTTTCTTTCACCCCCTTCTTCTCTGAACACTAACTAAATGTCTGAACGCCACACCTTTCTCTAACATGTTTCAGTGTGTGGTGGTGATCTGTTGGGCTCCGACCATGGTACCGTCTCTAGCCCGGGTTACCCAGGCAACTACCCTCACAACAGTGACTGTGCGTGGAGGATTGGCGTCAGCCCAGGGAGCAACATCCTCATCACCTTTGCTGCAATGGCCCTGGAGTCACACCCTACCTGTAACTTTGACTACTTGGAGGTGAGACAGACCCGGGCCTTCCACAACAGTTACTGTAACAACCAAACTCGGTTGACGTAGCTATTGTGCTTCTAACATAAACCTATGTAAATAAGATTGCCATGACAAGGCGAGAGCAACAAGAATGGTACAAATCCAGTGAAATGGACAGTGACATGAATAAAGAAACGGGAAAATACACAGAGGGGTGAATGTCAGAAATTATTACATCCACATTTACATTGGGGTCTTGGAATGGAATGTCATTTCACTTTTTGGGAAACCGTCAAGAATGAATGAAAAGATTGCCCAATGGGATTTGTCCATTCTGTGAAGTATACCTTGCCTTTGATGTCTTCTTCTTTGGAGACATACAAATAATCACAGTGCTCACCTTGAGAAAAGTTTGAAGCATCGATGACTATTAGCGAAGAACTTTGATGTTGTAAAATACACTTCAGCTCTCTGCAAAATTTTGAGGTGTGTGTGTGGGGGGGGGGGGGGGTGCTGAATAATAATTTGGTATAGAAATAATACCTTATTACTTGTTTAGGTTATTGCAAAACTGAAGACAAACAGTCACGTCATAATGAAGGCAAATTGAAAATTACTCAAATGTACCAATTGTAAGACCAGTGTCAATATTTTATTATACATTGTGGATACAATGAAAAGGAACAATCACTCTTGCAATTTTAGTGATTCAGTTATGTTTTGTTTCTCTCCTTCAGATCCGCGATGGTGAAAGAGACGATTCACCTCTACTGGAGAATTTCTGTAGCACGGGCTTGCCGCCCCCCGTACAGACAACCGGACCTTTCGCTCTCATTCGCTTCCATAGTGATGATAGCGCCAGTGACAATGGGTTCCAAATTACCTACGTCGCCCTCACTGGTAGATGTTAGACTTTAATGTTTTCATATATTACAGGCATTTCATTTGTAAAACATGACGTATTCAATTTTCGTTATTTGTTTGTCTGGGGATAAGTGGGTGGGTGGGGAGGGGGGGGGGAGGGGTGAAGTAGTGAAGGATCGAAAATTCCATAGAAAAGATAGTCCCTATGAACCATAGGGGTAAATCATATTTATATTTTACGGTATTTTGTCCACTGTGTTTGGCCAATCGAAGACTAGAGGTTTTGTCAGACAGTTTTGGCCTGTTTGACAGGAGCCTGGGTTATCCCGATTTCTCATGGTATATCACAGAGCATTTTCATTTGCACCGTGCATACACAACATCTGTATAATTATGTGCATGGTGCTTTGCCCAGTCAGCAGTATCTTCAAGTGTCCACACATTCCGGTGATCGATTAACATGAGACTAAAAGGAATGGAATTAAAATGTTATGTGAAAACGGATATTAGTGGAGTACAAACCTGCAAGGGATGTCCATGAATTAAACACCTAAGCACACGTCTGCAGGGAATGAAGAGTTGACTAACACAAATATATGCAAAATATGAAAGGGGTGAAAAGTTAACTAATCCCCTAGCTACAGAATGAACGGGATAAAGAGTTAAATAAATATCAAGATACAAATCGTTAAGGTGTATCTAGTTAGATAAACACCTAGATATTTTTTTTTTTAATTAAGGGATGTCAAGTTAGCTAAACACCTATACTCAAATTTGCAAGTGATGAAAAGTTAACTCAACACCATAATACAAATCTGTAAGGGTTGAAAATGTGACTAAACACTTCGATACCTATCTGCAAGGGATGGAAAGGTATTATGTTTAACGCTTGGATTGAATACGTATAAATAACATGTTAACTGAAAAGCAGCTCATGTGTTTGTAGGTTTGATTCGAGTTTCACAAACCATCTATAAACCAATCTGGATACTAATTGTCTGTGTGTGTTCTTGGCGACAGATGGCAGGCAAGGATGTGGTGGAAATTTCAGCGGAGAATCCGGATCGATTAGCTCCCCTGGTTACCCCAGCCCCTATGATCACAATAGTCAGTGTGTTTGGATCATTAATGGTAACCCAGGGATGAGACTTAGATTCACTTTTACTGACTTTGACTTGGAAGCGGAAAGCGATTGTTCATATGACTCAGTCAAGGTGAGTAAAGTATGAAAACTAGCCAAACTAATTTTTCACTTTGTTCGACCTGAAGCGTTCAGTGCACCATATTAACCCTCTATTACCCACAAATAGACTGACTTATCCAAAATCTCTGCGCTGTGCTAAAATAAGTTCAAATGGTGAAATAAACACAGGGTGTTAACTGTTATGCATATTCACCTCCATCCCCCTATCCCCCACTCCAAAAGTGTTTTTGCAAAATGCGGGTCTTTCGAATTCAGGGCATTAAGCACCAAGTAACGTGGTGAAAATATGGCACTAGAGAATTATAGTTCGTTCACCGAGGCATGATCACGGTTTAGTTGGATTTTCTCGGCTGCTACGAAATGCAGCGTCCTGAATTTTTGCATGCAGTCTTACATTTATCATGACCCTACGAATCTTATGCGAGGCTTTGCTACATACAATTTTTTCTTGTTGCCAAAGTTTGCCTTCACACGACACCAGCGTGCCTGCACCTGAGGTGGCTTCACAAACCTTCCCTAGATCTTCCCCTCCACAAGGCCAGTAGGAGATCTTAATAAATAAAATATTTTTTATATGAATCCCTGATTTGGCAGATCAGGGACGGCAACGATCAGAATGCCCCACTGAGAGGAACATTTTGTGGCAGTGATGTGCCCGCCCCTATACTGACAAATGGCAATGTTATGTTCATTGAGATGCGTTCAGACATATCTCTCAATGGGAGAGGTTTCAGCGCCAACTGGGAATCTGGTAAGCACCCCCGCCCCCTTTTTTTTATCATATTCTTTTGATATTTCAGAGCTGTATACTTGTACATGGGAGATAAACAATACACCGTTTGTGGCATGCTTGTACAATGTAGCATGGACATACAGATCTTTTTTATTCGCGGTTTTTGCAGTATTTCAAAAACAAAAATGTAGAGCCTATAATTTGATTGGATGTTTCTATTTTACAAAGCAGCGTCCTAGACAGTGATAAAACACACATCTAAGTTAACTGACAACTTCGGATGCGTGACAGCATGGCGAATATTTTCACTAAAACATTCCTGAATAGAGTATGGCAAATGCGAAGCTTAGTTATAGTATTGTCTGTTGGAATTATCTTACAATCTTTAAGTACTTCCAGCATCATTTCTCTGTCTTGCCCAGTGTGTGGTGCGGTGCTTGGGGCAGCACAGGGTACATTTAATTCCCCGAACTATCCTGCGTCATATGGCAGTGGCGCCACTTGCGGCTACAGCATCACTCGTCCCGCTGGGACATCGTCTGTTGGACTGTCGTTTGATAACTTTGCTATCCAGCAAGGGGCGGACTGTAGCTCGGAGTATGTGGAGGTGAGAAACTAGCTCAGATTCCTGCAGCATGTCGAAGCTATTTGTATGTGGGGGTGTGATTGTGGGGTAATGGGAACTGTTCATATACAGAAATAATGTGTATACCAAATTGTGTGTCTGTCTTTACCTGAATTCAATTTAGGATTACTTGTAGTGTTTTTTTTTTTGTTTTTTTTATCCGCAGGCTCTTTGGAAGGGGCCAAACAGAATAAATAACATTAATGAAAATTAAAAAAAAAAAAAACTTTAGAGATGAAATTACATTATTACAAACGACACAAGATCGTCCAAGAAAGAGAATACTGATAAGAAATAGTTCCTCCCTTGATTTCTTTCATTTTCAAACATCTGTTTCAAACTGTGTGCATAAATTAATATCTGACTGTTTCTGTGCCAGGTCTATGACGGCACAGATGACAACGCCCCTAGACTGGGGCCTAGACTGTGTGGGTTCACCTTACCAGCAGATGAAATCAGATCAACTGGCAACGCCATGTATGTTAAGTTCCGTACAGCAGGCTCAGCTACTAATCGTGGATTCCAAGCTAGCTACACATCAGCCAATGGTAAGTAAGTTACCTACGGGGAGATAATCGGCCTATTTTGTATACTAATCAGAGAGCAGCATGGATAGTGTGTCACAGTGGTGTTAAAATAATTCATAGTCCCCCATAAGCAATATTAGAAATGCTAGCAACCTTAGTTCTATACTTTCCGTGTTTGAAACAAGTAATCTCTTGTATATTAATTAGGTAAAGAATTGATTAATCTTGAAAAAAAAAAAGAATGAATAATTAGGAAGGTGAACGTGTTTGTGAGGTCCCTGCATATTGTGAAGCCCAAAACTGTAATCTTTTTAGCTTTTGTATGAACCCCGCCACTGAAGACATTTCCGTAGATAGAGTGGCTAACTGGCTTGTATCCCGTTGACTTGCCAGACCCAAACGAATGCGGTGGTGTCATCAATGCCAACTCTGGCTCTATACAAAGTCCACGTCATCCCAATGAGTATCCACATGGAGTGAACTGCACCTGGTATATCACTGCCTCTCCCGGATATGTCATTCGATTGGTCTTTGAGACGTTTACCTTGGAGGGTTTTGTGGGCTACCCTTGTGGCGATGACTACGTGGAGCTTTATAACAGTTCAACAATAGATGAATCCAACAGAATCGGAAGGTGAGCTACAGATTTCACAGCGCGGTACCAGTAAAATGATGGTCTCACACATAATCCACTAAAGTCCTGTACGGTTGGCTTAACCAAGAAGAAAAGAGAAAACTGAATACACATAGAAGTAACCAGTCCCTGGCCAGAAGGTTCCAATTTTGTATTTCCGTCCCATTCTTAAGTAAGGCTACATATGTTGCAGAATCATGTACTCCTTCGTTTTTACACACAAGACAAACTTGTGAAATGTTGAACTTGGCAATTTATGCATGGGATTATTGTAGCATCTGCAGGCTGCCCCTTCCCCTCCCCTGTTTTGCTTGTTATACTGGTGACTGAACATGTGTTCACTTCTTTTTTCCTTTTATTGTTGATATTCAGCGTGTACTCAGTGACCTTAGTGTAGTGACATACTAGACGCGGCAAACTGCTGCCGCACGCGGGAGCGGTAAAAAAAAAACCGCCAACACGTGTTATCCTATGAGACCTGACATACTAGAGAAACCGTCGTCGCGCGCGGGAGCGGTTGCCGCTGTCTGATTTTTTTCTGCCGCGCCTGTCGGCGGGAAAATGAGAACCGCAACCGCGCGGTTTCTGGTTTTCAGAGACAACACATGTTAGGCTATGGCTAGTGACATACTATCCCGCTCGCCGCGGCGGGATTTTTATTGCAGTGCAATCATCAGGTGCACTTCGTTTCTCGCACACAGTCCTGTTTCTTTTTTTTTTTCAGAAATAATATTCAGATATTGTGAACTTTTCGAATATGTCTGCGGAAGTTATTATTAGTATGGTGGAGCAACAGCCTGCTATCTGGGACAAGGGTTGTGAGAAAAACGCACTGGAGGGAGGTTTGCCGCTCATAGTATGTCAGGTTCAAACTTACGCGGTTTGCAGCTGCCGCGCGCGGGAACGGCAAACCGCGACAGCACGCGGCATAGTATGTCACTACACTTACCTTCCCTTCCTTGTGAGTAGTTTTTTTCCTCGCTCGGTTGTTATTATGTGATTTGACCCTTTTCGTAAATATTAATATATTCCTGAACATTCGTTAATGTCGTATATGTAGATGTTTACGCCAGATTTGGCCTTGAGTGACGTAACCTGGTGACGTATTGATACGTGATTGGTTAGTTTGTGTGTTTCGGGCGAGGGCAGAGGTTAGATTAATTTCGGGAGCTTTCTATAGAAATACCTATATATATAGACCCATGTAAGTGATAAGGGTCGGTGAGTAAGTGAGTTTGTTTCCTCGTGTGGCATAGGATAGTCACTTGTTAGGTGTTCTCTGGTGCCTTCCTAAGATTTTTTTGTTCAGTATACAGTTATTAAACTTTAGTATTATTTAATCGATTGTCGGATCTCGTGTTTACTTTTTCTACAGCTGTAATAGTTTCGTTTTCTAAAGGGTTGCAGTTAGATCAACTAACTCCCCCCTAATATTAACGTGCCAGAACAACTTCAGCTGTTACAATTATCATATTTATTCTAACCCAAATACGGCTTGTCCCGACGATTCGGTTCAGGAGGTAGCTGATCAAATTGTGATGAAGACCTTATGAACTTTTTGGGCTGAAAAAAAGTTTCACGACTTTCTCTTCCTTGCCTATTTATTTAATGACCTGAATTTAAACACCGGCCCCCTTGTAATAATGTGTAAGTCATAGTCTTGAGAATAGTTAAGGTCATCTTTGAACGGTTTACATCGACTCTAATGGAATCAAAGAGCCGGGAAAAAGTCAGATGACGTTTAGTTAACGGGAAATTCCAATGATTATGTCACCCTCTCATTGGCTCCTGGCAGAAGCTTCATTGTTAATTAATAACGGCAGCCTACGAACACAATATCGTATCTATTGTAAATACGTAATTAAATAGATGCTAACTTTTGTTGGGGGAAACAAGTGAGAATGCTGGCAGAAGAGAATTTATTTAAGTCTAAGTTTATGGATACTGACAATGAGTAGGGGAAATGCTTTGAAGTGCAAAAAAAAAAAAAAAAGATCCAAACATAGGAGACGCGTCCATCAAGTTCTAGATTTAGATCCAGATCTGAAAGTTTCGGAGAGAAGAGTGTCGATATCCTGGATGTTGCAGATCTAGGGTTATAGTCTATACGGCTTGAAGATTATAGAGGCGACGGTTTTAGGACACTGTTTAACAATATTGAAGACGATATCGTAAGCAAAAGCCTAGATCTAGAGCTAGATCTTGATCTAAACTAGATCGAGGCATAAGCAAGATAATTAGATATGACCCGATTTATAATTTTTCACTATTTTATGAGTGCCCCTGAGAGAATGAGTAGGCAGTGAAACGTAGCTAATAGAAATACTAGCTTTAATATTAGTGAGATGACAAGCTTCGAGTATACGCCCTTGTTAAGAGCAAAAGATCTAATGGATCTAGATCTAGGTCTATAAATAACTCCGGTGTAATGCTGTTCTTTTATAATTACATTAGCCTACATTTTGTCACAGGCGTGTCATTTGGGGGAAACTGAATGATTTGAAAAAATAAACATAAGTGCACTTTAAAGCATTATTATGTTCTTGTATTTCAAAATGATTTTTCGTTTTGTGAAACAAAAATTTTATTCACATTTTAAAGTGTACGTCTAACTACGAAAAAGATCATGGAACGATCATTCATTTTCCACCCTATCAAAAAAAAAAAAAAAAGAAAAAGAAATCAAATCCCCTGCGTCAAAGGTAAGGCAGTGATAGAAGTTCAAATGAAAGGAAGAGGCAGGAAATGCTTCAAGATGACTCGCAATGAGTTATTGAATAAACAGCAAATGAAAAAACCAGTGATGGAGCCTTAAAAACAAATGACACACTACATCTCCAAAAATGATTTACTGCGCAGTATAGGCCTATATTGTACGTGTATTGTGTTTCAGTGGTAGCACAGACATAACAACTGAAATAAATGCCAGAATAGGAAAGGCGGCCACAGCTTTTGGCAAACTCTCAAAAAGGGTGTGGAACAATAGCAAGCTGACCATCAAAACAAAGGTACTCGTGTACCAAACTTGCGTCCTAAGCACCCTGCTGTATGGCTCAGAGACATGGACCACCTACTCCAAACATGAAAGATCCCTCAACTCCTTCCACCTGCGCTGCCTACGCAAAATTCTCAAGATCAAGTGGCAAGACAGGATCTCAAATATCGAAGTTCTGAGCCGAGCCAACATTCCATCAACTCAGGCTCTCCTAGGCAAAAAAAGACTGCGGTGGCTTGGACATCTCCACCGTATGGAAAATGATCGCATCCCCAGACAAATTCTCTACGGGGAACTTGCTACTGGCAACCGACCCAGAGGTAGGCCACATCTGCGATTCAAAGACACTTGCAAGGTCACGATGAAAGCATTCAACATCGACCCCAATGAATGGGAGAACCTTGCAAATGATCGAAGCAGATGGAGACAAAAATTGCGCAGTGGCACGCTCGCAATAGACTTCAAGGCAAAAGAAACATACCTGACAAAACGACAGAGGCGGAATGAAAACACTCGCCAAAGTGAACCCAAAAGACTGACCTGCAATCACTGCCATCGCACTCTCGGGTCAAACATTGGTAGAATAAGCCACGAGAGAAGCTGTCAGTCAAAGTGAAAGTGAATATTCTAGCTGCTAAGACCGTCTGTAAAGACGCTAAAGGCCATATATATGTGTTTCTATTACGAAAAAAAAAGATCATAAACCAGAACGGTGGAATAAGTTACATTTTTGGACATGGGCTTAACAATTCAACTTGCCGTAAAGTGAAAAAAAACAACAGCAACGTTATGTCAAAAAGACTAAGAGGCCTATTGCATTGCCTACTGCATTACCTTTCGTTAATGAAGTTGACAAGGGGTGGAGAAGTCTGGGTAACCGAACTATTGCAGTTCAATTTTTTTTTTCTGGAGTTTACAAAAAAATATTCATTGGATAATATTAATAAATGTATAATTTATATTCGCTTTTTTTTTTTCGGGGGATGGAAATGAATAGGTT
This sequence comes from Onchidella celtica, assembly GCA_963931925.1. Taxonomy (NCBI): domain Eukaryota; kingdom Metazoa; phylum Mollusca; class Gastropoda; order Systellommatophora; family Onchidiidae; genus Onchidella; species Onchidella celtica. The sequence continues at coordinate 15,806,453 of OZ007582.1, forward strand.
TCCTTCAGCTCCATATGAGAAAAAAAAACAACATATGGGAAAAAATGGGTGATGTCTAGGACATAAGTATGGGGAAAGGTGGAGACAGCTAATATAAATTGGCACAGGTGTCTTCGGGAAAAACCTCTGCGTTATATACCACTAAGTGCACGAAACAGTTTTCAAGGCTGTAGGCTACCTCTGAAAAGAACAATCTCATGCCATATAATCAGACAGGCAAGCCATGATCGAAAATAACCTGATATTCACCACGGAAAGTTCTTTCTAGGATACTGGGTCAACACAAAATTAGTCTTAGCAATCACGACTCATATTCGGGACATACCTTTTTCCACACTTATCTTTCTGCCTAAATAAGTAAGAGGAGTGCAAAGCCAGATAATATCTAGCAGATGTGGCATAATTCACGGTACTTAATTTCAAAACGACTCAACGAGTAAACTTTTGCATTTTATCTGCTTCGAAGGGGAATCCCAATTAGACATGACAGCAGAATTAAATGTCTGAAGAAATGAAGTTACACAGAAGAGCATGTCAAATGCGCATATAATGAAAAGGCATCCTACAAACAATACAATAAGGTCAAGGAAACTGCTTTTTAGGCGCGGAAGGACGAATGAATCTGTAACTCTTAACGCCGAACCCATTCAGTGTTTTTTTTCTATCTATCAAAGTTACTTCCAGCACAGGTAATTACTTTTCTGCAATTTCATTATAATCAATTTAAAATATATATATGGGATATAAACATGGGATGATCGGAACTTCTAGAGGAGTATAATTTTAATTAAAGCATCAAAATTCTCATCAGGATCAGGGTAGAAAACAAAATGCGCAAAAAGAGAAATTAAAGATTGAAATAAACCTATGAATTATTTGCATTCAAATGATAATAGATGGGTGCATATGCTCTGCATTTTCGAACAAACTCTGATGTATCAGAATCTGCATCCAGATGATACTTACATTATGCAATTAACTGAAATTAAGCTCAGCAATCCTACTTTCACCATCATTATCCTCAAATTTGACCTATAAGTCCATTCTCAAGCGTGGTTAAAGCTTTTTGATAATTGTGTAGCTCGCGTACTTTCGTCTCACATTAAGAGTCTGCATTAGAGGCTCTCATGTCTAGCATGCTTATCTAAGAATGTCTTTTTTTTTTTTTTGTCTGTTATGTGGTGGGAATGCGGCTGTGTAAATGCAGTTCTTGTCATATTTCTGCGTTCTGCCTTTTATATCAAATCCACAGCTTTAAAGAAAGGTAACTGTTGTTATGTTTTCGTAAATGGTTGTGCAAGAGTTTTATTTAACAAATTTGATGTAATAGTGACACTAAGAAAATGTTTAGCATTTCACTATCCTTCCACCAATTTCATAAAAAAACAACAAAAAAAACTGGTGTAATTATTGCATATGATAATTATGAAAAATACGTTGTGTCAGTTTTCGTGTGGCTAGGTTAAATAAAACGTACCCGTTGCTATGAAGAAACATTGCTATCTTCATTCGAAAGTTTCTCAAATGTTTGAATCTGAGACCAGCTGCCGGTTCTGAACTTCAACCGACAAGAAATATCACCATTAGCTGATGAACCTGGTGTCAAATGAAAGGGGAAAACATCTCTTTTATTAGATATGAATAAATCAAAATATAGAAAAAGTATCTTTTTGAGTGAACCGTCGCCTTGAGTTACAATTGTTTGCTTACATTTTGCAGTTTCAGAGTTAGCCTCTACTAATGACAAAGGGGCTGTTCAAAACTGCCATAATTATTATAGTACGGAGTTTTAACAACTGACTTAAGAAAATGAATCGATTTGAGAAGGAGCTAGTAAAGCTAACATTTAATAATCGAAGTCTACCGGACAAGATGAAGCATTTTCATACATTATAAATGCTTGAGTTCATCCAATTTTTCATTCTGTCTTTCTTCGTTGACATGTGAGGGCTGCAGTGTGAGGTGAGTTTTATGTGATATGAAGACCTGAGACAACTGGGTCTGTCTTGCACGATTGACACGCAGCAGACTCAGCACCCACAGGCCTTTGCCGGTCCACGATTAATATAAAATTATGTCATTTTGATGGACAGGAAATTTACTACTACATGAAACTAATCAGGCGTAATACGTGTATTTGGCACGGAAAGGGATCTAACCCTGGAAATCACAGCGATAAACATGCATAACTTCCCTCTCTCCTGGTGCTGCCTGCCAACTCTTTCCTCCTTCTGCACCTTTTTCGACGCCTACCACACCAAAAAAACCACACAGAAGCCGAGACAAAAGACAACGAGGCAGAAGAACAACAAGAAAACGAAAAATGAAGATGAAGGGGTCAACAGTTTCAGGCTGAGGCGGTTCGAGTAGCCAAAGAACTGATACAGAAAATTTAGTCACGAAAAGGTCGAAAAAAAATAAATCTTACTTTCTTTCATTATGATAGTCTGCGTATTAGCCCTGTTGTAATATCACTTTTTTCCACTGGGAGAGATCCGCATATCTGAGGGCCGGTATCCAAATATATTGAAATCGTGTGTCTTAAGGGTCCATACTCTGACTACGGTCAGGAAACTATCAATGGCCCAAACATCGATGTTGTGAAAATGGGCGAGCTGCTTCCTATTCTTCAAGTATCCTTTATGAATAGCGTTTCGCTCATAACGCATAAAGTGGGTGCACTCCACGTATTATTATGGATTACATGTCATTTTGTTCATTCCTTTTTTTTTCCTTCCAGATATTGCGGGGAAATGACCCCTCACCCGGTTACAATTCCCGATAATGTGCTGATAGTTCGCATGGTTACGGATGGTTCCATCACCCGTGAAGGTTTCAGGGCCACTTTTACCGCCATTAATAAAACGACAGGTAGGTGGAACCTGAACTGAGTCCCAAGCTGTGGATTCTTGTTCCGTCATTGTACCTTAGACTTCTCTCACAGGAATGCCTCTGCTTTGTACCGTCACTGTACCACGGCCTCCTTTTTCAGGGATATGTATCCGCTTTTGTAACGCCATTGTACCATAGCCTTCTCTTTCAGCGATATAAATTTTGTCTGCTCCTGTTACGCCATTGGACCATACCCTTCTCTTTCAGCGGTATTACTTTTGTCTGCTCCTGCTCCGCTATTGAACCATAGCCTTCTCTTTCAGCGATGTAATTTATGTCTGCTCCTGTGATGCCATTGTACTGCTGCGTTCTCTTTCAGTTTCAGCGATATCTGACTGCTCTTATGTCGCCTTTGTGCCAAAGTGCTGCCTATTAGAAATGCTTTTCTGCTCATGCATCGTCAGTGTACCATAGCTTTCTCTTTCAGGAATATCTGTGTGCGCTTGCAAGGCCGTGCTACGATAGCCTTCTATCACAGGAATGTCTGTGTGCTCGTGTGAAGCCATCGTGCTATAGCCTTCTCTTTCAAGAATGTCTATCAAACGCCATGGAATTTATTTCCATTGTTTTACTTGTGTGAAAGATTACACAACTCATAAGATTTGCTCTCACCCAACTTTTGACAATGAAGACTGCAAGATTATCCGATGGCGAATCTATCCGATAACAAACTCTGTGTGTATATGTTTTGCCTTGTTTTAATGTATTAATCGGAAATGTCCATTAATGGCTATGATTTTATGTTTTCCTTAGTTTTATGAAATGAAGATATGGCGATATGTCCGCTTTTTCTTAAAATTCTGAATTATATTTTTCTGCAGTCGTGCAGAATAATCAGTATTGCATAGATTATGGGCACAAAAAGTATGTATCTGTGTACACACGTAGCATCAGCAGTAAGTGAATTAAGCGATTAAAAGCGGTCATATGTGAGTGTGCATGAGAAAACCCACAATTATGTCGAAAGAGCTGATTTTGAGAAAAACGGCTTTGAAGTGAAAATATGGGTCCGACACAACTTCCAACTTGGCTGTTGTTTAGGGGACCGTGGCATGTTACAGGGTAAACTGTAGACCGGCAGTGAACACTACTCACTATGATCTCTATAAAGGCTTTGTAATTAGACTACGGTCTCCTAACAAGATCAAAAAACTTCCGACTTGGCTGTTGTTTAGGGGACCGTGGCATGTTACAGTAAACTGTAGATGAGCAGTGAACACTACTCACTATGATCGCTATACCGGCTTAGTTATTAGACTACGGTCTCCTAACAGCAATCACTCCAATATTAATGGGTCAATTAGCTATTGCCACTTTTAGGATTAAATGCCGTTTTCTCAAAATCTTGTTTTAGGGGTGTCACTGACTTCAATTTATCAGAAATGTCTTCTTTTGTTATATGTACAGAACTCAAAATGTCATGTTTTCGACATATTGTGGGTTTTCTCATGCACACTCACATATTATAAGCTCTGTCAAAAGTATTGTGCATCATTAATCTAGATAATGTACTCTTACGGATCAGCAGTTAGTGAAAAAAGAAGATAGCACAGGCCATGATAAGCTCTGTCGTTTCCGTTTTCTGCCAGCTTGTGGTGGTTATCTGATGTACGGGCCTGGTGTCATTACCTCGCCTAACTACCCGAACAGCTACCCCCATCAACGGACCTGTGAATGGGTAATCGAGGCACGGCACGGTAGTCAAGTCAGGATACGGTTCACAGACTTTGAGCTGGAGGCTCACCCAAACTGTGATTTTGATTTTCTGGAAATCAGGTATTGTAACATTTCACTCATCAGGGACGTCCAAAGGCAGATGTGAAATGAAAATACGCCCCTCTCAGTAATGTCAAACAATTTGTAGATTCAAACAAATGCATCCATACACTGTTAATGGCGACGTCTACACCTTAATATTTTTTGAAACTATCAAGGGCACCACCAAATTGAAGGCTTTTGGAAAGACTATTCTTTAATACATCTATAGTACCCTAAGGTGAAACGGTGTCTATGTTCGAATGATATTTAGTCAAATCGATAGACTGACTGATTTCTCAGTGACTATTTCTGTGTCAAATTGGCCCCTTGACCTCCTCTCTTACCAGCATTTCCCCATGTAAGGTCAAATTTTGACCTTTGCAATTGGTTTTTTTGATCCTCAGACATGGCGATTCCCAGAGCTCACCTTTAGCTGCACAACTGTGTGGCTCACAGCCTGAGTTAGAACCTATCATATCTCATTCTAATAAAATGTATTTGCGATTCCAAACCGACTACTCCCAAACGGCCAGAGGCTTCAGGCTGGAGTACGACACTGCCCTCACAGGTATCTTTCACACATTGATGACACAACTTATCTTGTAACTTTTCAATGTGCTAACATTTCTGGTACGGAATATCGGTTTCGAGGAATACAAGGCAAGTTAAGACGAACTAAGGTTTGTCGATATAATTTAAATAAGTTTAAGGTCAACATAAGATAACCTCAAGGTTAATGTCAACATTAGATAACCTCAAATTTAAGGTCAGCGTAAGATAACTGCAAGTTTAAGTTCAACATCGGATAACCTAAAGTTTGAGGTCAAAATAAGATTAATCCAGTTTTAAATTCATCAACAGATAATTTCAGGTTTAAGGTCAACATAAGATCACTTCAAGTTTAAGGTCAACATAAGATAACCTCAAATTTAAATTCAGCATAATATTGTTTTAAAGTGGAATTAATACAACCTAAATTGGACAATTCTAAAGACATAGAAGACAAAAATAATAAATAGATATCGTCATACTGTAAATCACAGAGAGTATTTTGTCATACGTCTTTCTGATGCTTATTATGAGCCGTAAATTATATTCAATCGAAATCAACCTTGGGTTTCTCCAGAACTCTCCTTACTTGAAAACTAGAATTTTTCGTTCGCGTACGCTCATATTCCACAATAAAGTTCATAAAAATCTTCTGTTTATTTAACTCTTGTCCGATTTTGAGTTCGCTTCTTGGCAATTTGTAACAAAAAATAAAAGCAAAAAAAAAAAAAAAATCCACAATATTTAAGTGTGCAGAACGGTGGCTTAAATCTACCGTACAACACACACTGCATCGCACATTTCCCTAGCGGCAGCCGGTACAACGCAGCCTGCGCTGTGACGTTGTAGAGGTATTCCTTGACAATTGTTTTGAATATTAACATCCCGTGGCGTTGAAGCTTAAAACTAGAGTTCTTAGTAAAGCTTCCTCTCCGCTAGCGTGTCCAGTGATACCACGGGTGCGATAAGTGTATAATTTGGACAGCTGTTGTGGAGTAAGGCAATCTCTGTTTACAAATGCACAGTACAGTATGGCGTGTAGACCCATGAGGTGCTCCGCCCAGAAGTGGAATACTGGCCCCTAGGGGAAGAGTTAATGATACTTTTATGTGGCGTTAAATAATTTTATTTTTTTTAAATGGTCTCGGAAGTGGCTAGGCGGGATCTATAAAATGTGAGGCTCAGGGTTTTGGGGCCTATCGGCGTTAACAATATTATGCAGCTTTAACTGAAAGGACACCGATCGGTGGCATGAGCGGAGGAGCTAGGAGCAGTAAGGTTAGGCACCGTCGGGGCAGCTGCAGCATTACAAGATACAGTAAACATTGATACAATTTGGCTAGCTACAAAAGGACTAAATAGAGTGGGTTAACTGCAAAAGGGAGATGTTCAAGATGGCGTGGTGCAGTAGGGCTTGATTAACAGGGCTAGGTATAATAATGCTAAATACAGTTATGGCTACGTGTAGGAAGGTAATTTACAGTAGGGCTAGCTATAGTGGACTAAGAGCAAGAGGCATAGATCTGTAAATGCTGTAAAGGCGAGATGCTGTATGACTAGGCGGGGGAAGACTATACTAAAGCTATGTACAGTAGGCTGGCTGCACTATGGCTATGTGCACTGCGGCTACCTACAGTAGGTTAGTTGCGAGTTTACAATGTACCACAAAAATTGTATTTGCAGAGCTCTACAGGAGTAAATGGCTATCTTAAAATTCAAACACATTTACATGCGTTTGTATAATCATTGAATGAAAAATCACAGAGACGGGAGAATTACTCCCCCCCCCCCCCACCCCCCGCCTTCCTATAATCTTTTGTTCAACCCTTCCAATCTTTCTCTCTGTCTTAGCGCCCCACAAATCTTTGTTTGTTTGTTATTGTTGTTTGTTTTTTTATTTTGTTGCTTCATTGCCACGGGAACCAAACAAAAATGCAAACAGTCAAAATTTAGAATGTTTTTTTCTTGCAGGTTGTGGGGGAGATTTGACCCAGCCCTCAGGTTTCATAATAGCATCACTTCACAACTTCGAGTCTTACGCCCCGCCGTGCAACTACAGGATTACAGTGTCCAGGGGGAGTGTGATCAGAATTACGTACTCTCACAATGACACGGATACCTCGGGGAGCAGCCGCCCTGGTCTGATACAGGTAAATGGATACAAAATATTGATCACTTTACGTGAAACATCAATGGATGGTTTATTTATTATCATTATTATTGTGTTTTTTTTTGGTATACTTCTGTAATACCATTTGGGAAATTTGCCTTAGTGTCACTGCAGCTCAGTTACAACTGCAATGCAGCGCCGGTTGGGGGGGTGGGGGGGGGGGGAATGATAGGGATATATTTTATTAATTTTACTTTGGCTAAGCAGCGACCTGTTTGGCCTACTTGTCTCGATTTACAACTGCCAAAGTATCTTTAACGTGCGCGACGCGCACAATGGCCTTCCGAGTTGTTCATCCTTATCCGAGAAGATTAGGTGCTAGATCCTACTTACCATAAGATCAGGGACAAGAAAATATGAGAAAAAATCCCAACGTTCCAATATGGCTGCACCGTCCGGGATTCGAATCCAGTACTTGGGCATGAGAGGCGAGCGCCTTGCCTCTAGACCACCGTGTCCCTTGTTTAGACACGGTGAGGTCCTAAGCTATGGTAAACTGGAGACCCCTTGTATAAAAAGTTACACCACAATGCTTCACAAAAAATGTGTACCAACACAGGGCCTTGGATAGCCACCAACACAGGGCCTTGGATAGCCACCAACACAGGGCCTTGGATAGCCACCAACACAGGGCCTTGGATAGCCAACAAAATGGAATCACAGGCTATGTATCTTTGTTTTTTCTTCTTTCTTTTTTTCACTCCCTTGTGCCGTTAAGCGTCGAGGGCCGGGGAGATAAAGCTTTCTGGATTGGGCCTGATAGGTATCGGCTGCCATGGTTAATTTGATTCTTTTGTGTACGCTTTTCTTTAATAGCAATATTGTGTATTGGAAGTGAAAAATACAAATGGATTTCAAATGGCCACACTGTGCTAAATATGAATTTATCAGATTGTTCGCTCATGTGGGTATAGGCCCAGGAAACTATACTTAATAACATAAAACTATAAAGAATTAATATCATTTTCAAACTCAAAGAAAAGTTCTAACAGTTTGTAAGGCCTCAAGCTGCAGTTTACTTGACTTATGCCTAAACCCGGCCATGGTTTTGTTCTGATACTTGTCCAAGTTGCCAAAATTGATAGTGGAGTTTACAGACTGCCATCAGGGCAGAGTAGATTTTACACTAGGTATAAAATAATGGAAATGTATCGACTGGGAGCAGAGTCAAAACTGGGCAAATGGGTATGAAATAATATCCAAACGATACAACGCAAAGTAAAAGAAAAGTCAGAAAATGGCCGATATTTCGGCAAGCGCCTTCATCAAGGAAAAAAAACACAACAAGAAAAAACAACAACAGGAAAAAAGGAATACGTACCAAATAAAACAATTGAACAATAAAAGATTTTAAATTGAAATGTACAGAAGCTAAACAGAATATTATGTTTACTTATCTTTGAGTTATTGCTAGGAAATGGGAGCAGAGCAGATTAGATGTTACACTAGGTGTAACGGGAGTGTATAGACTGGGAGCAGAGCAGAACAGACGGTACTATGAGTATAACCAAAGTGTATAGACTGGGAGCAGAACAGATTAGATGTTACACCAAGTGTAACAGGAGCGTATATGATGGAAGCAGAGCCGCTGCTACACAAGGTATAACGAAAATGTATAGACTGGGAGCAGAGCAGAGTAGACGTTATACTATATATAACAGAAGTGTATAGACTGGAAGTTGCGCAGAACATTATGTTACACTAGGAATAAATGAAGTGTATAGACTGGGAGCAGAGCAGAACAGATGTTACTACGAGTATAACAAAAGTGTATAGACTGGGAGCAGAGCAGAAAAAATGTAAACTAAGTATAATGGGAGTGTATAGACTGAGAGCCGAGCAGAGCAGATGCTACACTAAGTATAACGGAGGTGTATAGACTGGGAGCAGAGCAGAGCAGATGCTACACTATGTGTAACAGAAGTGTATGGCCTGGAAGCAGCGCAAAACATATGTTACAATAGGTATAAAGGAAGTGTATAGACTGGGAGCAGAGCAGAGCAGATGTTACACTTTGTGTAACGGAAATGTTTAGAGTCTGAGCAATTCAGAGCAGATGTAACACTAAGTATAACGGAAATGTAGAAAGTGTTAGTCGAGCAGAGCAGATGTCTCAGTAGGTATAACGGAAGTGTAAAAAATGTGAGTCAAACAGAGCGTTATGAAATTAGCTGAATGTTCTGCTGAGCTGACGATCTATAAAGGCCTGTAGAACGTCCCTGATCGCAATCTTCATGAAGTTCTAGAATTAATAATATAATAAATCAATATCCCTGAACATACTTGAGTTTTTGAATATTGAGAACGGCTTGTAAAACCTAGAATGCTTTAGAATTGTGGCTATCGCCCTTGATGTAAAATGCTAATCTTGGGCATGTGTTTAAATGGTACTAGCACCTTTTATTTCATTTCTTTATTTTTAAAATTTTATTTTAGTGAGTGTGTGGATACGTGTGTATCTGATATAGTCATGGAATATGTCTGGACCATGATATTACTGGAGAAAGTGGTGATATGGAATATATATATATATATATATATATATATATATATATTATATATATATATATACTAGTATTGAACCCGCGAAATTCGCGGGGGGGGGGGGGTAAATAGCTTGTCACAAATCCCAGACTGGGAGATGTAATAAGTTATGACAGGACAACAATCACGAACGAACAAGTTTAACACTTAACAGAACAACCCATCAGACTCACACATTTATTAAACATAATTATACAGATAATAGCGCAATTACATACATTATATTATTGAAATTAACTGCCGTACAACGGCCTTATCCTCACATGCACTCTTCCTCGGATCCACAACCCGGTAGTTACTTCCTAAAGACACTTCGGCCTCAGCCTCTCCCCTCAGGGTCTTAATAGCACATTAATAATTCACTGGCACCGCAGTCTCTCAATATCACCTTCCTATTGTCATACACCTTAGCATTCCACTAGCACCTCAGCAGGGCAATAGCACATTATCATTTCAATAGCCCATCAACATGGCAATAGTACATTATCATTTCAATAGCCCATCAACATGGCAATAGTACATTATCATTTCAATAGCCCATCAACATGGCAATAGTACATTATCACATTCACGCTCATATCTACGTCCCTGTCCGTGGCCAGACTGCCACGACTTTATGTGCCTCTACTGTCCTGCACCGACAGCCTCACTCTTGGCCTATGTGTGGCCTCCGGCCCTATGCTGGCCTATCCCCTGTGCTCACCGAGGTGGCTCTTTGGCCCGTCCCCGACACCTACAAGAATAACATTACATTGGTATAATACCCTACCATTTCTATTCACTCCACCTCTCCTTACAACCCATGAAGCGTACACACAATAGTTCACCTTTCACTCACCAAACATCTTACGGTAACACACCTCCATCGGAGTACACAATACTCACTCGTGCTACAAATCCATGAACTCACTTTCATCTATCGCTCATGGCGCACATTGCTATATCCAATATCAAGGACTTCCACATTCCTCACATATACTTATTTACATCATGGTAATAGACGAATATAATACATCAATCATAATTATCAATCATCGTTTCACCTACCAGTCATCACTGGAAAGACTCTCTCACTAGTCTTCTGACTGCTCCCCTTATGTTCGCCCACTGGGCTTTCTCTTGCGTCCGCTCTTTAGGACGTTCTAACTTGCAGTGATAGTAATACAGCGCTTTCGCCTCATTCAGACCCCCCACCACTCATAACAGGCACGCTTTTCCTTACTTGTCTACGTGCGTTAATTTTACTCTCCTCCTTTCCCCCCGTAATTATTAACTATCGCTCACTCCACTCGTGACATAGCTATCATGTAAAGACATGATGAAACGTGGACTTCAAGATCTAGATCTAGAGCTAGCCTAGATATCTGTTAGTAGATATAGATTTAGATCTAGATCTATTATAAAAATTGAAAATCTTCATCAACGTACCTGAACAAATGGATCACCACGAATGTTATGGATGGACTCGGCATGTTTTTGCCACACTGTCACTGCAGCAAGAACCACGAATGTTATGGATGGACTCGGAAGCACGGTTTCAAATTTGGGGAACCGGACGTTGAGATCGCACGGTGGAGCGCAAATTCAGTGACGTCATGCCACATAAAAAATCACGCCCGGATGGTATTTATTTGGAACAAATGCAAATTGGCGTAGTTCAAAAAAATACTTACGGAGAGTGTTCAGCAATGAGTGTAGCAAGGAATCAACTTCAGACCAAAAGAAATTTGTATGCAAAATTTGAGCTCGATTGGTGCACAGATGGCCGAGCTACGGCTTTTACAAAAAAAAGCGAGTTTTTTTTTTTATAATAGATATACAGGGTGGCCAAAAGTAGGTTTACAGTTAACACTATAATTTATATCTAAATATATTTATATATGTATATATATAGAGAGAGAGAGAGACAGAGACGAGAGAGAGAGAGAGAGAGAGAGAGAGAGACAACAGAGAGAGAGATAGACAGACAGACAGACAAACAAACACTGTCAGTCGTCAGATAGATTTCCCAAGAACCATGGCGCCTTACTGAATCAGTCAGGCTGTAGGGCATAGGAGGACGAAAGTGGCGAAAAGCAGAGGAAGACGGCGGAGGCAACGACCGTACGGACATTGACTGGTGAATGAAAAGAATTTCATACTATGTCACATAAGCATGTTGAGAGAACCATGAAGCGATACCTCGGAATGTGATAATCTCCTATTGATTTCTATGTAGATCAGTGACGCCAATGGTCAGATCTTGGCCTTTGCACGGGGCATCCCATTGGCTACTGAAGGCATACTATCCAAATCCAACAGAGTATCTATACTATTAGGACGTGTTCTGGGAAACTGGAGACTGAATTATGAAACAGGTATGTGGTGTCAAGTAGGTGAGGGACCGATGGAGAAGGGAGGAGAGGGGGGGGGGGGCGGAGGAGTAGAACGTGACCCTTCACTGAGACAAGGCACGTCACAGCATAGGGTATGATGTATGAGTTTGGGGGGTGGGGGGGACGGGAATATAATATACGGTTAAGTGAGAGCTACATTCCTTTGGGTGCATTCAGGTTGGGGGCCGATTGTGTTCATAACTTCCAGTTGGGCAATGAAAAACTGCACTTTGTCGTAAACATTCGAAACCTCGAAGCATCCGGCTTTAAAATTTGCATTTTACTTTCTACTGGGAGAAGAAAGAAACATGACCTTAGAGGGGTCTAAGCCACAAAAATTGGTAGACGATCCATTGTTCTGAATGCTACATGGAGCATAGCGAAAAAACAAAAAATAAAGTCTTGTGTAATGGCATTCATGACCTCATTCATCTCTGTGCGTAAAATTGCAGGTACCTCTCCGCAGCCGGATGGTACCTCCAGCAGGAAGATTGGGCTTCTAACTTGTCTAGCAGATTTAGCGGTGATGTTATCCTTTCATTAAAGGAACTCTTGAGCATAAAGCTAGACGCGCCACAACTCGTTTTACCTAACCCGTTGGTGACGAGACCTTGTGCAGGTCTTCTGGAGACCACAAAACCGATTTTCAAACAGTCAGAAAAACGGAAAAAGTATAAGCATTAATCAATATTTTAAAAAAAAGTGCATTAGTACACCAGCTGATGTGCATCAAACAAGGGGTACTAGGCACAAGAGGGTTAAAGATTGGCTCATATGAAAACCTAACTGTGTCTGTCGAAGTCCACATATCCAATGTGCATTCTGAACAATAACGTCAGGCAGTGTCTGGAATCTTTATTTCCTCCCGTTTTATCTCCCCCCCCCCCCCCCCCCCAATCTCGCTCTCTCTCCCTCTCTCTCTTTCCAGTTTGTAACAATCGAGTTCGAGGTCATAGTGGCGTGATTGAAAGTATCAACTTTCCTAATCCGTATCCCCACTCATCGAACTGCACCTGGGTTATAGATGGACCCCTGGGCAGCAAGATCAATGTTTCTTTCGTTGCTTTTCACTTGGAGGCCTCCTGGTATCCGTCCACGCCATGTACCTATGACAGGCTCTCGGTGAGTACATCTGCACTGTTCATATTAGTGTCAGAAAATCCATGAGATAGCTCTTATCCCACGTAGAGAAGGCATGGTGAACATAGGGGATCTTTATTAAGATATCTTTTCTAACTAAGGGTAAAGCTGTTTGTCAGGCATCGGGGACGTTAGCTTTGCAAGGCGAATATATTATGGTGATTATTCCAGACATTTTGCTTGGAGTAAATTATTTTCTTAGTTCTTGGACAAGTGACAGAAATCTCAGAGACATCAAGGATACTTCATTTGTTTCCGCGTTTATCCACACATCTGATTAAGTGAACAAATAAAGATGCTAAAATTAAGTCTTACAGGTGGTGAATGAATGCATGAACATTAAAAATTTCATGAAGACCATGGCGAATTCAGAAAAGAAGCGAACTTGCGATCATTAGAATATTTTTCGGGCCAGGCAAAGAGACATGTTTGTAATTGTACAGGAAGAGAAGGAATGAATGCATGCATGAATATGTGTACTGATGGTGTGTATAGAATAATAAACTAAGTGGGGCTCTCAGTATTCAAACGTTATGGTAATGGTTTCGGCATTCATCCTCGCCCACCCCTACCTCCTTTTTTCAGTTTACATGTAGTTATAATTTAAAAAGTATTTGTCACTGTTGTCCCATTAGCTGCAATTTCACAAAAATCACAACAAAGACATGATTAAGTTCCGTCTGTTCCCATGCAGATCAGGGATGGTGGTGATGCCTCAGCAAATGAATTGAGAAACTTGTGTGGTAATGATATACCTGAACCATTCCATTCCAGTGGCGATGACTTGTGGCTCAACTTCATCTCTGATTCCAATATTGCCCATGGTGGCTTCCGTCTGGAATGGATTGTGGACGGTATAGTAAGAGATGGTGTCTGTCTTTAATAGAAGGAAGAAATATTGCGATTAGCTGAACTTGTACCCCTGAGGGATGGCGGGGGCAGAAAAATATGCTGCCTCGATACCTTGCTTTGCAGAATTGTGCCCACCGTGATAATTATTTTTAATGTTGTATCGGAGTGTGCCGCTCAACTATCAAAATGCCGTAATTGAGTTATTTATAGATATGTGCTGTGAATTGGAGTGTCAGATTCTTTAAAAAATGAGAAGGAAATCCACAGCCTCACAAGACTTTATTGACAGTCACTTTTCAAAACAATTTATCCACCAACTAGCTCAGTAAAATCCTAGCGGATTCCATAACTTTTCATCTCCGAAAGTTCATGAGTATGTTCAGCCGTTTATTTTTTTTTCTTTTAAGTGGCAATTAAAACTTCTAATTCATCAAATTAAAAAGATGGAATAGAAACAAGGAAAAACCCGTAAGAGTATCTTGTACTATGTAAAACAACTATTCAGTCAGCCTACATAATCTGGTCAGGACAATCACCGTAACCATACCAAACTCATATTATACCTACAACTGAGGGAATAATAAAAAAGAAAGGATGGTGAAGACTATTGGCAACAAGCAAATGTTGCCGAAGTGTGAACAGTCATCAGTTTTTTAGTGAACACACACATGGAGGAGCTTGAACATTATGACTTTCATCAGTGAAAGTTTTGTCAATCGTTCATGAAAGATAATAATAATATTCAGGTAGAGCATTCACCATGTCTGATGTTGGGATGAATTTTATGCGGTCTCCTGACCCAAGACATTTTCAATTAGTGAGACAGATTGACTTCGATGTCCCCATTGCCCGGGATCCCATTTAACTCCATAGCTCACATCTTACCTTTAAACGGATACAAAATAAAATAGATTTGACCCAATGCACCACCAGACTAACTCCCAGCCGTATTTGCAGGTTGTGGAGGTCAATTCACCTCGGACGACGGCACCATCACCAGCCCCAACTACCCCAATCCCTACCCGACCCGAATAGAATGTCTGTGGTACATCACTGTCGCCACGGGAAAGTCCATCCAGTTCACCATTACAAATTTTGATGTGGAGGCGTCACATGACTGTGGGAAGGACGGTCTGGAGGTATAGTATTTATTGTGGGCTGAGATCTGACTGTTCCACGGCTTTCCTCACAACAGCGACCACACATTCTTATTTGCTATTTTAAAAAATGATAGAAAAAAGAGACATTGTTCTAAAAGAGCAATCGCAGTCAATATGACGCCATTTACATGTTTTAACAACCAGTACTCTACATGACTGTAATTGGGAAGATAACAAGCCATGGAGTTTATCTGTCTTTATTTCTCAGTTATTGTTACTGCTTTTTGTCTCTCTTCCTTTCTCAGACAATGTAACAATGTTATCATAATATGAAAACTGCATAGGATATTAAAATCTAATAGTTATTATTTTTGTATATGCACACCCATCACACTGATTAATCATCTAGTGTCCAATTTGAATTTCTTTTCTATTTTTATTTTTTGTGATGCCGAATGTTCAATATTTATATCTCAAACGCCGTTTAAGTTATGAAAAAAAAACAAACGTTGTTTTTTTGCTTATTGTTTATTTTATATTCAAAATGTGGGTGGTATTCCCAGACCAGACGTTCTGGTTGCTTTCTCTACATCTTCTCTAAAGCGTCAGATGTTCCATGGATATTGAGATTGGTCATGATATTCACGTGAATTCTTTCTTAGCCAGGAAAATCTTCCAGAGGTCAATGTCTCTGTATAAAATCATAGGACATGTCTTTGATCTGCGGTACAGCAAAACTACATTTCTGTACAAATTGTTTTGTGTTCTTTTATTGTCGTATAATTAAAGACAGTCATTTATCAAGATTTCAGCGATCCAGGAAATTTTTGGGCATACCCGAATGACCAATTGATTTTATATTATTATTATTTGTTTTTTTTGTTTTTTTGTGGTAGAATATAATATAGAGTAGTTATCATAGTTAATGCAAAGACAGATTTCACAAAATTTCTTTCCATATTTTTTATCGCCGCCTAAAAGGTGAGCCATTTGAAGTGCTAATTTGGGGGAAAAATAACTAAGTCTGGAAATCTTTGATTTTCAAGGAGTAAGATCAATTTGGTCTCATTACCAAAATGAAGAAACAATCCGAGATTTACATTAGCAACACCTATCGTAAAGGCGTCTTTCTTTTTTTGGAATGAAACATTTTGAACCTCATTTGTCTTGTTATAGTTCATTATTTTGTAGTTCTCATTAAAAAAAAAAATTAAAGGCAGCGGCATTAGAGGCAATGAAAATTTTTAAGGAACGTTCGATTTTTTTTATTTTTTTTAGATTTTCTCTGGCCGAGATGTCACTGGACCTCGCCTAACACAGCTGTGTCACAGACAGACACAACCTCAAGTTATAAATGAAGGTGGCAACGCAGCGGTGGTCAAATTTCGTAGCGACGCCTCCACGAGTGGCAATGGCTTCTTACTGACTTATACAGCACGTGATGGTGGTCAGTACACGGGAAATGATAGAGAGACCAAGTAAAGGTCGAGTGGGGAAAGGGTTTGGGGTGGGGGGGGGGACATTTGCAAAGAAATTATCCCAAATAATATATGATTGGTGTGCAGCTATCCGTCTCTACTTCTTCATCTAGATTTTTATTATTTTAAGAAAGGGGGGGGGGTGGGGCGATGTCCCAAAATATATTTTTTTGGCTTCAAAATATCGGTATCGAAATATTGTACTTTTCAGTCAGTTTATGCATTCAGAAATACTATTTTACTTATAATATGGCAATTTCGAATATTTATAATCCGGAAATATGCGTCATTTTATTGAGGTGTTGGTGGTTGCCGAAGAAGAAAGGCCTGAAAAATAGCCATAAGTAACATCTCAGTGTTGCCAACTAAAGCACCAGTTGTAGTGCATACTTGGTGTCGAGACCTTTATTTGTCCATAGCCCAAATGTCTAGGTGTAGGTTATAGGCCGGAGACATCCCTTCTACCAAGCATACCATCTCAAATTTCGTCATTGGATGACGATCTTTGTTTCTGCTGAACATCAGCAATCCTTTTGGTTCAAAAAGGGATAAATACTGTTATTTAGGGGAGGGCAAAATGGGTTGGGGGTATCAGAACAAGGTTGTTAGTCCTTCGGTTTTGTTAGGATTCTTCTTGTGGGCGCTTTTTTTTCTGTTTTGCTATGAACGTGATTGCCCCCAGGCATGGTCCAGAGATGGACCAGAAAAGTAGGAAGGAGAAACCAAAGAGGAGTTATTTTGGAGGAAGAGAGATAAACAGACAGACAGATCAAGAGAGAGAGAGAAAAATAGAAAGAAAAACAACTCATGCTCAGCATTATTTTTCCTTTATCAATATTGGTTAGTATGTTAGATCAGCAATTCCACGTGTCCATTTCTGTTCAGTCCAGAATTTGTTAAATAACATGAGAAATTTTCATCTGCAGTTCGCCTCAATAATGCCTTCTAGTTCCAGCTGGATATTGTGTGTCATAAGTTATTAAGGTACCACCCAATGTTACTTCAGGTGTCCGTGATTAACTTATGGCGTATTCGTGTAATAATATGTGAGATGTTTTTGCACAGAAGAGAAGACATTCTGTAATCGACCTGATATATACTAAACTACCAATTCAATACCACCTGTTTTTATAGACTTTCACACGACTGGACAAATCATGTTGACAAGGGTACGAAACCACATGTGGCGCAGAAAGTCTTTGTGCTTTGTCCAAGAAAAACATATTCCTGTGTCATTGTACAGTTCCATATTTTGGGTTCAGGGGGTAAAACGTTTTGTGAAATGACTTTGCTTCCATTGAAAAATAAAATTATCACACTACCTTATCTTAGAAATGTTGATTTTGCTCATTTTTCAATCACTTCAGGTTGTGGAGGTAACTTTACGGCTCGCACGGCCACTATCAGCTCACCTACAATGTCTACTATTGGCGTTGTTTGTGAATACCTGATAACAGTTGAGCAACATCATCTCGTAGAGTTGACGTTCAATACTTTTAAAGTTGGCACCGGACCTTCTCGAGGAAGTTGTAACCTTGATTATGTCAGGGTGAGTATTTTTGGGGTGTTTACATGTGAGGGGGAGAGTGTGGCTGGGGGTCAGATCTGCCTGACATTCAGATAACTGACTACATGCCCAGACAGCTAGATTACCTGGAATGGCATTTACAGTTACAGTTAGAGTTAATTACGAGTATTAAATGGTAGATCTGTTTTTCATAATAATAACAATCAATAACATTTATCAAAGCACTTCATTTCGTAATAGGCACACATTCTAAGTACTTTACAGCCACTCTTGACATTCAATTCACCAATACAATGAACAGAATAACTACAGTAACAGCCAGAAACAAAATAATGTAGTTACATTCCGTCAGTTGGAAAGGTGTGCTTTAAAAAGTGTCTTGAAATTTTCAATATTTTGTACATTCCTTAAGTTTAACGCAGCGAATTCCGGGCCTCCGGGCTACAAAAACAAAATAACCGTTCATCGAGTGATGTAGGAGACATAGCTGGAACTTTTAATTTTATTCTGTCAACTGGAGACCGTAGTTGGGGTGATGGAACATATTCAGTGACCCGATAATGTAGGATGAAGCGTTGTTGTGTACACTAACCGACCCGAGCCAAGTGAATCTTGCAACTTCTTTAGTAATGGCATTTATATTCGATTCGAAGTCTGATAGAACTCACTGTTACACCAGCATTATTTCCAGAATACACAGATGTGATAGAGTTAGTTTTTTTTTTTTTACCAGTAATGTGCAAAGCAAGGCGAAATACGAAATTTCGATTATACTTTTCGATTTAACTCGATGAAAATGTGACTACTTTTTGCTGCTGAAAATATCGTGCAATACGTAAAATTAAAAAAAAAATAAAAAAAATATCAGTTTTATCCAAAGTGGATGTGCCCAGGTAGTTCATCATTTTGATGAAAAAGAAAGAGCTTAAACTATAGTCGTAATTCAGTATTTTAATTTCCTATCGCCGCCACCTGTGGTAGGAGCGGTAAGAAATTGCGGTTTTTACTTATCGCCGGCAATAAATTTCTGGTTGCGTCCATGCCCAGTGCAGAAGCGAGGTGTACTTCATTGGGCGGGAGGGTAGCTTGTGTACAGAGTGTTGCCGCTCGCATGTTGGGACAAGACGTGTGTCTGTGATAAGCTATCTCTGTACCAACCAGTTTTTTTGTGTTTTTTTTTTTGCCTTAGCCGAGGCATCTTCAGATTGCCTAAGTTGGAATGTTTTCGAGGAAGTTGGCTTCTGCAGTACAAAATCACAGACTGAAGCAGGGATTCTCAATGTTCAGTCCTGAAAGCGGAACATAGCACGGTTCTGTCATAGAACGGAGTTTCGAAAGGGCCTTAATGAAATAAGTCATTTCTTTGGAAACCTAAAATAATTTGATTCCTTGTTCAAATTTTAATTTATCGTCGATTTGATATTTTAATTTTTTAAAGAGAGATTTATGAAAATCTTAGTCTTTTCCAGTGGCTATTCCAACAATCGAACTGAACCCGTTGAATGTGCATGCAGTTCGATAATGAAATTCGGGCGTTCTACAAATGTTTGCTTTTCACCAAAGTATCCAATCATACATCCACGCCATTCACTAGAGTTTCAGTTAATAGTTCAAGTCATTGCACAATGCACCTTTTTTTCCCCCTTCAAATAGTAGAATTGTACCGCATTAGTTTATTGTCTGCAGTAAAATATCTTACGTATTTTTCATGCTGGTGTCCAGGTCTATGACGGAGGATCCGCCAATGCAACTTTATTGAACACATTTTGTGGTGACACTTTACCTGATCCAAGGACTGTCAGAGGCACCGGCAACCAGTTGTTTGTTGTTTTTGTGGCGTTCATCAGTGGTCATGGGACTTCCTTTACTGCCACCTATACTCAAGGTAAACCGGCAGCGCCATTTGTCTACTGTCATCAGTACTCCCAGTATTAATACATTTCTCCAAAACTGGCGTGTAAGACAGGGTTGTATACATGATCAACTGACAATGTAGAACAAGTAATTCAAGCAATTCTTCCAGTGTCTGTCACTCTCTGTTATTCGTGGCAACGCCTTCTCGGCCTCCTCTGCTGGTGGCAGTGTCGAAACGAGTTAATTTTTTTTTTTTTTTTTATGTATTGTTTACTATTAAGCAATTTATTTGACTTGTTATATACCTTGTAAGAGTCAGAGCGAGTGTGGGCACAAACTATGTGAAAGATCTGAAAACAATCCTCATGGACTGCGAATACGAAAATCCTGAAGACATCTTGTTTGACTGTATTATTGATGGAGTGGCTGAAGCTAAACTCCAAGAAAAGCTTCTTGACAGGGGTGAAGGATTGACATTAGCCAAAGCAATTGAACTGAGACAGTATCATCATGAGTCAAAGAATCAGCTGAAAATGTTTCGTGAAGAGGTCAGATTGGACCAAATTCAAATTGAATCACAAAAGAAAGCCCAGCAATCTAGTCACTCCTACAACAAGAATCCACAGACTGTAAAGAAGTGTGGCAGATGCAGTAAGCCAGAAATTCACAAGTTTTGCCATGCTAAGTTAGCGGTCTGCGCATAATGCAAGAAAAGAGGACACTGGCAAGCAGTCTTCCGTAATAAAACCATGACAGTCAGTCAGGTAGAAGAAGAAAGTGCAGATTTGGAAGAGGTAGGCCTACTGCACATCTACATATTGAATGACCGACCAAATGACCGGGGGACAGCAGCCCTAAAAGCCAACAATACTGTCTTAAGGAGGGGGGGGGGGGCGGGTCCTGAGAGTGATATTCTAAACAACACAGAGTAGGCATTTTTAACTTCCGTATTTGAATTCAGCATGTCTAAATTAGGGGAGAAAAGTATAAAAAAAAATACTTGGACTCATTGGTTGCCATGGTAACGCCGCCATCTTGAATTTCGCCCCCATGTAAACAGCTATTTTTAAAACCTAAAGGCTCCGTCATTTTTCGGCCAATGGTCTTGAAATTTCGTATGCTTATATTTCAATATATAATAAAAATATTTTAGTATTTTTATTTGGATATCTTTGATAGATGTTTTTCTAAGAAAGTCTGAAAATTGTATATAGCGCGTATGCATTTTTCTTGATTTTTCACCACAAAAATGATATATTTCTCATAAACTATAAACGATACTCAAACGTGGATACTAATTTTTTTTAGTATACAATATAAAGATGCTATAGTGCAATTTTCATCGAAATCCAACAAAACATTAAAAAAAGTAGTTGGGAAATTAACGTAAAAAAATAAGTTTTGAGAAAACGCGTTTGAAAATTTGCAAAGGTTTTTTGGCTGAAAAAAAGAGTCTGAATGTTTACCAAATGTCTCAGTACATTCCTGGCCGTTCTGGGTCATTCATACCAGTGGGAGATTCCAATATAAGGGTCTCCATACCACAAATCAGCCAGAAATGGCGTTTCATTATGTCTTGAGCTGGCAATTATAGCGTATTTTCTTCGATTGAAAGTGAATATTTTACTCGACCCTCTGCCATGAAAGTCTTCTTTTTTTTTATGGAAAAACGCTTAGCTAGGTCAAATGAGTATCAAAAACGTAAATAGAAATGGTTGAACCTTTCGAAAATCGACAAAAGCAAGAATCGACATTTTGAGCCCAAAACTCGATTTCAGGACCCGTCCTCCCCCTTAAAGTTCAGGATTGACAAATTGTTAAATGCAGTGTCATACAAAAGAATAACTTTGACAAAATCAAAAGTCAGGAACCGGTGTTGAAGAGCAAGACTCCTCAAATCATACTCTAATCATCTGCTCAAGCCCATAGGTCAGGTAGACATAAAGTTACAAGCAAAGTCAACCGTTGCTGCAAAGTTACAAATTGTCGACTTCAAAGCAGAGAACATTATTTCTGGAGACCTTGCTGAAGCCTTGGGACTGATTACAAAAGTTCACAACCTGCAGGAATCTAAAACAGACCTAGATGGGTATCCTGAGGTAACAAAAACTACAGGACTTTTCCCTGGAGTTCACAGAATTAAACTAGAAGAAGTCAGCACTGGAGGTATCCATGCATGTAGAAAATTTCCACCAGCACTGAAGGATAGAATTAATAGCAAACTACAAGAGATGCAACGGGATGAGTTTATTGAACGAGTCCATGAACCTACAAAATGGGTAAACTCAGTGGTGGTTTCAATAAAGAATGTCAAGAGCAGAATCTGTGTGGACCCCAATGATCTTAATAAAGTGATTAACAGAGAACATCATACCATGAGGTCAATAGAGGAAATCACAAGGGAAATACCAAATGCAACAGTGTTCTAAAAGCCTGATGGGTTTCTTCAAATCAAACTAGATGATGAATCATCAAAACTGACCACTTTGAACACTCCACTTGGAAGATATAAATGGCTCAGACTACCATTTGGACTGAAATGTAGTGCAGCGATTTTCCAGAGAATCATGAATCAAATATTAGAAGGCATTTGTTATCATGGATGACATCTTGTTAGCTGGAAAGGATCTCAATCAAAGAGCATGATGAAATACTGAAGGAGGTACTCGAAAGCGCTACAGCCCACAATCTGAAACTGAGTATATGGAAAAAGTGAGGATCCGACAAAAGTCAGTAGAGTATTGCGGACACATCATCAGCGCAGAGGGTTTGAAAGCAGATCCTGAGAAGATTAAAGCAGTCAAAGAGATGCCAAGACCACATCATAAAGAAAGTCTTCGCAGATTTCTCGGTTTTGTCACATACCTGGGAAAATTCATTCCAGATTTGAGTCAAGAAGATCAGCCATTGCGAGAACTACTGAAAGCAGAACCTATCTTCCAATAGGAAGGCCAACAAGAAAAGGCATTCAACAGGCTGAAAGACGTATGTATCAGGGCACCAGACTTGCAGCATTTTGATGTGAATAAACCAGCCGAGGTTTATTGTGATGCAAGTTCTCTAGGACTAGGAGCAGTCTTGATGCAAGAAAACAGACCGATTGCATATTCATCCAGAGCACTCACCGACACTGAGACAAGGTATGCACAGATAGAAAAAGAAATGACAGCCATTGTTCATGCATGCAAGAAGTCCCATTCCTCTATCTTTGGGAAGGCGGTAACAGTGTTTACTGACCACAAACCACTGGAACAGATATTCAAGAAACCAATACTTGCAGCGCCAATGAGACTTCAGAGGATGTTGTTAGCTCTCTAGTGGTATGACCTAGTAGTGACTTATAAGAAAGGCAAAGATATGCAATTACCAGACACTCTGTCAAGGGCTTATCTTCGGGAATGTGAGCCAGAAATAGACCTGAGTCAAGTAAACATCTTGGAGTTTCTGAACATTTCGAGGAGAAGTACAAGCTATTCCATCCAAATCAAGACTGATGAGGAACTCAGGCTTCTGCATCAAACAATACTGATAGGGTGGCCAGAGCAGAAGAAACATGTACCAAGAGAGTTACAACCCTACTTTGAGAGCAGGAAGTGAGCCGAATGTTGTTGATGGAATCATCTTCAAGTCAATGAGAATATTTGTACCACCTAGCCTGAGAATGTATGCACTTGATCTCATCCACAAAGGCCACATGGGTATTGTGAAATGCAAACGAAGAGGCAGAGAAGTCTTCTTCTGGCCAAGTATGAATGCTGAGATAAAAGAAAAAGTAAGAACATATGAGCTGTGTTCGACTTCAACTTACAGAAGGACACAAAACCTGGTTACCTGGATCGATTGTGAGGAAAGTTGGCCCGCGGTCATATCATGTAGTGACTGATAACGGTGTCTACAAACGAAACAGAAGACATATATTAGAACATCTACTGAGCAGACTAACAGAGATCGCTGTGATGTCCCACCCTTATTAGGTGAAATTGAATATGAACCTCAAGTACCTGTCTACGATAATTGTGGTATGCCCAATACTCCGCAGCCACAGGTCGAGGCCCCGCCCTCACCAACCCACAGAGAGTTTCCAAGCTCTCTTCCTCTCACTGACAACGTGTCTCTGAAAGCCCAGTCAGACAATACACCAAACACTACTAGAACTGGCCGTCAGCTAAGAAAGCCAAACAAATATACAATGTAGGCTATGGTCTTTAAAATAACAACTTGTTAATTTTTGTTTTCTAGTGAAATGAGAAGGAAAGAATGAATTGAATGTGTTGATGGTGTCACGAGTAAAGTTGGTGGCCTTGTACGCCACGAGTGTGGAGGAGGTAAACTCGGCAGGGGAAAGCATGATTTTAAGGTTGTTTACGAGCGTGAAAGGATACACACGACTCCCTTGAGGATGGTGCCGTATGCACAACCCTCCGGTGTAGAAAAAGAGGAAGAGCTCACCACACGTGTTCCTCCCAGATGATAGCTGCACTAGTTGACGGTCCGGGCGACATGTGAAGGTCGTGCCATGGGGACCACGGTTGTTTGAAAGTGTGTGGGGATCCATTATGTTTTCTGTATCGATTGAAGCTTGAAGATCTTGAAGAAGGTATGGGAACCCTTCAAGACAGTTTATCTATGATGGCGGATGTGAACCGTCTGTTTTCTTTATCAATTGAAACTTAGAGATCTTGAAAAAGGTATGGGAACCCTCCAAGACAGTTTATCTACGATGGCGGGTGTGAACCGTCTGTTTTCTTTATCGATTGAAGCTTAGAGATCTTGAAGAAGGCATTGGACCCCATCAAGACAGTTTCTCTACAACGGCGTGAGTGAATCGCCACATAATCCTTTGAACCCTGGAGATATGAAAGTGTGTTCACAAGGAGAGACTTTTTAGGTATCAGTAGTGGATAGTAACTGATTGCCAAGTCCCCAATAGGGATTTTTGCATATCTTTGTTTGTCTTTAATTGTACATTATGCCTTTTATGAGTTAATTTACTCATTATATATAATAAATATCGCGTTTAATTTGAAAATTCAGTCCATGTGTCCTTTGGTCGCTGGTCTGCTTGCTTGACTTGGTAGCTGGGTTTTAAAAGGAAAGTAAATTAAGAGAAGTTCACGAACGTGTTCGTGACAATGGGCACTAAAAAAAACAAAAAACAAGTCAATTTCCATCCTATCATCTCAATCAAATAGAAAAAGGGAGATGTAACAAAAATAAGATTTGGCCTCAATTGCCAAATGTCCTATCGGGCAAGTGACAGGAAGTTGAAACAAAATAAATGGTGAACTCTTTCTAACTGAACACGCATGGTTGAGTTTGATGTGTCTTAGTCTCTTGGGTCTAATTTAGAACGCCCATAACTAAACATTACAGACTGTCTAACAGACATGCCAAGTCTGGCGTTGAAGAGCAGCGTGGATAATGGTATGAGGGCAAATTGGCAAAGAAAACTGGTTTTTTTTTTTTTTTGGGCCCATGGGAGTGGGCGAGAAAACTAAACAGACTTTTGCAGAAAGGCAGCAACCTGTGCCAGGCCACTGGAGGTTAAATAATCCAACTATTGGTATTGCCCTTTACTGGTCTCAGTGCATGCTCTATTGCCGGTGTGTATGTGTGTGTGTGTGTGGGGGGGGGGGGGTATTGTGGCCAGATACTAAAGACAGTGCAGTTAGAGCCCTCTGTCACCTGTGCTGGATTCCCCTCCCCAATAAACAGTAGCCTGGTTCGAAAAATTGCAGACCTCACAATGTGCGAGGATTTATAATATAATAGACGCATTGTGTAGATGAAGATAAATAAAGGTACTCTTTGTCTTGGGTCTAACATTGTACGGGGGCTTAAAGACACTTTGTGCATATTACTTTGCTTTAGCCCTGTAGACAAAATAGTGTTGAAGAATCACAAATCGTTTTCATCGTTAGTTCAGATTATAATGTAAACTATCCATGCTGTTTTCTAGCTTGTGGCGGAGGACGCAATGCCGATGTAGACGGGGAAATTTTCTCTCCCAACTTCCCAAGTTTTTTCCCAGTCAACACAACTTGTGTGTGGATTCTGACATCACAAACCGACGGTGAGTACCCAACCACAGGACAGCTCCGAGTTCACCTTTTTTCCCCCCCAAAATTACCAGTTTCCCAAATTAATTTTAAATAATTATGCATGTCGACTGCATTTCTTAAAATATTAAGAGCCATTCTAATGAAGCGTGTCTGTTTTTGTCCCGGTAGTCCTACTTTTAAGAGTTCAGTTTCTTTTGGGCATAAAGTCAAAGATCATTAAAAGAAAATGAAAAAAAATCTGTTTAATAGAAATGTTGACAAGAAACGATAGTTAAAGCCGTTCCAAAGTGTAATTTCAACCCCGGAAGAAATGATCTTGAACTAAGATTCACATAACCATGTGAATTCAGAAAACCTTTCTTTCCTAAGGAGAAAAAGATACGTTGTTAAACAAAAAATAATTATATGTTTTTCGTGTGTTTTTTTTTAAAACTGATTTTCAGATCGTTGCACTGTTATACGTTTTTCATCTGCCCGTTTATAATTGAAGGATCCTCTCAAATCAGATGTACAAGGCAAACAGTCTGAGGTTAAGACAATGTTAAAGTTCCAATAAATTATTATCTCGTCCTTTCGTCCAGAGACAATGTTGTCTGTAAGCCCATGCCACGTATTTGTACTGTGCAGGTCGACGTGTGTCCTTGACCATCACAAACATGGATTTAGAACAGAACTGTGGTCAGGAGTATTTGACGGTCAATAGTGGGCGTGAACCAATTCGAAGGGTGTCGGGTGTGATACAGAACAAGTACTGTGGAACAACAATCCCACCCACCATTGTGTCCAATGGTCCGGTTATGTCGGTGCTGTTCCAGACTGGTCCAACATCACAACACAACACTGGCTTCAGAGCTGTCTATTCCTCCTTGGAGTCTTGTAAGTATCAACATGCAGTAGTTACTGACTGTTACTAAATACTTGTTAGTATCAATATTCAGCAGCTACTGAACACTTGTAAGTATCAATATCAATATAATGATAGGACCTGAACACTCGTAAGTATCAACATACGACAGTTATTGAACAGTGGCAAGTACCAACAAACAGTAGCAACTGAACACCTATAAGTATCAACATACAATAGTTGCAGAACTCTTATATCAGCATGCAATTGTAGCTGAACACAATAAGTCTGTTTCCTCATAGCTCAAAATTAGAAAAAAAAAAGTAAAACAACATGAACAAATGCCGTGTTAAGCACACTTTAGGCCTTCGGCAAACACGCTGGAAGTGACTTTGATGACAACATTGAATTGTAGTATGTTCGGCTATTCATATTGCCCAATTCTATATTTATTTTTTTTAAAGCAATTTTACAACAGTTTTATGTCTTTTGAGACGATGTTCTTAATGTCTCTTTTTATTTCCTCATCTCTGTGTCATCTTATCTTTTCCTTCTCCTTACCCGTGCTGTTTTAGTTCGTGTTCCACGCCCTTATCTCCAAATTGTTCCATAATCTTCATATGTTCATTATCTTATGTCGTCCAGCATGTGGAGGGACGTTCAATGTACCTTCTGGACGATTCTCCAGCCCTGGATATCCTGACAGTTACGCAAACAATATCGAATGTGTCTGGCAAGTCCGTGCTCCGGCAGGCAACACCTTGCAGTTTTCTTTCCCGTAAGCCAATTACACATTACAACATCTGTTATTTCCGTAGGTCAAGGTCAAAAGTAAATTACACATTACAACATCTGTTTTTCCTGTAGGTCAGGGTAAAAGCTAATTCTATTTTACAGCATCCCTCATTCCATTGGGTCAAGGTCAACAATATTTCGGACTTACAGAATGTTAAGAAATTTAAGTCTCCAGCTATCGCCATTGATATCATGAGCATGCTCTGTCCACATGACTCCATTTGACACCGTCAAGTTCATATTACCTTACATGTATAATTTACTTTGTGTTCTTACTTTGTGCTCTTAACATTTGCGTCCCAGTGATTTCTACAAGATTATATAACTGTGACAATTTCCATATGCCTTCGTGGTGTCTAATAGAATAATCTCCATGTCGCAAGTATAAACGCTGTACCTACGCCAAACTCAACAGTTTCAAATCTCAATTTAATGTACTCAATTCTCAAATGATGCAGGAGCTTTTCCTTGGACATATTTGGAGGATTTAACAGCGACTATTTGGAAATACGAGTGCCCGATGTGAATGGACAACTGCTGGGCAGATGGGTCGGGACGAATGCACCAGAAAATGTCACCAATGTCGCTGGAGCCTGGCTGAAGTTCAGATCTGATGAAAGTAACGTAGGACAAGGTTTTCTCGGGGAGTGGAGCACAGGTAACTTCATGTACTTGATACGCTTCAAAATGTGACAAAGAAAAAGAAAGTTGAATTAGGGAAAGCTCCGCCTTAGAAGCAACAACAACAACAAAAAAAAACGACGTTTGTAATTTGTTTCTATTAGGGGTCTTTTTGGTATAGAACATTTTCACATTTTGGCCGATTTCAAGCCTAGACAAAAACCTACAAATTTTCTGTGCCTCCTTTTCTAAATGCGCTTGATATTATCTGGCTTGAGAATTAGCTTACAGTGAGTAGGGTGTAGGTCGAATATCCAACATTTTGACCGAGAATGAACAGACCCCTCCACCTCCCCCTCCCCCCCCCAAAAAAAAACAACAACAACAAAAAACAAACAAAAAGAACAACCCAAAAAATAAAGTATAAAATAACAACAGCAAAAATAACAGAAGCACAGAGAGGGAAGGAGAGAGGGAGAGACAGAGAGAAACGTTTTACTTTTCAAAGACGAACGTTAGGGTCAAATAACTTGGTTACCGTAAAAACAGATTTTAAAAGAAAAATGAAATGAAACTGGAAGAAGAAAAAACTTATGTAATTTATGAAATTGTTTATTTTGTTTGAAATTTGTTGTTCAATAATTCTTGTTAGTTGCTGCTAGTGGGGCCTAGCAAAATATTCTTTTCTCTGTCTTGAAAGATGTTGATAGCTTTACGTATTACATGCATTTGTAACTGTCTGAGTCTGGCACTTTCCTGTATTATTTGACTGGTTTGCCTAGAAATGACCGACTGCAAGTGAGGACATGATTTTTACAACAGCAAAATATAATAATTTTATCTATCTTCACTAGTCCAACCATAGTTACCAGTTACCATTTTTTCCGGGCTGAGCTCGTACCTTTTAACCCCCTAGCAGAGGCGCACATTGACAGCCGTATCCAAAACCTGTAGCGTGCACTAAACTGATATAAAATAGTCACATATAACAATGCAAAAATAGAGCACGAAAGATCATGACTGTGTTGTCGCAAAATTTATGAAAGGGACATAACCCCTAAAAAGGGACGGGAGTCAGTTTTTCCCCTTGAACACAACATACTTCTAGAGCTGCTCCTCTTCTAGTACATCAATACAGTTCCCTTTCATGGTGCATTCCAGTAGAAACCTGGGCCCGACTGATGGGGCTGTCTCAGCGGAGAACAATGCAAGAAACAAAAAGAAATAGAATCAGAAATAAGTTAATTGACAGCTTTATGCTGAAGCTCTCGAGAAATCAGAATTAAAACTAACATTTATTTTAACGCTTCATCCTGTCAGATACAACTCTTAACGCTTTAAATTCGTTCTTCTCGTATTCAATTCGCCATTAAAAATAACACGGGGCATGAATCAGAAACAGCTGTGATTGCATTCAGTGACTAAAAAAGATGTGTTTTCAGGCGTTTCTTTAAAAAAATCTAATTTTCAGCATCTCTTGGGACTTGAAGGAGCGAATTCCAGGTCTGCAGCCACAAAAAGTAAATGATGGAAAGATCTGCAGCCGTTGCGTCATGATAGATTAGAAAATGTGAAACATTTATCTCATTGACCCCATTAAACGCCATTTCTGAAGTTTAGAACGCTGGTCATCAGAGGATTAAGCTAACGATTTGATGATGATGTTGTGTGATTTATATGACATCGTACTTTCTATGTGTGAGATCTCCAATTCACAGAGTCCGTAAGAAGCTGTTCCTGGGAAGTTAGACACTTATAATAAGTGAAATATTTTTGTGTTAGTGCTGGTCTATCACTGGATCGAGTCAGCACCGGATTTGGGAGCTTCGGTCCCCAATAATTATAATCGTTGCTGTTCTCTGTAAAACCTGCTATAATTTATGTTGTGAGTTGTATATTGCAGGGTGTTGTTGTGTGAAGTTGATAAGAATAGTCTATCCTATACCGGGTCCCAGATGGAAGGAATTGGTCGAGTAATTATTTGCTTTAACCCTGTCCGGGGTGGAGCTTTAGTAAGGTTATTTTTTTTTTTGTCTCTACTTTTTGCTTCTTTCCAGTTTTTGGTGGCGATTTGACGGGCGAGACTGGTCAAATACAATCCCCGGGTTATCCAGTGGTATATCCCAACAACTGCAATTACAGGTAGGTTCTGATTCTTCAAGGCAAAACTGTACTAGCTGTTTCAGCATGCATGTTGTTTAGCTAGCTCATCGATTGGCCAGTGCCAGCAAAATGTTTCAGTGATAGATTTGTTTTTCCTGGCATGGGGATGTTTGTTGTTTAACAGGGTATATAACATCCATAGAGTGACAAACATGAAAACAATCTAGTCACTGCTATTATACTGATAGGTCAAGCTGGAGAGAGGCGAAAGTAATATTGCATTAAGTTTCATTGCTTTGGGAGGGGTGGGGGTGGGATGGGGGGGGGGGGGGGGTTGAAATGCATAGTTGTTCCCCGACAGCGTCGTAGCTTCAATTAATGTTATTTTGATGACAAGACATCTTCGCGGCTCAGCAAACTTGATTAGTTAAGGGATCAGTTAAACAGCACTACTGTGCATAATAATAATAATGATTGTTTCCTTGGCCAATACCTGCAGTTATCTTTCATAAGTTATTGGCCCTACCTGGATCATGTTATCTTCCCTATGTGTTAATTTTATATTTCAATTTTTTTTTTGTTTTACTGTTTATCGTTATCAATACATTTCTTATTTCTATAAAGTTCTGTCAGTCAGAGTGTTTATTATTTTTATTTAATTAAAAAACAAGTAAAATGAAACAAGTTTGCCTAGCCTGCAACTCTGAGTCCTATCTCGCCTAATAATAACTCATTAGTTGGTGGCAACAGGGTCTTTTGATACCCATAACATGCAGAGTTTATATTTTGATTATGAAAACAATTCATTTTCACTCACTTTTCAGATGGATTGTCACCGTATCTCAACTCAGGGTAGTCTCTATCAACTTTGAAGACTTTGTCATGGCAAGCACTGGTGCAGATCAGTGCACCGGGGATCGTATAGAGGTGCGCACATTTCTGGAGTTTCAGAGTCTGAATGGCCTATTCCTTCTATCGCTCTATCGCTCTCAAATTCCGTCTGTTTGTCCTTGTGTCTGTGTGTGTGCCCCCCCCTCCTCTATCTCTCTCTTATGTCCTAACGTCGACTTTCCTTCCATAGCCTTGGATGTCATACTGCCGGTGGGATGCTAACAGATTGTTTTGTTAGACATAGGAAGTTGTAATAATAGAACAATTTTTCCCACGATTAAACCCCCGTCTGTATAAATCTTACGTTTAGTGTAAGATTCCCACTGTTGCCTTAAAGAAAGGCTCTGTGCAACGTCGTCTGCGTTTTTTCAATAATGGTACTGCACTGTGTTCTCTAGGATTACCTTAGCTCCATGATGGTAGAGTACAATATTCTGTATACTTGCTCTAATTCTATGGTGGTAGTATTCTTTACACTTGCTCCAATTCTATGATGGTGCTCCACAATGTTCTTTCTAGACAGGATCTAATTCTATGGTGGTAGTGTACAGTGTTCTCTATACATGATCTAATTCTGTGATGGGAGTATACAGCGTCCTCTATATATGATCTAATTCTGTAATGATAGTGTACAATGTCCTCCATATATGATCTAATTCTGTGATGGTAGTGTGCAGCGTTCTCTATTATAAATATGATCTAATTCTCTGATGGTAGCGTACAGTGTCCTCTAAATGATCTAATTTTGTGATGGTAATGTAGATTGTTCTCTGTGTTATTATGATTTAACTATATGATGGCAGTGTACAGTGTTCCTTTTATGTAATCTAATTCTATGATGGGAGTACACAGTGTTCTCTATGTACGATTTAATTCACTGATGGTAGTACACTGTGTTCTCTACACACGATCTATAATGGCAGCATACAGTGTCTTCTATACTTCTTGCCCTAGCTTTATGATGGGACTGTGGAAAGTGGCATTCCCCTAGCAACCTTCTGCGATGTCAGTCAGCCCCAACAAGTGACCTCAAACACCAACGTGGTCACAGTACGATTCATCACAGATCCAAGCCGACGAGCCAAGGGCTTCTCTCTAACCTGGCAAGCTGTATCGAATAGACCAGGCACATCAGGGCAGACAAGTAAGCCAATAACCTACTGTCAAGAAGAGTATCTTATTTTTCCAATATATATGGTAGATTTTCTATGTGTGTGTGACATCTGTACAGTACATTCAGTAAATCAGAGATCCAAGTTGGAAAACCATACTTTTATAATAAATGTCCTATAGAATTAATGACTGACGTGAGACCTCTTGACTTTCAGCCTCATGGTGACTTCCATATACACATTTGGAGAAAGATATATTACTGGATGTATGCACTGTCTACTTATGAGTTGGTATGAATTTCACTCTGAATTCTACCTTTCTCCCATATATTCAGTAACTTAAACGGAAGACAATACAGTTGGGACACTTGAAATGTCAGATGCCGTCATTAGACAGTCAGTATACGTCTTATATTAAGTTTTCATAATATGTTTAACTCTGGGGCTCTGGGTATTTTGTGAAAAGACCATGGCGTATGCTTTAAAGTCATAGAACAATCAACGCTGATGTTTTTCTCAACTGTTGTGTGAGGCAGTGGAGAGGGGTGTGAACGTTTTGTCAGTAAAGAAATTATTGACACAGCTGACAGAGCTAAGTGTAATACAAACGGCTAGTGTTCTGGCGAATCTGAGACATCTATTTCGCTATGCCTAATGTTAAAAGATAAATTTTACATGGTATGGATGTGAAAGGCCTGCCTCTATGCTAATTCAAATGTGAAGTTGCTGTATTTGTCAGTTTAAAAAAAAAAAAAGTCTACATCTTTAGCAAGATTTGCGTTGTTCTCATGCCTGTGATGACAAAACGTTAAGCAGACAGGGTCACATTTGATACTGATTTTATCACAAAAAGTTTTTTTTTTTTTTTCCAAAGACACTTTTAAAGTCCCAATTCTACGTGAGGGGATCAAAAAATTCTGTTAAATGTGTGCCCAAGCACAAAGTCACCAGAGCAATGAGTACATACATCCTGTTAAGGTATTTTGTTGACTGCCATGTTATAGAAAAAGACCGTATGAACCAATATAGGTCAACTTGACTTTTCAACATAATTTCAGAGAAAGAAATCTCCGCAACGTTTCCTTCTGGGTTATAATGCTTTGTGTATAATAATTTCGTTTGCTCAACACAAAATGCACTCTGAACAGAGAATAAAGCGGGGCGTTAAGTGAACATTTTTGTTTGTTTTCTTTTGACTCCTGTATAACCTTGTTTTTGCCGTATACCGTTTGTTTCCATTACAATGGCAATTTACCGTCTTTCACAATAACATTTGAATTTCTCAGAGACGAATATTCCCAGAGCGACAGCAAGTTGATTTATTTATGATTTGTTTTTCTCTTTTCCATCAGCTCCATCCCCTGGTTGTGGTGGGACACTGACGGCCAATGAAACACTCCAGTCCTTGACTACACCAAACTATCCCAATAATTACGAGAACGAAATGAATTGTCAATGGACAATTGTCGCCCCCGTGGGTTTTTCAGTGGTGGTCAACATTACAGACATCATCTTGGAATCCCATGGTTCTTGTGGCTTTGATTCAATTACAGTTTATGACGGTAGGTTCACCATAATTATACTACACGGCGTCCCAGTATTATTTTCTGTGCATTTTCACTGAGATCTTTTTCTCGACTAATTACTGCCCAATGAAAATAGAGATAACCATGACCAGAGATATGGATATGTGATTTTATCAAGTTCATTTCCGCTGGACTGCTGTAATATTTACTTCATATTTTTCGTTGAATCAAAAGAATTCCACCAGTTTAGGATTTAAGACTACTTGAATATTCACCCGAAACAAACAAAGAAAACGTTACAGCTTTATATTTTGTGAAACAAACCTTAGACAACGGCACCCTCAGAAAATTTGTATTTTCCGTTCACCCATGATTCGATTTGTCCAGACAGATCTATATAAATTATATGCATAATATATTCACACTGTATATGGTTGTAGTAATCTAAACCTTATTGATCGAATTTCTGCTTCTCGTTTAGTTCATTTTTCATTCATTAAAATACTTGGATGATAAAAAAAAAAAAAATCCATATATACTATTTACAGGTGCACCAAACCAGGGAACAGTAATGGGCACTTTCTGTGGCCGCAATGGCAACACTGATCTCTTACAGTCCTCATCTAATACCCTCGGTGTTGTCTTTGATACCGATTACTCCGTCACAAGAAGGGGTGCCAATCTGACCTACCAACAAGGCAAGTGTACATTATTATATTAGCTCACTTGAACGTTTTCGTCGTTACAAAACAGACGTCCGAAAACTGTGCTGCTGATGTTTCTTTCTCTCATCAGCAAATACATACTGTGATTATAAGTGAAAAGAACAGATTTTTTTTTTTTTCTTTTTTTTTTTTGGGCTCAGATTGAAATGCGAATTTTAATGCCTTCATTCTGTGCATGACTCAGAAAGTAGATTATTAAGTTTGCTCAGATTATTATAAAGTGTTTTTTTTTTCTGCAAGCCTAGCAATTGAAAAAGTAGATAAGATTAAATAGTCTAGCAATTAAAAAAGTAGATAAGATTAAATAAAATACAGAAATAAGAATATTCCTACGTAAGAGAGAGATCAAACCCAGTGGGCTTCTGCCATGTATTTTAGTAGTGTCCTGTACTGAATACTTTGTAGTCGGCTGTTCTCGAACCCTTTAGGTTTGTTCATTCTCAGCTGACGGTTTTGTAATTCAGTTACATCCGCTGGTATATAATCAGTTTTCCATGTACATGTGCTTCCAGCAACTAAAAATACTGAATGAATAAGACAAAATATTAATGAATTATAGATTAAATAAAAGATCTGTTAAGATATACCGAAAGTATAGATAATAAATAATAGTGTACTGAATACTTTGTTGTCGGCTGTTCTCGAACCCTTTAGGTTTTTTCATTACCAGCTGACAAGTTTGTAATTCAGGAAAAGGGAAAATAGTCCTAGTCTCAACAAATCCTAAACTCTAACTCTGAACATTCAGAGAAATTAACTGTTTAAACAAAATCGAACATGATGAAATAAAAAAAACAATAACGATAATAACTGTCCTTTTCAAAAACTGGCCAAGAGGGAAAAATTGCGGTGTATGAATTACTGGTAAAGATGCAATGACACAGAGACATAAAAAAAAGGTGTTTAATATTGTCTAAGCTATCAGTATCGTAATGACAATAGGAGCACCTGTATTTAATCTAACTTTACTTCATGCACTTTGGAATGTAATTGGTTTCGCATTTTTCACCTTTCGTCATTGCCCTTTTTTTTTTTTGCTTTTATTTCACTTTCATCCGCCATCTACGTTATCTCTCTTAACTCTCTGCAAGACACAACTTTTTAATATGCCATAGACGATGATCACTTTCTCGATACTGGTGGCTGATTATCCGGTCATATCAAATGACATCAGTCTGATGAAACCCAAGTTGAGTTATGGGTACCAAAACCTCTCATGGCACACCAACAATCAAAAACAACTTGTCTGTACAAAATAGCTATTCCATTAAATGCTCCCTATTCTGCCATTCTATTTCGAAGATGTGGAAAACGTTATTCATGGTTCCATATTTCATCTTACTTATACATAATTTGGCTATTAGTATAATGTGATTTATAATATTTATCCTCTTACTTGTACATTCGTTATGGTCTTCTTTAACTTAAAGAAAAGAACAGATTTAATTTGATAATATTTTCAAATTTACTACATTGTATTTCTATTGTTTCCATACACCACAGTTTTTATTTTTACGGTAATTCTAGTAATACTAGTCTGAAATGTCGGTATTTGGAAATAATTTACCTCCTTATTGTGTAAAGTTAACATATTATGGCAACAAAAAAAAAAGACAATAAAAAAAAAATGTGTAATTGACAAGGCCGCCTTAGAAACAAGAAAAGGTGCAATAGATTACGGAAGAATTAGGCAGGCAAAAGCAAAAGCTTTCTATCCTGATAGACTGTCCTCAAGCGACACAAAAACTAAACAGGATCGGATTTTTTTTAAAAATCAGTAAAAAAAATGAAAGAAAATTGAATCAAAATAATAAATAAATAAATATGTGGGGCGGGCGATGGCCCTTTTTTGTACGCACTGGGGGGTCTTTAAGCCCTAGTTAAGCCTCTGGCAGGTTCAGTCTTTATTATACATGAGAAAGGGATGTATTTTGACTATACCACCACTTGCTACAAATTGAACTTGATGTAGCAGTGTAAAGACAGAATTGCATTAGTGTACATAACTATAGTTTTATATAAACTGGTTAGAGAATAAAGACTTTGGCAAAACCTTGTCGCACTCACACATTAGAAGTGTGCAAGCAGTATTTCGATCCCATATTTCTGAGTTATATGTCATACTGTTATAACATAATATTATACACTCTTGGTTAAAAGGACGTGTGTTGGCCACGAATTGGCAAACATCGTTATTATTGTTTTTATATTGCTTAATAGTATAATGTAATATAGTAACTGGTGAAATAAGCTAAGAAATATTTGTTTTTCCTATGTTTTGGTTTTTTTTTGCCTTGTTGGTTATTATGATAAAACATCATAACCTGTCCTATTGGTTTCCAGGGTGTGGCAGTGTCATAACTGTGCCCAGAAGCATTATTTCCAGCCCTAATTACCCGTCTAACTACCCAGACAATCAGAACTGTACCTGGAATATCCGGGTTACCCGTGGAAAGACCATTGGTCTCACCTTCAGTAACCAGTTCAACATTGCTGATACTGACCAGTGCGATGATGATTACCTGATGGTAAAATCTACTGCATATTACATTTTGGGAACAGAAATCACTACGGCCCTGTTACTGAAATAGGCTGGATTAGATTCATTATAGGCCAGAATAGATTCATTTCTGTAACGTCATTTTAAAAAAATAAAATATTTTACTCTGTCTACTTGGATTATAACTTGGCAGGACTGATAGTTCCTTTTGATCTTCGGCGTCACAAAATGGAAATTGAACAAGAAATAAAGTGGAGCACCACTCGATTTTCTCCCGTACCTACTTTTATTTCAACCCGAGAGCCACAGGGCACTGACTGAGATCTGTTTTGTGGCTGTTTGGCACCGATTTCCATTTGCGACTACACTAACTGCCAATAGCATCAGCCTTAAACGTCTTGGGCAAGAGAGAGAGAGAGAGATAATGAACTGTCATCCAAGGCTGCCGCATGGAACAAACTTTTGTTTGTTTGACTATGTATTTACTTGTATACTTCTGCTTATAATGGTTGGCAACCTAACGCTCACTGACGTGGTTTTAATCTCATTTAAAGAACAGCGAACCTTGCAATAGTAAAGGCTGAATTCTGACAAATGCGATAGGTTTTTTTTTCGTTTCTCAGAATCAGCACGATGGGTATGGGTGTCGGTAAAGAATCTGTGGAAAGTGTTTTCCCGTAAATGTAATACTGTTCAAATATGTCTGGATAGGGAGGAAGAAAGCTTTGTATTTTAGAGATTCCTCGGATCAAATCGTGGACACATTCTCTGAAAGCATGTTTAATAAGTCGTCCGTTTGCAAATATAATTCTTTGCGGTACTTATTCTGCCAAATCCATTGCTAAAGTACCATTTCATGCAAAGTTAACATTTGATTCGAAATATACATTTAATATTTGATATACAAGACATTAGTGATAACAGAGTAATTGCACTATATAAATGGTCAACTCTGATTTACCTGACACCCATCCCTCACAGTGTTTATCATATTCCTGCGTTCAGTCACGAGGGGCATTTTTGTTTCAGCTTCTGAATGGCGACAACTCCGAGTCACCCCCACTCTACGCTAACGGTTCCACCACCAACACCAACGGCCGCTACTGCGGGACCAGCCCTCCACCGACACTGGAGACAGACAGTAACTACCTCTACGTCAACTTTCTCTCTGATGGTTCAGGATCAGGTGTAGGGTTTTCCTTCAACTTCACGGAAAAATCTGTTGCCTGTGGAGGTCGTTATCGTTTGACCAGCTCTGTCAGCTCTGGGTACGTCCGCATGGCAAAACAGCAGTAGCAAAAACTTAAATAGTGATTAAAATTCAGGACTGCATATTGAAATCAAGAATATCGTATTTTTTCCCCAGGACATTCATCATCTCCAAATCTCCACTTTCTTCTTCATGAGGTCATAAAATGATGATTTGAAGGGGTAAAAGCAATTATTGTTTGATCATTCCATTCTCATGTACTTTCTGACTGGATTAACACATTGAACCCACTCATATTAGTCTTACTAGAGGACCCATTCATTAGATTGTACGAAGGTTAACATTTACGGCGGCAAAGTTCAGACGTGAACCTGGATTGCATAATAATTCAACACACAGGCAGAGGAAAAGAAAAAAAAACTACTTTAGAGTCGCCATCGCTTGTGCATGGTAGAATACTTGAATGCATGCATCAATCACTTCCATGGTGGCATAACAGAATTATCGACTGCACACTAAAGTTGAGTTTTCGATTCCTTCTTTCAAACATACACTGGGCTTGGCCACCTCGCCAACCCTCCGAAGCACAGCTGTAAGTCTAACACTCATGACCTAAATGCTCTTTCCTTTGCAGATATTTTACGTCACCCAATCATCCAAACGACTATCCACACAATGTTGATTGTGTGTGGGTCATCAGTGCTCCTGTTAATCGGAGAATCCAAGTGGATTTTGAAGATCCGTTTTTCATTGAACCGCACCCAGGGTAAGGGCTATAATAATGGATGTATTTCACAGCAACCGTGATGTCATGAGTGCCGTGACTGATGGTTATTTCATGAGGTGATGTGCGTGGATGTGGCGAAATCGAGCTTAACGTGACACTTTTATGAAGAAATCAAACTAAAGTATTTCCAAGACGAGTTCAAGCCAAATGTTTTAATTGAATGCGGGTAAATGACTAATCTTTCATTTTATAATCAAATAGGCTTATCACTTCCCATAGAAACTGTTTTCCCCAGTTGGAGGTGTTTTCTCAGGATTTTGCTCTTTCCCCTTGAGCCCGATTTCGCCAGATCCACTCACAAATCATCAACATTCTTGATTGTATTTTTTTTGTTGTTGAAAGAATGCTCTTTGGAGATTCCGAGGTTGTGCAAAATTATTGCCTACTCTACGACCCAGAATGACAGAGAACCGAATAATATGTTTCAATGATGTAGTAACGAAATTCATGCAGCTTTCAAATAATTATATTCTTGCTCATAATTTCCCTTCTATCAATAGTAGTTATGGAACGTTATTTATGTGGCCCAGATAGGCCATAGATAACGTGAATACCATTTTGATAAGGAATCATTACTGCGATGTCAGTTATTTCGCGGTTTTATATCCACCAGGTGTAGGTATGACTATGTTGAATTCCATGACGGGGGTACGCCCTATTCCCCCCGATTAGGCCAACCTTTGTGTGGCAGCACTTTGCCTGGTTCAGCCATAAGTACAGGCAATTTTATGTTCGCACGATTCCGTACCGACGACAGTGTTCCACACCCGGGTTTCAAGGCCAGATACTCCATCGGTGAGTGAGATTATGTCACCAAATTAAATTGACAGACTGCCATGCATTGCTCAAAAGCCATTTTGAAAATTGGAGAACTCCGTGTTAACATTGTATTAAGTCAGGATATTGTCTATATTTATCATTATTCTTCAGAACCGGATACTCACACACTTCAGTTACCTTACTGTATTCCGGCATATAATGATAATGATTACATGACATAGATAATGAACTCTATATTAATGTAACTTTTTTTTTCTTTTTGTACAATTCGGACACTTTTTGCCGATGTTCAGGCAATTTTAAGTCAGTGCTTCTACTTTTAATTGTGTGTAGTCACCTAACATGAATAATGGCCGTCTCAACTTTTCTTTGTTCGTAGGCAGCTACGTGTTAGAATGGGTGTCCAATCGTTGAAACCTGCCAATTTTGGTTTCTTTGTAGTCAGGTAAGTGATAGAATGAATAGTCACCCTTTGATAACTGCCGACTCTCTGTTCTATTCCACATACTTTTTACTCTTGTAGCCAGATGTGGAGGTCGTATTACAGCCGCTAGTGGGATAATTACCAACCCTGACACTAGCACTGATCCTATATTCTGTGAGTGGGTGATCGTGGGGCCCGTTGGACATTACCTGTCTTTCAACATAACGAAGTTGTATGGTAGCGAGTGCGCCAGTTTTCTGGAAATCCGAGATGGGAATGCCACAGCTAATTCCCTTTTCCGGGAATGTGGTCGGATAAGGACTCGGGTCATTGAAACCTCAGACAACCAAGCCTACATCCAATATAATAGCACTGAGACAAACAACCCTGGCGTTTTCCGGATCACTTTCCAGGCTAGCGTGGAAGGTAAGGCAGCATAGGAACTTAATTGTGGTTAAAGCCAGAATGTAACCTAAAACAAAACGTTTTTTGTAAACTCACCAGTGTTGGATTTAGACTTGACGCAACAATAAGCTAAATAAAGTTCGGAGGCCCCTTGTTAGAACATTACACTAGAGAATGTCTCACATAGATGAGTACAGAAATAGGGCCTTGGGTCTCCACATATTCGGAGACAATTTAGGCGTGAGATATTTAATTCATGTCAGGAATTTTGAAAACTTTACTTATATAGAGCAAATATAAACTAACATTAATAAAATTCCAAAAGCCCAAAAGAAACAAAAACAACCGAAAACAACTGAGAGTATGAGGTCCCTGAGGATTGTGAGGCCCTAAACTGTAGCTTATTTGAGCTATGCCTAACTTCAGCACAGGAACTTACAGTTAAGAAAAAAACCAACCCGTTGTATATTCTGATAGTCCTATTGATCTGACAGCCTAATGGGGAAATAACTTTGTCGTGGGTTGGCCTTGGATTAACAGCAGTTATCTCATCAGCATCATGAGTCTCGTGGTGGGAGTGTGCTGTCATTAGGATCTTGATTATCAACAATAAGGCATTGGTGTTTGAACATTTTTGGGAAACGCTCATGATACATTTGGATGTTTAATGAGAGACATGGTTTGTATTTAATTTAAGTACTGGATTTTTATTTTTGCCATGGAAAGGTTAATAAAGTCAACTGTTTTAATTAATACCTCTAGGTGAGGTACTTGACCTGCTCAGGATAAATCATTTGGTTTATTATATTTCAGTTCTGTGAGGTTACAATGGATATGCACCACCTTGCACAACTTTATTTTGTTTTTATGTTTGTTTGATTTTTTTTTTATGTTCGTTTGTTTGTTTTTAGATGTCTTATTGTAGTCTCTTTGCACTACACCTACGCACCCCGCCAACATTTGATGCGAAGTTTGTTGTGAACTCTGTGTACTGGGGTTAGATTATTTAATTGGGAACACCACATCGCTTGAAGTGATAACCTAATTGGCTCAATTGTTCATGGTAAAGAAAAAGGGGGAGGGGTGGTGATAAGCGACACAAAGGAACTTTAAATAATTTTGAAAAATACGTGATTGAATTTTTAGTTCTAGATTACATTTTCATGTATAACAGAACATGCCCTCATTTTTTTTTTCATCCTTTTATAAATTGTCGTCGTCAATCTTGCAAGTCATGAAGAAAAAAAAGTATTCATTTTGCAGCCTGTTTTTATTTTCCTTTTGTATTAGTCTTTATCATAGGCAATTGATTCGGCAGCTATAGACTTCCAAGTGAAGCTAAGTAGGGAAATTCTGGGTATTATGTATTTGTTACAGCGCAAAGAAGTAAATTCCAAACAATGCTACAGTCTAACACATGAAAAATTCAGTTTCATAAGGTTTTGTTTAAAATATGAGTCTACAAAAATTTTTCAACAAATTTGAAAGACAGCTTCTGAGAAATCCATGCTGATTTTGCTCAAGATAATAATTTTAAAAAAAGACACACTCAAATTAGATGACACTCTCCAGTGCATCATTAAATCATCACCTGGTATAAAACAATGCCAATCAACATGCCAAAGTAAGCATCATTTTGTAAGCCCTGGAGTAGGTTGAATTGTTCTGCTGGTTATGGCTATTAGGCTTCACTTGGAAAACGTCCCTTCCAGAGCACTTCTCTATCAAAATGCCTACTCGCCTCTTCAAATTCGTTCAATTTTTCTTTAAAACCTACCACCAATAACCATCAGAATGTGGGGGCTTGATGACTGCTTCATCCGGAGTGATC
Source organism: Onchidella celtica (assembly GCA_963931925.1). NCBI lineage: Eukaryota > Metazoa > Mollusca > Gastropoda > Systellommatophora > Onchidiidae > Onchidella > Onchidella celtica. Next base: position 15,849,309 of record OZ007582.1, read on the forward strand.
ACTTCTCCCAACTTCCCGGGCCAATACGCTCACAGGAGATTTTGCCAGTGGCGTATCCAGGTCCAGCAAGGCCGGAGAATTAGGCTTACCTTCACGGACTTCAATCTAGAGGCGTCTTCCGGCAGCTTTTGTAGATGGGATTATGTGGCAGTAAGTATCTTGCATGTAAAGCTCTTCCTGCTTTAACTTCTTATCCAGGAAAACAATTTTTGGAACAGCCGAAGTAGTAAAGTTTACTTTTTTGTGATAAACGAATCTATTTTGAAAACAATTCAGAAAAGTCAGGTAAATTGAATGTTGGCAAATAAGTTGCATTGCTTGACTACCGAAAATATGTGAGAAAGTCTTTATTAAGTGACTCACTCATAGTGTTTTCTTATGTCAAAATGACCACAGCTCTCATAATACCCATATTGAAAGTCAAAGACCAGTACAAGAGATATAGAAAAATTCCAGATTATTGGAATTTAAAAACAAGCATTTTTTTATTTTTTGTTTATGTGTAATTTTCATGCGTCATTAGAAGTGATTGTTTTTCGTACGAACTGCTGAGGCCGACTTACATAATATGTGAATCAGTTAATAGGTGACGCTTAACGATATTGTAACGCGCTTTCCCTAGTGCATAGTAAAACGCCGCTAATGTGTAACCTTCAAATTGTATATGTTACAGTAAGAACCCGTACCTAGGGAATACGAGTAATCACTGAGCATTTTAGTAAATCCACGTAATCCCCGATTCACTCAGGGACTTCCCGTAATTGCTGAAATTTCTAGTGATAACGCGAAATCCCTAAAATTAGACCTGTCATTTTACGTGTTCTTACTATTGAGCTTTCAGTGAATTCGCGTAAAAGCGCCGCCACTGAATAAGACTCAGTTCCCTCATTAAAATAGTTATTGGTGTGCTTGCTCTGGTGTGCTTGCAAGAAAGTACATCACAAAACTTGCTTGCTCTGCACCGTCAATGTGTTATGACACCGAAATTGGGTGAGTTTGGCAGTGTGTTTGTTTTGATGAAAGTTTATTAGATAAGGTTGTCTCGCTTCATTATTCGCCTTCCTCAAGCAAAGTCAAGATGTCTATCGAGGAAAATACACAACAGCTCACGGATCATTTTAAAGAAAACAAAAAAGGATTAATTCCAAAATGTGACTATCAGAAGACCATTGATGACTGGAAAGCAGCAGCTGATAATTCCCATGCCAAGGGGCGGCTTGGATATTATCTGTTGGAGAGGTAAGTTTTCACTTCAATATACAATTTTATTTTACTCAGTCTCAGACAAATTCTCTCTCTCTCTCCCCCCCCCCCTCTCTCTCTCTCTCCCTCTCTCTCTCTTTGTCTCTGTCTGTCTGTCTGTCTGTCTCTCTCTCTCTCTCTCTCTCTCTCTCTCTCTCTCTCTCTCTCTCTCTCTCCCTCTCTCTCCTCCCTCTCTCTCTCTCTCTCTCTCTCTCTCTCTCGTTTTATTTGTTGTTGTTGTTTGTCACGAGTGGAGTGAGCGGGATTCAAGGATTACGGGGGCATGGAAGTGTAGGGATTGACTCACGGGATAGTGAGGCTGCTCACCTATATTGACTTCTGTTAGTTAACGTTAAAGCGTGAATGTTGTGAGTTAGGGGGGTCGGCATGAGGCGAGAGCGCCGTACTGACAATCACTGCAAGTTAGAAGGTCCCAAGAGGCAGACGTGAATGAAAGCAGTCGGGACATTGTGATGTGTTTTCCAGTGATGACTGGTAGGTGGAACGATGATTGATAATTATGATGATTGATGTATTATATTCGCCTATGACCATGATGTAAATAAGTATATGTGAGAAATGTGGAAGTCATGGATTACTGTGTATAGAAATGTGCGCCATGAGCGATAGATGTAAGTTAGGTTCATGGATTCGTAGCGAGAGTGAGTACTGTGTAATACGGGGGAGGTGTGTTACCGTAAGATGTGTGGTGAGTGAAAGGTGGACTATTGTGTGTACGCTTCATGGTTTGTAATGAGGGGTGAAGTGAATAGAAATGGTATGGTGTTATACCAATGTAATGTTATTTTTATAGGTGCCGGGGTCGGGCAGAGACGCCACCCGCGGTGAGCACAGGGGATAGGCCAGCATAGGGCCGAAGGCTACCCATAGGCCAGTGGAGTGAAGCTGTCGAGCAGGACAGGAGGAATGCATGAGTCGTGGTAGTCTGGCCACAGACGGGGATGTGTATAGAAATGTTAATGTGCTCTTAAGATGTATTACCTGTGATATTGATATACCCTGTACCATTGAGATACTAATGTGAATTGAACTATTAACGTGCTATGGCCATGTTGAGGTGCTATTGGAAGGCTAAGGTGTTATTTCCATAGGGAGGTGCTATTGAGAGACTGCGGTGCGAACGAAATACTAAATGTGTTATTAAGACATTGAGTGGAGAGGCTGAAGCCGAAGTGTCTTTAAAAGTAACTACCGGGTTGTGGACCCGAGGAAGAGTGCTTGAGGGAAGAAGGCCGTTGGACGGCAGTTGAATAGAGTAATATATTGTATGTCATTGCACTGTTATCTTTATCTTTATGTTTAATAAATGTGTGAGTCTGATGGGTTGTTCTATTAAGTGTTATACGTGTTCGTTCGTGATTGTTGTCCTGTTATAATTATTACATCTCCCAGTCTGGGATTTGTGACATTGTTGTCTTTCATTTAGAGTTTTGATTTTTGATCTTTTTTACGAATGGTGAAGGTCTCTACTTATGTGTCTGTGTGTCTCTCCCTCTCTCTCTCTCTCTCCTTATCTCTCTCTCCTTATCTCTCTCTATCTCTCTCTCTCTCTCTCTCTCTCTCTCTCTCTCTCTCTCTCTCTCTCTCTCTCTCTCTCTCTCTCTCTCTCTCTCTCTCTCTCTCTCTCTCTCTCTCTCTCTCTCTCTCTCTCTCTCTCTCTCTCTCTCTCTCTCTCTCTCTCTCTCTCTCTCTCTCTCTCTCTCTCTCTCTCTCAGGTATGAAGCACTCCAGTGCGGGCCCACAGAAAACTGATAAAGAGACGTTCGGCACAACAGGAGTCGCCACTCTACTACGTGAGCATCGAGGAGACGTTTGGTGTTGTCAAGAGCGCCCACATCTCAACTGGCCATGGTGGAAGAGACCGGATGCTGAAAGAACTACAAATGAAATATGCAAACATTCCAACTAAAGCCGTTGAGCTGTTCAAGTCACTCTGTCAAGAATGCCAAAAGAAACGAAAACGGCCGATGACGAAGGGTGTTGTCGTTCGTCCAATACTCACCAAGGAATTCTCGTCAAGGGGTCAGGTGGATCTTATTGACATGCAAAGCATGCACAGTGGATCCAATAAGAAATGGATCATGGTGTACCAGGATCACTTGACGAAGTTTTGCATCCTTCGAGCCTTGACGTCTAAAAGAGCTGCAGAAGTTGCTTTTCATCTACTGGACATTTTTCTTCTCATTGGTGCACCCGTTATTCTCCAAAGCGATAACGGATCCGAGTTCAATTCACACGTCATCACAGAGCTGAAGGAAGTTTGGCCAAACCTAAAAATAGTGCATGGTAAGCCTCGCCATCCCCAAAGTCAGGGGTCGGTTGAGCGAGCAAATGGTGATATTAAAGATATGCTGGTGGCATGGATGGCTGATAATGACTCACAGGACTGGCCTACGGGCATCAAATTTGTTCAGTTCCAGAAAAATAGTGCTCTTCATTCCGGTGTAGCAGGCCAGATTATACCCCCGCCAGACTATACCCGGGGTTAAACTGGCCTAGCCCAGAATATACCCCGGGGTATATTCTGGGCTAGCCAGTTTATACCCCGGGGTATACTTTGGGCTAGGCCAGACTATACCCCCCCCCCCACAGTCCAGATTATACCCCCTACTTTAAAAAAAACAAAACAAGTCAAGACCACAGTTTATTTCAACTTTAGTTTAAATTGTTCATTATCACTGTCACCAGGTACCATATTGAAGCATACATTCTTGACTGTTGTAAATTATGGTGCATTAAAGAGAAAATAAACATGCGTTAAAAAGTATATTATATAAAAAAGGTTTGAAAATCCATTCAAATTGATATGATTAAACTTTAACACTAATTTTACTTGTGTCCGTTGGTATTATCATTGTTTTTTTTTTTTTTTATATATAACTGGTTGTCCATGAGATACACATATATTGTATTTTTTTTGTTTGGCACCACTGACATATACTTAGTGGCAAGGTATGAACTAATTATAAAAGTCGTAAGGGTAAAGTTATCTGAATTTTATTTTAATTTTTGAAAATCAGAAATGTTCTTGATATGTCAGAACAATTAGATCTACATATAAAGTAACAATAATGCAGAGAGAAAAGGCCGGGAAAGAACACACAGAGAAAACAACAACAACAACATTTTAATGACCCAACTACTGACAGATGGTGTAATTCCATCATCAAGCAGACGTTAAATACTTCACACAAAACTAAATACATACATACTAAAACTTTTTCACATCATGAATATAACCTGTCCTGATCCATTTGAGACGTTACAGAATGCTAACCAGTAATATACAGTAATAAAAATAAGAACTCGAAATCATCTTATTTACTCTTGAAAATAAAGAGAATATAATCAATATCAGAATTATCATCATCCTGGAATATTATTAAGATAAGAGGGAATGTAAAAATGACCTACACATCATTCTAGAAATTGGGGGACAAGGTGCTCTAGAGGCAATGTGTTCGCCTCTCATGCCAAGGGTCCCGGGTTCAAAACCTGGGCAGTGCAGGCATGTTGGAAATTGGGATTTTTCTCATATTTTCAAGCCCCTGATCCTATTGGGGGCGTAGGATCGAGTACCTAGTCTTCTCGGATAAGGACGAAAAATTCGGAGGGCCCGTGTGCACGTTGCGCACGTTAAAGATACCTTGGCAGTTGGAAATCGTAAAGAGCAGGCCAAACAGGCCGCTGCCCGGGCAAAATTGAAATTAATAGATTAAAATTTATCCATATCATGCCCCCACCAGCAACAACAAAATTTATTATTCATTATTAAATAAATATTATTATTAATAAATATTCAAATATTATTTGAGTTGTGAGTTGTGAACTGTTGTGAGTTGTAAACTGCGCCTGACAGACTGCGTTACAATTTGCTCTGAGATAGAGAGAGGTAGAGACTGAGCGAGACACGGAGAAAGAAAGAAACATTGTAGTGTGTTGAGCGCTTCGCATGCGCTCCATTCTGCTCTGTGGTTGCCATGTTGTTTCTGTAAAGCGCATTGAGCATTTTAAATGGATAAATGCCATCCATTATTATTATTATTATTATTATCTATAAGCAGCAATGTGTGTGTACCAAGTACACGTATATGTAAAAAATGTGTTAAATCTTTTCACCTATTCAAGTAGAACTGAACAGAATGCTTTAGTAAAGTAGCTTTGATCGTCGTGAAAACTGACAGATTAAATCCACTGAGACAACATTGCAATTTAGAAAGTAATTACAGTATGTCACGGCAAAAATTCGCTGAATCATGTTGCGTTAATATTTCTTGTTAGTAAATTCTTTGATAGCTTATTTGTAGAAAGGTATACATTTCATGTAGCTGGTGGTTTAAGGCACTGGATTAGTTTGCAGGGCATTTGAAGGATTGCAATTATGTGTTATAGTGAATAAAGGCATGTCACTTGCGGGTGAAATAAAATTTTAAAAACTTAATGTTGTATCATTGAATATTTTTGCCTGAATATGGGAGTATAATCTGGACTGGTAAAATATAGTTTGGCCTAAACACCACAGTTTATTTCAATCATAGTTTAATTCATTTTTTTTATCACTGTCAACGGGCACCATAGTAATACATACATACATTCTAGACTTCCATATAGTAAATCATAATACAATTCAGAGGAAAAAACATGAATTATTATGTTTTGATATGCTATCGCCATGGGGTGAATATCCATTCAAACTGATATGATTCAGCTTTAACCCTCATTTCATTCATGTTCGTTGGCGAGTTGCAGTTGTTTTTATAGTTGGTTGCCCATGAGTAAAATTTGCATTGTATTGTTTGTTTGGCACTGACATACATTTAGTTGCAATGGATGAAATAATTAACACACTCATAAAAATGAAGTCATTTCAGAGTATTTTTGTGTGCGAATACACCGTTGTTAAATCCTCTGGCAAGGGACGTGTCAAGATTAGGAAGGTAAAGACGGACAAGGCCTTTAAAAAAAAAATAAATTATTTCACTCGCAAGTGACAAACCCTTATTCACTATAACATGTAAGTTCAATCTTTCAAATGCCTTGCAAACTAATCAGTGTCTTAAACCATAAGGTACATGAAATGTATACCTTTCTACTAATAAGCTATCAAAGAATAATATTCACCAAAAAGAAATTCTGTTACTGCAACATGATCCATAGAATTTTGCCTTAACACGCTATAGATCTTACTTTTTACAATGCACTACTTTTGTCTCAGTGGACTGACTCTGTCGGTCTACTCAACTGTCAAGGCTATTTCACTAAAGCTTTCTGTCCAGTTCTACATGAATAGTTGAAAAGATTTAACACATTTCATATACATGTACATAGGTGATACACACACATATTGCTGCCGTTTCTACACTCCCTCTTATATCTTTGTATTATTCCAAAGTGATGATGATGATTCTTATATTTATATTTCTCTTTATTTTAAAAAGTAAATAAGATTTTTTCGTGTTCTTATTGTTATTAATGTACATTACTGGCTAGCATTCTGTAGTGCCTAGTTAGTTTTATGTGAAGTGGATGATGGACTTGCACCATCTGTCAGTGTCATTTGGGTTACTAATTATGTTTTTATTTTATTTTTCTATGTGTGTTGTTTTCCGGCCTTTCTCTCTGCATGGTTGTAACAAAAAATACAATGCATGTTTTACTCATGGCCAACCAATTATCAAAATAATAATAGTAATAGTGAAATTATCCAGGACTACTGTTTGAATATAATGCAATGACAAATGCCTTTACAGAAAACCAGAGGGAATTACTAAACAGGGTCACAAAGGACATGATTAAGGAAGCCATAGAGAGAGCTCGTAAGCTGCCTGAACATGTAGAATCTTTCTTTGCCAAAACTAATAAGCAGATACGAAATTCGTTTTTAAACACGAGAGATGGCACTATTTGTGGAGTGAGCTTTTGGAAAAGAAAGTTGGATATAGATATAACAAAATATTTTATGATAGCAAAAAATGCATCTCGTGAAAGTAGACTTAGGCTTCTTCACTTCAAATTAATACATAATATCTATCCCACCAACATACTACTTACACAAATAGGAATAAAATCATCGGAAAAACTGTGCATACTGCAATGAAAGAGACTATATAGAACATTTCTTCTATCGTTGTAAGAAAGTCAGAGAATTTTGGTATCATATTGGCCATATGCTCTTCATGAAAACAGGATATAAATTAGACATGGACGAAGTGACAGCACTCTTTGGGATAGTTAAAGAAGACCATAACGAATGTACAAGTAAGAGGATAAATATTATAAATCACATTATACTAATAGCCAAATTATGTATAAGTAAGATGAAATATGGAACCATGAATAACGTTTTCCACATCTTCGAAATAGAATGGCAGAATAGGGAGCATTTAATGGAATAGCCATTCTGTACAGACAAGTGATTTTTAATTGTTGGCGTGCCATGAGAGGTTTTGGTACCCCGAACTCAACTTGGGTTTCATCAGACTGATGTCATTTGATATGACCTGATAATCAGCCATCAGTATCTAGAAAGTGATCATCGTCTATGGCATATTAAAAGTTGTGTCTTGCAGAGTGTTAATTGAGAAAATGTAGATGGCGGATGAAAGTGAAATAAAAGCAAAAAAAAAAAAAAGGGCAATGACGAAAGGTGAAAAATGCGAAACCAACATTCCAAAGTGCACGAGGTAAAGTTAGATTAAATACAGGTGCTCCTATTGTCATTACGATACTGATAGCTTAGACAACATAAACACCTTGTTTGATGTCTCTGTGTCATTGCATCATTACCAGTAATTCATACACCGCAGTTTTCCTTCTTGGCCAGTTTTTGAAAAAGACAGTTATTATTATTATTTTTTTTTCTTATTGCATCATGTACCCAAGTTCGATTTTGTTTAAACAGTTAATTTCTCTGAATGTTCAAAGTTTGGGGTTTCGGATTTGTTGAGACTAGGACTATTTTCCCTTACCTTTTTTTTTTTTTTGCTGAATTACAAACTCGTCAGCTGGTAATGAAAAAAAACCTAAAGGGTTCGAGAACAGCCGACAACAAAGTATTCAGTACACTATTATTTATTATCTATACTTTCGGTGTATCTTAACAGATCTTTTATTTAATCTATAATTCATTAATATTTTGTCTTTATTCATTCAGTATTTTTAGTTGCTGGAAGCACATGTACATGGAAAACTGCATGATTATATACCAGCGGATGTAACTGAATGACAAAACTGTCAGCTGATAATGAAAAAACCTAAAGGGTTCGAGAACAGCCGACTACAAAGTATTCAGTACAGGACAGTACTAGAATACATGGCAGAAGCCCACTAGGTTTGATCTCTCTCTTACCTAGGAATATTTCTATTTCTGTAAATGTAATTCCTATTTAATCTTATCTACTTTTTCAATTACTAGACTTGCAGAAAAAGTAACTTCATAATAATCTGAGCAAACTTAATAGCAATATATAATTTCTGAGTCATGCACAAAATGAATGCATTAAAATTCGCATTTCAATCTGAGCCCAGAAAAAAAAAAAAAAAAAAGTAATAGTGATATCAACAGACACGAGTGAAATTAATGCTGAAGTCTAATCATATCAGTTTGAATGGATACTCAACCCTTCTGCATATCAATGCATTTTAATGCATGTTTGTTTCCTCTAAAATGTATCATGATTATCAGGAGTCATGAATGTATGTATGTACACCAGTTTAAACGAAGGCTGAAATAAATTATTATTATTTCCTCTAAATTGTATTATGATTTATGGGTGTCAAGAATGTGTTCATGTAAGGATTAATATGATATCTGATGACAGTGATAAAGAACACGCTGAAATAAATTGTGGTCTTGAATCAATTCGATCTGTGCCCTTAGAGTCTTCTAAACACTGACGACATAAACACCGAAAAAATAGTTTCACTGCGCTCGGCGGTGATTTCTCAATCCTCTTCAGGTGGACAAGGCTTCACAAGATGCAACTGTACTGGTGCCAAAAAGTGTAGGACAAGGCGATGTAAATGCTTTAAAGCAGGGCTTCAGTGTAACTCACGCTGTCATGGCAGCCTCAATTGTTGTAACAAGTGACAACGTCGATGGTGTCTGCCATTTTTTAGTTTTTTTAAATGCTTATTTTTATATCGTGGAGCAGGTGTGTGTGTGTGTGAGAGAGAGAGAGAGAGATGGTGAGAGAGAGAGAGAGAGTATCTTTTACCGAACTATTTAAGCAATAAAATTTGTATACTATACATGCCTGTCAATGTTTGCATTGTGTGCAAGTGTGATCAGGGATTACACGTAACTACTGGGACCATTTTTCAGGGATTTCACGTAATTCCTGATTATTTCAATGATTACGTGAAATCTCCGAGTGAAACAGGGATTATTTGTATTTGTATTTGTATTTGTATAACTCTTTAATCCCATTTGGGAAATTTTGCCTTTGTGCCATTGCACCCCAGTTACAACTGGAGCAGGCACGTCGTCGCCACAGTGCAGCGCCGGTCGGCGTTTTTTTTTTTTTTTGTGGTGGGGGGATGAGGGGGAGTGGGTGGTAGGGATGAATTTATTTAATTTTGCCCGGGCAGCGGCCTGTTCGGCCTGCTCTTTACGATTTCCAACTGCCAAGGTATCTTTAACGTGCGCAACGTGCACACGGGCCCTCCGAATTTTTTCGTCCTTATCCGAGAAGACTAGGTACTCGATCCTACCCCTCAATAGGATCAGGGACATGAAAATATGAGAAAAATCCCAAACTTCCAACATGCCTGCACCGGCCGGGTTTAGAACCCGGGACCCTTGGCATGAGAGGCGAGCACCTTGCCTCTAGACCACCTTGTCCCCTGTACTTGAAATATTCAGTGATTACTCGTATTCCCTAGATACCTTTTCTTACTGTAACATATATACTTCTTTCTGATGATTGTAGTCAGCATGGATTCGCAAAAAAATTCGTTTGAATGGAAATGGTTTTTTTTTTCTTTTTTGCCATGGAAGACTGACATAACTACATTAATACATTAATAATACAGTTGCCAATTCGTCATGTTTGTGTCGGGGAACAAAAATAATTGCCCTCAGCTCACACTGCTGCAGCTGTCATACCTGTCATACCCTTCCCTTTTTGTCTTTAAAATCCATTCACAGAGGTAGCAAGGTTGAACTGAAGGCTTTTGTTAATTGACGTGAAGTTTGAAAGGTTAGCATGTTCAGATTAAAAAATAGTCTGTTGTCTGGTCATGAACGAGCTGCCTGCCAGGCCCGAGATCCACCTATAGAAGATGGGCTCCAGTGGTCGTTCTGACTTGATTATTTTTTCTTTACACAAGATAGTGTATCAATAGGGTATGTACACCATAATAAACTGCCATGCCAGATGTATTTTGGGACTTTCTTCCAGGTGTATAATGGTATTGTACGAAGTTCACCTTACATCAATCGATTTTGCGGCGATTCTGTCCCAGAGCCGGTAGAGAGCAGTGGCAACACAATGGCTGTGTACTTCAAAACAGATGGATCCGTTTCTAACGGCGGTTTCCGGGCCATTTACACCTCAGATAACGATGCAGGTCAGTGGATGTAAAGAGCATTAAGTTTGTAATGCTCATGCAACACTATTCTTTGGACTGTTATACCTGCGTCCTTTGCAGTACCATAGTTTTTAATGTGATTAATTGATTCATTGATTGACCTATTGGTGGGAATCAGAATCCTGGCACATCGGGCATCCCATACGTGTCCCTCTCCTCGCTTCAAAATCCATTTGAGGGTTATTCTGCAAAGTATCCCAGTGGCCAGCTGGCTTCATATTCTTCACATTAATTAAAATGTATTTATTAACTGGCGGGTGGTGGAGGGGGGGAGGTATCTTATGTAAAGACAGGCGTAATGTGGCAAACAAGCTTCTGCCTCCAGCCTAAAATTTCTAACTATTAACCCACTCTTGCATGACCTCCCAAAATTTGATGAAATTTGGACACAACATGCCTTTTTGGCTCAGAATGAAAGGATCAATCACGTTGTTTTTTTTTGAAATTCACAAAATTTCCTTACTTTTGATTGGTCCAAATCTGTGTCCAATAATGGACCGCTTTGCGGAGTATGGAGTGTCAACAAAGTATTTCTTATGCAGACAGCATCGAGGGCACTTGTTCAATTTTTGTACACAAAGCACAGGGACGCCGGTCGGGTGTCTTGATGAGATAATGGCCTATTCCATCTTAACGGATGTGAGCGGCACAACTGGCACCACTGCTTTTTTCGACATCCACAGAGTCCTGCCCGTGATCTTGGTCGCCTTTGCCCCTATTTCATGACATATGTTGTGGTGACTGACCGCAGAAAAGCCAGATAGCCCATCTGCATCTTCATTGCTGATAAGCTCTTTCTGTAGAGGAATATGGCATTTTGGTAGCAGTGCGCCCAAAGAAGAGAAATATGGACCACCATCACTTCCTCACTCGGATGGCTGGTGGGAAGTAAGCAATATTCTGGTCCGTCCGGTCAGTCCCTCCCATATTGGCATTGTATTTCTTTACAGCATTTGGCATTGGGGTGGATACATGCTGGCTTGCTTGTGAAGACCAGCGTCTGGCTTTCTGCAGGGGTTCAGTGTTGTACGCATTTGGGACCACGGAGACTACGCTGTTGTGGTTTCAATCACAAGCAGAGTGTCAGATGATTTGCCCAGACGATAATTCATGCTGCCTCCTGGTTGTTTTTGGTGGCCTCTAGAGTCTCCAAAGGGCATTTTTGGTTCGATTTGCATGCACAGTGCCTGATCCATGCATGCCTATTGGTTGGAGCTCATCCACCAAAGACAATGAGGTGAAGAAGTTGTCCATGAAGACTCGAACGTTCAGATTGGGCAGCACACTGAGGAGATTCAGCACTCCTGAGCCCCTCATACCCAAACCAGGTTTCATTGTCACTGATTCTTGCCCTTGGTATGGCTCTAACTGAATGAGGTAACCATCTGGGCCGTTGAGACATGTTTATGTGGTAGGCGCTGAAGCAGCTGCTGTGCCATCACTTCCATCCTCTTCACCAATCTCTTTTCTTTGCCCATGCTTTATAGATTGAGGTAGCTACAATGCAAGGGGCAAGCAGTTGGTTTGCCGAAAAACCGTCTATGACTTTCGTCTTCATGTGCACTGTCAGTCAGCACTTTACAGCCTAGAGGTTCTATAATATAGATCCTGACTGCTTCAAAACCTTCCCCATCCTCACCCAAATATTCATCTGTCATACTAAAGGCCTCATTGATTGTGAATCTGAGGAAGTCGAAAATAGGCAAGAGTTAATAAATGCACAGATAAATGTCCGTAAGCACGGGAAATAGAAGAGAATGAGGCATTATTTTGGAAGAAGCGAAGATTCTTCTTATATGAGATGTGAATTTGGATTTACACCTAAATGAAGGCAAGGAATGTTAAAGAAAATTGTAAATTATAGTAAGAGGGAGTTATATAGAAGCCACAAAATAATACAAACCTAATAAAAACAACATCAATGCACTTAGGTCCAGCCAAAGCTTGAATAAAAAACATGTGCCCTCTCGTGCATATTGGTCCAATATTGCATCATAACTTCAGTGGTCTGAAGTTCAAGGAGAATTTCATAGAAGAAGCAAAACATCATATCTGGCTAATCAAGAAGATGCTGTTCTTCCAAATAATACATAAATCAAAACAATATTTATATTCTGTAGGAAGTTACATTACCTTTTAGGTCGCTGTTTTTCCTCATCCAAGTGCAATGTGTTCTCATCCGCCATGTTGAATCACGGGAAGTCACTCAGGATTATTGATGTTATTTGATGTGAGGGAAGAAACTAAAGAATCATTTTGGACCAAAATATTTTTACTTATATCATTTTTACTCGTGTTAAGGCAGAAAAACAGACTGTGTCCAAAAATGGATTGCTATGCATGAATGGGTTTAAAGATATCGTTACGTCACTGTGCGAGAACATAAGTCTCACTGAAAGTCAAGATGGGGTAGGTGTCACAAAGAAGCACCAAAATCATTGATACACTGCTACGTCAAATGGACGACAGTATGATCGAACAGTTTATTTAGGTCTTTATTTTAGGAAGATCTCTGGTCTGCACATTTGAGTCTCACTTTTTCTGCCTGTTATTTTCTAGTTTCTTTGTTGTCCTTGTTGACATCGATCTGGCTATTTTAGCCCTCAGAAGGGCTCCAATTTGGGCTCAGCTGTGTATTCTCCATAATGCTCTTTCTTTCTGGCTTGTGTTCTTTGTGTCGTGCTTCCCAGCCACCAAAAGGGCTCCAGTTTGGGTTCAGCTGTCTTTTCTTCGTATTGTTCTCTATGGCTTGATTCCTAGCCCTCAAAAGCTCGGGCTGCTTCCTTTTTTTGTTTGTTTTGGGTTTGACCCAGAGTGAAGGCTGAATAGAGTAAGACAAACTTCCCTACAATGGAGGGGGGAGAGAGAGGGGCTAGTTGGGAAATCTTTACTGTATATAATGATTTACTACCCATGACAATGATCAAACAACTAAATTAAATTGGCATAATTATACGTATTTAAAAACTGCCATGCAGACTGGCGAAAAACTCAGATAAGAATTATTTATGTCTTTGCCATGTAAGTTCCCATCCAATCTCTTTGTTTGTACAGAATGTGGAGGTTTGTTGACTGCCAGGTCAGGTAACATCACCTCCCCAGGCTTTGAGAGTGGCAACTACAGCCACGCCCTCCAGTGTATTTGGCAGTTCCACAACAACCAGGCCGTCAACAGTTCCATCAAACTCTACTTTTCACTCATGAGACTGGAGTACCACATTGGCTGCTTTTATGATTTTGTTGAAATCCGGGAAGGTAATGTCACAATAAATTGATATCACGAAATGTATTTCACATGCAAAATTTTCACTGTTCTGCCACTGTTGGATTGTCTCGTGGAAATAAAGTACTAATTTTTTTTTAAATGTTATATATTTATTTATTTTGTAGAGGGGAAATGGTAGTTTGTGGAAACGACACATGGAAATGAACATTTGAAATATTGCTGATATATGACCATTGAGTCTTAGTGACTGGTTGACTTGCAGATCTGCTGGTGCTCTAAGCATCCTACCAGTAATGCTACTTGTCAAATATCATGGCGTCCATGAATTAAGGAACTGTAAATAAACAATAGAAACCAATTTTGCATAAAGCACAGACTCCTATAGGGACTTGCGCTCTCTGATAACCTACTAAGTTCTTCACTTTGTAGTTCCGTGGCTGACATCGTTTGACGAAAATGAAATTATTTTTTTTAATCGATGAATGTTGTTTGGTTTTTTTTCCTGGCTTCAAAACAGCTGGTATTTGCTGAAAGAACGCAGTGTAAAAAGGAAAAAAAATGGAAACAAGCAATTTAGGTGTGCTGCTGTCCTATCTCTTTCATTTAGGTCCGGACGAGAATTCCCCCATGGTGGATCGATTTTGTGGGAATCGTACACATCCAGACCCTATCATTCTGCCCACCACCGATGCGTATGTTCGATTCAGGACTGATAATAGCATTAGTCATGCTGGATTCCAATTAATGTATGAATTTACTAGTACGTAAGACAGGATTTTCTACTTGGGTGTTCTGTGATCTTTTTTAGCAGTTTTTTTTTCTTCTTCAAATTTACCTATTCTGTGTTTCTAATTTTGACCATACTGGAGTTTCCTAGTTGTGACGCAAGACGGCTATAACAGTGCATGGCTTCCACAATTGTGGCTATGCGAAGATTCCACAAATATGACATAGGATTTCCAAGGTCATGGCCTTAAAAGGAATTCCATAATTATTCATGTCCATGGGGAAATTCTGTAGTCATAGTTTTGCATAAATTCTACACATTTTAATATGTCCTAGCAGTGTTTCTATATTCATGGCCAGGCAGGAATTTCGCAGTTGTGACCATTGTTCCTCCAGCGATGTGCTGTATTGGTGCCGCGCACGTCAGAATTTTGCGGATACTTCAAAATGTTGCATAAAGTTTGAATGTCGCGCACTAGCTTGCATTTAAAATATTTTTGCTCAAAGCATCAAAAGTCCCGCTCAGTGTTGTGGAAAAATTAGAGAGAACATTGGTTATGACCACGCGATGCTTCCATAGTTTTGGCTATTCTACATATTTATTTATAGAGTATTTTGTCCACATTTTTCCCCTGATTTTCACGATTATTTAACTCACCAATCATCATTCAAGACTTAACCGTAACTAAGATATGGTTCCTGTTTGTCCCAGGTTGTGGTGGTGAGTACATGGGTCCTCAAGGTTTCATCACGAGTCCCAACTATCCGCAGAACTATGATCATAATGACGCTTGTGCATGGAGAATTACCGCCCCTGAAGGTAGCAGGATAAGTGTAAGTTTTATGCCATTTTTTTTTTATCCTGGCAAATATCTCTCTGAAACGACAAAAGCAACGTTTAATAATAAAGATGATCCATTATACACGTGTGTAACCTGGTAAAAAATAATATTTTAATGTTATATTTGACATGGTAATAAATAAAGATAATATGCCCATAAATAGACGAACAAAAAACCCATACTTGTATAAATATTACGGAAATATCGGTGATGGATTTGATAGCCGAGAGATCACATGGTTACTGAATAAGTATTAATTACTGCTGTGCACATTATATTTGAATCGTTCATGTAATCAGCGAAAACCCGATATCACAGACGACAAGTGTTGCCAGATGGTATGTAAACTTAAAGAAAAATTACATCTACCAAACAGATAAATTAGGCCACTGTATAACAAGAATTGGAAGGGCCTGTCTGCATTTAAGTACTTCCTCCGGTTTGTTCATATTTTTGGGTGAATTGAAACTATTTAGAGCCATCTGCAATGTCTTTCTCCCAAAAATGAAACTTATAAACGGGCGTTGTTTACCGCGGTGGCCCACTTTTATGGCCTGGCTATAGTGCATGTCATTTAAAGCGAACGCACTCAACATCGATAGTCTCAAAGAAGGTTGAATTTGTTTGAAAGGTATGAATTTGCATGAGCTCACATTTCATACTAAACCTAATGAGTGAAAGCTTTTTTTTTTTTAAGCACAAAGAAGGAAACTCAAAATCAGGCTATAGTCTAATTAATAATTTAAAGAAAAAAAATTATTTCCATTAGGCCTATGATTGAAATATTTACAATGTCTCCGGTTGAAAATTTTTATATCTTGCGTGAATTAATGTTAAAATGACTGGCTTACATTGTAATTCAAACTCACAGATTCGCTTCATCGATTTCGCTATGGAGCAACACGGCCAGTGTGGGTACGACTATCTCGAACTTCAGAATGGCGGTTTGCCAGACTCTCCTGTCATTGGCAAATACTGCGGCACCACAGCTCCACCAGAGTTTGTCTCTCAGGGCAACCAAGTCAGGCTGGTGTTTGAAACAGACCACAGCGAGAGTGCCGCAGGATTTAAGCTCCAGTACAGTTTTGAGTCGGCGGGTAAGTCAGGCAAAGTCTCCTCCAAGTTTCAGGTGCAAAAGCTCAGAGCAGTGATCTTCCCAAAAAGAAGGCAAATTCTAACTTCTGAAGTTGGTCATTAAACCAGCGTCTGGGATATGGCAAATGAAACATTTAAAACCAGGTGGTCTTTCTCCATTTTCTTACACTTACGCTAAACTGTATTTCTCACCACTGATTCCCGTTTAATCCCAATATACTGAATCTCTAAACTATAGATACCCAACGAGATAAAAAAAGCCAAATTAAGGCCAACTGTTGCTTTAAGCTTACCCCAGCATGCATGATATAAACAATTGTATAAAGAACAGAAATAATAATAGAGCCGAGCGTGGCAGTGAAAGAGTTAAGCGCATTGTAACAAGAATGAAAAGGCTCAGTACTGCACCCCATCGATTTCCCACTATGCCCTCAGCACTTGGCTTAGTTTGTTTAATCGTAAATTTGGAGCTGACTTTGTATTGTTGAACATACCAAGGACATGGCTGAACAGCCTGATATTCTTTGACATTTTTCTACCATTCTCTGTAATGGCCGATAGTTAACCGTTAAATAACAATTTAATAACCAATCTGCACTGGTATTTTGGTGGCGTTATGGAATGTTTTTCAGAAACGATGTGCCCAGGAAACTGAAAGAAGTCAGGGACAGAAGCACTTAATATTCAACGGGGCTTCTCTTCCACTGAAGATTGCCAGAGCTGTCGCTCTTCTAGGTGTTTCAGAACAAATAAATGTCTGTTTTGCTTAAAAACTACAATATATACGTCTATAGGCATATATGTGACTTTTTCCTGCTGTGATATTCCAGGCTGTGGTGGATTGTATCACAGTAACCAAGGCAACCTGAGCACACCCAACTACCCATCTAGCTATCCGCACAACGTTGAGTGTCGCTGGGATATCAATGTACTGAATGGCTATATCCTCAGTCTCACTTTCCAGCCACCATTTGATCTCGCGGCCAATAACTGTATATATGATTACGTTGAGGTAACATACTTGAGAAAGATATTATTTAGTTGTGTTAAACCGTGTTTAATTTTCTGTGGCATGTCAACATGAATAAGGTCACATAATGATGATAGCTCCCATTCAGTTTGATAAAGCTTTATCAAACTCAGGATGTGCGAAGGTACATTTATTTCAAGCTGTTGTTTTTTTTTAGGTCGATACACATTAAAATGGAACAACATCTCTTTCTTTTTTTTTTAGTGCTATGCCATAGCAATTAATCTCTCCTAAAATTTGGTAAGAATGGGAACTTATGTAAGACTGGGCATAATTTAAGTTGGGGGTTCAATAAAGTAATATCCGTCCCAATTTTGATGACGCAGTGGTTCGTGATAGTTTTACGGCACGCTTTTGAAAATTAATTCTTCCTTCAACTATCTATGAGAGGCCACCTTTAATGAAGCTGCTGTGATTATCCTGCTGATCATGTGATAGGTGGCTATAATGATATATTATAATTATGAAATGTGAGAAAACGTTGGAAAAAGCAATGTTCCCGACGCCTTTGACAGCTGTTCACAAAATTGAAGTTCATGTGCGGACAGGAAGACCATTAACGAGACGGACCATTCCTTCTTCCATTTTTGTTTATGTCCATAAATAGTGTGCCTTTCAACACAGTGTGTACTACTCACAGAGCTCTGTGGTACTAGTCTTTTTCGTTCAATTATAGAAGGGGTGTGGTGAGAATTGTTGGATTATTGACATGGGTGGTGCACGCGCAAGTGAGACGAAAGTTGGCGAATTGAACCGTCTGGGCCATTACTAACCTCCTGTCAAGTGACTCGGCGGCCGAAGAACTCGAGCAGCTCGATAACGATACATTTTTCACATGATCTGTCTTCCAGATTTCGTGGCATGTTAAATACTTGAACATCCAGTCAAACATTAAGCCACGACATGCATTTGAGATTTAAATTTCTGTTCCAAAGTGCTCAATATTTCAAATTCTAAGTCCCCTGGTGCTCCATGCTCCATTTATTAATGCACTTCTAACTGATCAACAATAATTTACCATGAGTAATATTTATCTGTGCCCCCAACGTGTGTGCTTTCGAAACAGTTGGGGCCACTGAGCCACCCAGACCAAAATTCGTATCCTATTAATGGAATCCAGAAGTAAATGGCGAGCAATGCCAGGCCAATCATCTACGCCAGTATTATCAGCATAGTGAAAGACAAAGCAACTGTTGTACTATCAGGTCTCATGAGATTAAAAAAACACTGTGCTTTTTAGATTCCACACTGCCATTCTTCAATATTGTATTGTTTTTGCATTTATTTGACGTTTTAGAATCATCATTGCGTGTTTCTCAATTTTTGTAATGACGTCGCCAGTGTCTGTGCACTTGAAAATTAACCATAAAAAAGAAGTGGAGTATACCGGGAGTTGTTGCTAACGTCGTTATGTATATAATCTTTGTTGCCGTTGTTGTCGTTCTGTCTCCAGGTATTTGATGTGTTTGCTAACAGGACCCAGACGTCGTTGGGCCGTTGGTGTCAGAATGTCAACCCGCCAACCCTGACATCCCGAACCAACCGAATGATAGTGGTCTTCAGGTCTGATGCGGACACAAATGGCAACGGTTTCTTGGCTTCTTGGGATGCTGGTCAGTGGGGGAAATTGTATCTACAATAATTGCTTTTTGTCGTTGTTGTTGTTTCATTTTTTTCTGATCCTCAGATTCTGCTGTTATTTTGTTTCTCTTATCTGTAGCCCGGGTTCTCCATTTCCTACAGCCACTTGTTCCCTTCTTCATACATGATGGCATTGTTTCCATTTTTATCCTTCCGTGTCGATGTCCTATGTGTTATTCTTCCCATCCCCACCCCCAGTCTCTCTCTCTCTCTCTCTCTCTCTCTCTCTCTCTCTCAATTTTAAGTCCCTTTGTGTCACTCTGGCTCTTTGTCTTGCGCCCTCCGTCTATCTATCTGTGTTTGCCAACACAAAGAAGTGCTGGTATCTCCAATAACCACATCTTGAATACCATAACAGTGTCATGCTATACCTTTTGCCATTGGACCGAATCTTTCTGTTGTGGTTCCCTTAAACTCTTTCCTGCACACTCATCTCTTCCTTTCTTTTCTTTTTTTTTTTCCTAAGTTTCCTTTCTTCTGGTTCATGTGTAATTTTTAATTTGGTATTCTTTCTGTTTTTCATTTTTAATTCTATTTATCAATTCAGGATTGAGGATTGAGGAAAAACTATTCTTTCTACTGTTCTGCTACACCACAAATTGCAGTCTTCGTGCCCATCCAAGTCAAATAATTAAACTTAGTGCCTTTTTCTCTGAACTTTCGTCCCTTACTTTAACAATAATTCAGTGCCAATAAGTGCACGAGCACTATACCTTTAATAATAATTGAGTGCACCAGTATGCACAGTTTCCAAATGGAGCCCAATAGAGCTGAAGAGTGAGCAAAACTCAATTATTTGCTCCATTTGCCTTCATTTCGAAACTGTCCCCAATGATGAAATCCGCTAATGTAGTTTTTTTTTTTTTTTTGCTACTTTCAGTGTGTGGAGGAGTTTTCACTGAAGAGATGGGCTCTATTACCTCACCTGGTTACCCCCGCCATTACTCCCACAACTTGAAGTGTAATTATACCATTAGTCCAGGTCCAAACAGGCATATTGCTCTCTACTTCAGAGACTTTGAACTGGAAGGTTAGTCATGTTTCAAACAGAACCATATAGATGGTAGTACCATAACGTGCCGTTCAATCATACATCCCCAAGGGAAAATCCATGTTTTTTTACTCTTTTTTTTTTAAATACAAGTTTTGGTGATCTAGATTCCAGTCACAAATAACCAATATTATAGTTTCAGATTTTAATATTGTCTTTGCTTGAAAATGACGATAATTTCAGAAAATGGCAACATAAAATATAGTTATTAGTAGGGGGGGGGGGGGGAATATTTGTTTAATCGTTCTCACAACGGAATCGACGGATTTTCTATCCAAAATTAAAGTCAGTCCTAAAAGAAGAATAGGAAACTCAGAGGAAAATGAAACCTGATGATAGTGTGGTGCTTGTACTGTAATGCATGAAATGCAGGGTTTTGCAAGAAATAAGAAGAATGGCAACATTCATTTTTCGTTAAGGGGATGTTCGGCATTGAAAATCATGATTTCAGTCCCCTCCCCCCCCCCCCCCCCCCCAAAAAAAATATATATATTAAATCTATTACCCTTTTATCTTCACTGTCTGAAAGTTTTAGTTCGAAGAAATAATTATAAATTATTAAGTATTGTAACTTAGTTTATTCTACATCAAGGCAGCAAGTGCTGTGTGTCGACAAAAATGGCCGTTTTCTCAGTTTTTTTAAACAAAACCACACAAAAAAACTTCCGTTTCTCATAGAGTTCTTACAAAACTTCGTGCAACTTGGTAGGCGTCTTCTTTCCTAATGTTTTGTCCTTTTGTGACGAGGACTATAGAATTAGAAAAGGATTATTATTATTATTGTTCATTTTTTTTGTTTTTAGATTTTTCTTGCACCGTGTAATATAGACATTTTTGAAAATATAAAATGTTAAATAGAGTTTTGAATACACTGAGAAAGTATGCTGGCATTTTTTTTTTTTTTTAGATTTTTCTTGCACCGTGTAATATAGACATTTTTGAAAATATAAAATGTAAAATAAAGCTTTGAATATACTGAGAAAGTATGCTGGCACTTTTTTTTTTTTTTAGATTTTTCTTGCACCGTGTAATATAGACATTTTGGAAAATATAAAATGTAAAATAAAGCTTTGAATATACTGAGAAAGTATGCTGGCATTTTTTTTTTTTTTTAGATTTTTCTTGCACCGTGTAATAAAGACATTTTTGAAAATATAAAATGTAAAATAGAGTTTTGAATATACTGAGAAAGTATGCTGGCATTTTTTTTTTTTAAAATAGGTTTTAAAATGTGTGTGCACAATTTCATAATGTATGAACAATAGGGAAGTATACATAACATGTATCTTTGAAAATGTATAAAATATAATAATTATATATAAATCTAGAATGGTGGATGATATAATGGGTTACCATGGCAACGGTTGGAGTTGTAGCCAAATTGAACACGAGGGCTGTTTTCCCCACCTTTGTTACACATTATTGGAAGATAGGGTATAAAAAAATATTAGAAAACTCCAAATTGCTCAAAACAATGCAGCGAGACTTGTTTTGAAGAAGAAGAAAAGAGATTCAGCACTGCCACTTCTGCAGAGTTTGCACTGGCTGCCAGTCGAGAAAAGAATAATGTACAAATTGTCATCCATTTGTCACAAATGTGTCAATAATACTGCTCCATCGCACCTAGTTGATTTAACTGATTACTATGTTCCATCTCGTCAACTAAGATCATCATCTGACACTACAAAATTGAAAGTACCTAAAATGAATCTGTCCACTGTAGGAGAAAAGTCCTTTTCATTTCTTGGCCCTACCATCTGGAACACTCTTCCAAAGACAACCAGGGAAATTAATGACATTGGTTCTTTCAAACGCCATCTGAAGACCCATTTCTTTCAGACAAACTAGGCTAGGTGTTTTTCGGCAGCAACAATAGTAAATATTTCTGAATTTCTTTTGTGTATGCGTGTGTGTGTGTGTGCGTGTAAGAGTTTGTTAAAGCGCCCAGAGCTTGTCATCGACGGGGTTGGGCGCTATATAAATGCAATATATTATTATTATTATTATTATTATTATTATTATTATTATTATTATTATTATTATTATTATTATTATTATTATTATTATTGAATGAAAACACTCGCCAAAGTGAACCCAAAAGACTGACCTGCAATCACTGCCATCGCACTCTCGGGTCAAACATTGGTAGAATAAGCCACGAGAGAAGCTGTCAGTCAAAGTGAAAGTGAATATTCTAGCTGCTAAGACCGTCTGTAAAGACGCTAAAGGCCATATATTATTATTATTATTATTATTATTATTATTATTATTATTATTATTATTATTATTAAATGCCATAGAAAAGGCGGGATGGCCATCCCCTCCTCCCCCCTTATTTTTTGTTTCGTGCGTGGCAAACAGCCATGTCCCCCCCCCCCCCCTTTCGTCCCCCCTTCCCCCCCCCCCCACAATACCCACTATATAGTCTGTTTCCCCGATGGCGGGGGCGACAATAATTAATAAATAAATATACCATAAAATTAACCATTTACTGCCCTTGCTGTGGGGTTAATCCTTTAAGTTACAAGGATCCCCATTACCCCCCCCCCCTTACCCATGATAGGAATCTTTACTCTCTCCTTTTTTTTTTCCTCTGGCGCCAACAACCAACGAAAGCAGAAGATAGCCATAAGGGAGCCCTTTTGAGGGCTAGGAAAGCCACGACGAAGACACAAAAAATAACAATAAAAACCAACCAGACAAGGAGGCATAAATGCCAACGGCAGCGAACCTCCCAAAATAAAGCCCTAATTCGGGATGTAGATTTTAGTTGTTAATTTTAAAGTGTATTCCCATATTAGATTTTCCCTACCTGATCCGGGGTGAGTTCTTTCTGTGTGGGAATGAGGAGTCTCGGCCGCTGATTCTGGATTCTTGAGTTCTCTGTTTTCTTGTTTCCGTCGAGGTATTTCTTGCATGGGTAAATGGCCGTTTCTTGTTTCAGTTTTCTACATTCTGTTCTCTTTCTCCGTCGTCTTTTCACTGTTGTTGATAGGTGCCTAGGCCAGACAAGGCAAAATTGGTAGAAGAGAGAGAGAGAGAGAGAGGGGTGGGGGGAGGGTGTGGTTTAGTTGAAAAACAAGAGGAGCAACTCTTCCCACCACCGGCGCCACCCGTTTTCAATGGTTATATCCCTTGGACATGATTGTATATTGTCCATTTCCAAGTGGGATTATAATTATGTAAAGACATGTTTACACTGATAGTTTTACATGTAGTTAATGAATATTATTATGAAAGTATCGGATTCCATTCCGAATTCTGTACAGAGTAAACGCAGTACGCTTACCACTGAGTCTAGGACCTATAGTGTAGACAGCTCAGATTTCGGACGCCGTCTCATCTTTGTTCTCCTGTGCGTGTCAATAGTGAACCTTCTCTAACTGATTTCCATCCTGATGTTTTAGCTGGATCAGGCTGCAGGTATGATTTCGTCAAGATTTACCAAGGCATCACGCCCCGGTATCCCTACCGGAGGCTACGTGGTCAATTTTGTGGCATTGAAGAGCCAGATATGGTCACAGCCTTGGATGTCATGGACATACAGTTTTGGACTGATAGCTCAGTGTCTGGGGATGGATTCAGCGCAAGATACTACACTGAAGGTGATACTAGTAGTATGTAGGTATACTGTAAAATTCGAAAGTTCTGCGGATACAGGGAGATGGTGGCTCGTTGTAAGGCTAAATGCAAAGTCGTACTCTGGAGAAGTGCACCATGATTGTCAATGTACGGGGTAAATTGAACGTCCTAATGGAACAAATCATTTCCTGTTTCCGAGTACCATCACAATGCCGACTGTTCCTGGTACATCACTGTAGAGTCCGACAGAATCATTAAATTCAAGTAAGTTGAATTTGTCATAGTCTTTTTATAATCTTCAGTTTACCCACTCACATTCACTAGCGATAGGTCTAGCAATTGCACCTTTGGTTTTAACACCAAGGAAAATTATACATCACATGTCTCTGAACTGGTCTGCGAGAGCAAGGGAGAATTACCAAGGTCTGTATGTAATTGACATGTGAAAATTATTTAGAATCGTTTGTTTTGGAAAGATGGCCGTGTGTAATTGATTGGTTTTTTTTTTACCCCGTATGTCACGAGCTGAATGGGTGATAATCCCCTCCAGTGTCAAAGGGGATAATTATTGAAGTCCCCTCCAAGGTTATGAAGTGGGTATTTCAATGATGTGATGGTGTTAGTATGACTGCATTTAAATCGAGAGGTATTTATCTAATATCTAACTTTCACACCATGCCAAATACTAATAACAATCTAAGTTCAATAATCAGACCTGCAGGGCCACAATTTATTACATTAATTACCCTAACAATTATGACTAGAACTATGTATGTGGTAAGGACGAACGTCAGTAGCATCAAATCCAAATTCAATAATACTTCAATACAAGTCTAGCTCTAGCTTCCTATAATATCATTTATCCTTCTGACTCACTAATAATCTAAGTACTAATTATATATATCTAAGATCTGGTCTGCCTACTATATGGCAATCAACAGACTAATATGGTCTCTGAAGACAATGTCATCTCAGATACTTGTGCCTAACGCTTACAATGAATCGAGCCCGTCAAAGACAAAATGACGTCGGCCCAGTTAAGTACCGAGATCTAACTCTAGGATGGGCTGGCAATTCCCAGCCTCACCCAGACAATTGAATCACAATTCACAATCATGTATTTCAAACACTAATTACTATTGCAGCTCTAGATGAGTTTAACTGCACAGCTTGCATTCGTTGGCAATCCCTCTAGATAGGTTCCTCACGACTCTCCCACGGATAAATGTCGTGCTCTTGCCTCTTATTCATTGTCAATGTCATCAATAGATTCTGTTTTCAAGGACTTAGATTGTTCTGGCGCTAAGGCCAGAAACATCAGAAAAAAGCGGTGTTCATGCTCAACTGAGCCATATGGATCTCTCTCAAATCTATGGAGCTCTAGACTTGATGTAACAATACAACTTAGGATTCTTCAGGCAGAATCTCGCCGACGCCTGCACAGATTGGAGTTATCTGCGTGGAGTGAAGAACTACGTGCCGCGCGCACGCTTGCGCTTAGGCGATTCTTACGCGAAGCCTAATTGGCCAGCCGGTTAACCTTTGATCACGTGATAAGAAATATAGTTCCCTCTTCAAACCAAAACTGGGGCACTGTTTTTCCCTCTAAGCCTTAACGGCTTTTACTTAGTTCTTTACTAGTTACCAACACACATGTCTATCCTTACTTTTCTTACAATTATCAGTCTGCTAAGATTTCTGTCCATGTGTGCAAACTTCCTGTATTTAAATTAATTAGCATATTGCTTTTCATCTCCCCTTCTGTCGCTCATCAAAATCACGGGGTCAAGACTGTAACAAATCCCAGACTGGGAGATGTACTGATTATGACAGGACAACAATCACAAACGAACAAGTATAACACTTAACAGAACAACCAAACAGACTCACACATTTATTATACATAAAGATAAAGATATACGTGCAATTACATACGTTACATTATTCAATTCAAATACCATCCAATGGTCATTATTCCCCACATTCATTCTATCTCCGGGTCCACAACCCGATAGTTACCTTCTAAAATAGACTCCGGCCTCAGCCTCACATCAATGTATGTAATACTTGCGGGCCTATCTTCCTGGCTCCTGCTCAACCTAACCTCAATATCTTAATCTCACCTCAATATCTTAATATCACATCAATATTTCAATATCACATCAATATCTTAATATCACATCAATATCTCAATTCATAACGTCCCTGCCTGTGGCCAGACTGCCACGAATAATGTGCCCTCGCTGTCCTGCGCGACAGCTTCACTCAAGCTGGCCTGTGGGTAGCCTTCTGCCCAACCCATGCATCTCACTTATGCTGGCCTATCCCCTGCACTAGTCTCTCCACCACAGGTGGCCTCACTGCCCGACCCCGACACCAGTCATCACTGGAATACACAACAAACTCCCGACTGCTCTCTTCACTTCTGTCCCCTTGGACTTTTCGGCTTGCAGTGATCTGACTACTCAGATCTTGCCTCGTCTAAGCCTCAACTCACAACACGCACGCTTCAAGTCCCCTTCCCCGCACTTATTGACCCTTGCTCACTCGCTCGTGACAAAGACTGCTAGACATTTATTCTATCTCGCCCCACCTTCTTTCCATCTCTAAGAAAAAAGTGTTTCAAAACAAACTGTTCACGAGAACAGCTCAAGGACAAATTACGCTGGTTATAATCAACAAGATCGTGAAAAATTCACTCACTGAACTCGCGACCTAGCACTACATTTATAAGACAATGTCTTCGTAACACCGTATTTGGAGAATTAAAATTGTAAAGGTCTGGGCGCAACTACAAAATTTGATGTTAAAGTCATAAGATATTTTCAGACAAATTGCAGAACTTTCTATCTCCGGCATTGTGGTTAATAATTCACATATTTATATTAAAAAAGAAGGCACTGCATATCAGAGAATATGAGATCCGGTGTGACAAACTGTACATTATTGTATTATATCTCTTTCATATAACTTTTGAATTTGTTCCTTCCATCCACGGGAAATCCAGTCCATCATTAGATAACATTTTTAGCCATTTTAATGGGAAAAGGTCAGTGATGATACTATGGTGAAGCCCAATCGACGGCTTCTCCACTTCAGGGGCCATCACTCATCTCATAACTTTGAAATCAAATTTCACAGCTGTGTCCGTACGTATATTTATAAGTCTAATTATCCAAAGACGGCGTATGTTTTATTGCAAAGGTGAAACCATTAGGTTCTGCCCTAAGTTCCGGACCTTACGAGTCTTTGAATCTTAATATTTTCAGGTTGTGGAGGGAATTTGACGCAGTCTCGTGGGGCCATCAGCACTCCACTACAGCCTACCGATTACCATCACAATGCCGACTGTTCCTGGTACATCACTGTAGAGTCGGACAGAATCATTAAATTCAAGTAAGTTCCCAGACAGCATCCGTGCGTCAATCAGACGTAGATCTTGGATTTCCCATATCCAATTGATGGTGGAGCAATGTCATAACCAGTGGCTCTACATCGGAACGATGTCATCCCAATGAACAAACCTGAGGTCAGTCTGAAGCCTTAGATTGCCGTAAGGTCGCTGGTTGGGTTTACCTTCTACCTGGTCTGAATGCCCATGGTTTTGATATAAAATAGTGGATATGTAGATCACTGGTGGTAAGTCTTGCATTTGAGTGTGATTTTTGCCATATAAAATATGCCACACTATTATCATTGCCCAAGTGTGGAGAAATCAATTTCTTGCGGCGGA
Organism: Onchidella celtica; assembly: GCA_963931925.1. Lineage (NCBI taxonomy): Eukaryota > Metazoa > Mollusca > Gastropoda > Systellommatophora > Onchidiidae > Onchidella > Onchidella celtica. Next base: position 15,877,089 of record OZ007582.1, read on the forward strand.
GATCAAGTGATCAAACTCCTGGAACCCTTAGAGGGCCATTAATTACTTCCCAGATACTGGCCACCTTCCACCCTACTATCTACTACCTTCCTTCGCCTCTGTTTGGGGCTTACCACGGCTGGACAAGACGTGCGGGACGGCAACTAAAGAATCAAGGAAACCCGCTAGTCAAAAACAAGAATCAAGAATTCAGAGCCAACAGCGGTAGGGAGGCATCATACTAAGCCTGGTCAGACACAGCCAGATACTGACGGACACGCAGTCGCACATCATAATTTCCTATATTTTCTTTGTAAATCCGGAAAAAGACCCTAACTTAATAAGCCCGGTTAGACGCAGTCAGTTTCTGACACTATTTCTTTGGTGTGCATTTTGCTGGCAGCATCTGCCTGTGTCTGCAATATGACCAGCAGAAGTTTCCTTAAATGGAATGGCCTCAGGCCAACGGGTTGCGTAGTCGATAACAGGAAGGACAAAACGGTGGCCTCTGTCAGATTTTTACAGAGGACCTACGACATCGACAGCGACGCGCTCGACCGGAGTTGACACAGTCGGCATTTCTTGCAGAGGCGCGCGTGAGGCTTTACCTCGAGGGGTCCTCTTCTAGCAAATATCACACCCCGACACACAGCGATTCACGTCCGCGTAGACGCCGGGCCAAAAGAATTGGGACAAAAGCCGGGACTTAGTTACCCTTACCCTGATGGCCCGACATGGAAGTATCGTGCGCGAGACGAAGAATGTTGAGGCGAAAAGACTTAGGTATTACCAGTTGCATAACAATTTCACGTTTGCCCCGAAAGACACGATAATAAACTTAATGAGTAATTTGGAAGTAAAGCACTAAAGGTTACATTTAAATCTACAGTGGGCGTACGAACCGCACCATCAGTCTGGCGTCGCGCCTATCGTAGCATAGTGACACACGCAATAATTTTCATTCTGTTCCGTCCAAATTTCAAGTTCACTGGCAAAAACGTCGCTAGCATAGGGTACATTCCCTATGATCAAATCAGCAACCGGATTCGGCAACACGCACGCGGTAACGGCACTCGTGAGAAAAGGCGTGTCGATGTAAACCTCAGTGAGGCGAAAATTTCGACTGATCCACCGAAAGTAATACAAGTTGCCTCCCGTTGAAGGAGTTGTGTGGGGTGAACTAAAGACTCTCGAACGCCGATGGTGGTGCATCCGGAGTCCCGCCAAACGGATGCGCGCCTAGCGTTAACGGGACCCTTGTAAAATGTTAACGCGCCTCGTCCATGTAGGGCCGACATAACTGGAACGGCATTTACTACCGTTGAATTAGCATTCGTGCTGTTGTCATTATTCTCTGCGGAGAACATGACGGAGCACGCATTGACTGCGTCTAGCTTAATTCTACAGCCCTTAGCAAGGTGGCCTTCTCTGCCAAACCTATGATACCTAATAAATATTGGTTCTCATATCTTTTAGGGGCACCACGATAAGGCGGGATAGGAGGCCCATTATAAGGATTATTTCGTAGCGGGCGGTTGGGGAACGGAAGTCCGATACGGGGTTCACGGCGGCGAGAAAAATTACGTTGACTGGGCTGTTCTCTGGCAGCTGGTGGCTCCGACAGTGCGCGAGAAGGGGGTCCCTGTCGAGAGGGAGCTCGTTGCTGTCGGGGCTCGTCCGATGTATTTGTGCCAACTCCGGCATCAAATGGCTCACGGGTCTTAGTTTTGGTAAGAGAGCGGCTAGGGTGAGCGGCTGCATATTGTTCCGCTAGCGATGTAATTTCTGCGGAAGTTTTAGGAGTGCGCTCCTTAAGATGCACGACATGGCGAATATATTTTGTCTTTGATTATCAAATCATAGAGCTTTTTAAACTCTCCTTCCTCAGCGCCGGCTAATTCAATCCATCGGTTGAGAAAATGACGGAGGCGGTCCACATCAGTTGCGAAATTCTCGGACGGTTCAGGTCTACATTCGCGGAACCGCTTGTCAAAACCCTCTTCCGTATGCTGGAATCATTTTAATAAGGCCTTCTTAAGCACATCATTGTTCTTAGCGCCTTGAACGCTGGAGCCATGGGAGAACCCTAGCGCTCTACCTGTTAGAAGGTTCGCGAGGCAGGAAGAATAGTCACTTCGCTGCCATCCGACGCAGGCGGCGTGGGGCTCGAAGCGATGCAAATACGAATCTATTTGGTCAACGTTATCCTGGAAAGTCGGTAGCTTCGGCTTTGACATGTTATTAGAGGTAACTATCGGGGCCGTGGTCGGCTGGACTCGGTCTTGCTCTGAACGTTTAAGAGCCAGCGCATGTTCTCTCTGAGCGGCTTTCTCTTGGTGTTCCATTTCGGTGGCCGGTTCCGTGTCTCTCTCTGCACGTTCTCTCTCGGCGGCTTTCTCCGCAGGTTCCGCGGCTCTCTCTGCACGGTCGTCCTTAACTTTTTTGGCCTATCTAAGAGGCACACTGGGTCTCTGGTACGCCGAGAGCTTTGGCCAGTTGCAAATATTTTTGTAGGTCGGCCATTATGGTAGCCGATACTATGACGTAAGTCTCTGAAGGAGACTTTGACAATGTCGAAACATTGGTATAGCAAAATAATATATTCACTGACCCTAGAGGCAATATGGCAATTGCACTTCTGGGTTGATCGTTCCTTCAATACGAACGAAATAACACAATGGACATATTAGTCAACCGCGTAGCGGTTGAGGCAAATTAGTGATCACCTACTTCACACAATCCAAAATCGTTTTCTCTTAAGCAGCTGCTGCTATCCTGCTTTCACTATTGGTCGTCAAACTCAAAACGCCAACGTAATACTTAAAATCCACACTTTTGTACAACACTCAGCAGCGTTTCCTCTGCTCTATGAATTGGAACAACATAATATTCACAATATTATATAACCATGGCCTATAGGCCTCACTCTCTCAATATCCAGATTATTCGTTCAACGTGTCACAGACACTTGAATCAATCCAGGTATAAATATGAAAACACTAAAAATAGAAAGTACAATATGAAATATAAGGAAAAAAAAAATTACACTTAACGCGACGTTAGACTAACAGGAAGGACGAACAATAACAGACCCTACAAGCCTGAAACGTATTTACAGAAAGGGTAGAAGAGCAATGGAGAGAAGTCTTCCTAAAACAAGAGGAAGGTAGGAACGCTACAACTAAAAGATAAAGCCTTAAAAGACCAGTCGTGGCATCGCAGACATTCCTGGTTTACTTACACCACTAAATGTCCAACAATCGCACAAGTTATTGCCGAAGCAACAAAATGAGCGACTGATCCAGCACTCTGGCAAGGGAGAATCTGTACTGTCACGAAAGCCCACGCCACCGCCCGTCAGACAAAGAGAACACAGAAGAGGAAAAAATTCGCCTGTCAAATATGGGAGAAGAGGAAACGAATCAACTCCAAATCGCACACACGTCGGTCCCTTGTGAGTCGTCGATGTAGATCTAGTTAGCCTGTTGACGTGGTCCACGGATCAATGGGATGGCAAGAGGATAAGGATCAGAAAAAAAAATACAATAATTAGTAGTATACGAACACAATAATTAATTATGGGTAGTTGGAGTGGTCAAAGACGCTGGTTTGGTGTCCCTACCAGATGTCACGAGTGGAATTTATGTGTTATTAGGGATATAGCTCTCTGATCGAGATGTCTAATTCACACTCGGACAAACACTACCAAACACACCACTAAATAATGCGATAACAATAGTGTATAAGTTTAGTTCAGGCCTGCAGGGCCATCATCTCTATTACAATTATAATTTCGACTGCATATAGAATGGTGATATATCGATCTACACATTTACATATATTTGGTGATTAGGTCCATCAATTCACCAAAAAGGAATTTACAAATTCAGGCCAACTCTAGTTGGCTAATTCACTGCTAGAGCAATATCAATGTCTTATAATAGCACCCTGCAATGGTGGTCTCAATATATTGAGAGAATTATGATGCACAAACTAATTTCAACAAATAGTGTTGTAGTCAGAATACAGATCTAGATTTGCTCTTTCATTCTATCACATTCTAGGTCTAGCTTCCTCTAGGAGGGATGTTTACTTCATTACAATAATAATGGAATTCACAACATCAACAATATCTGCTGCTGGATGGAGCTCCTCTTATGGACAATGGTTCTGTCCTCTGTAGGGATGGTTTTGAACATAGATCTGGATCTCATATAAAACGGCTTCGAACTTATATTGCCCGACCGCTAATGCGGCCGGAGATCTGAGTAGCGCTGTTATTTAAATGACATGGAGCACAGCTATCTTCGTCCTTGCAACTGGACAGTTACTTCGTTTCAATGCCCCCCTCTGGCTGGCGCCAACGGCCGAATCACTTCATAGTAGATGCAACTCCTACCTCTGACTGCCCAACTTAGGTTTATGTATTACCAGCAAGCGAGACCGTTAGCCTCACCTTAGTTTTTGCATCTACAAAATTTCCACGCTCCCTTTGGCTGTTGGCCTTAACTACCGCCATAATACTTTAGCGCGACATACATGTAAAGTAATATGGTTACCTAGTTGCAGGTCTTGTTGAAGGTCTTGGGGGCTCCCTGACACAGGTGTTCACCTGTCAAGTTCTAGGCTTTGATTGAACCCTGATCTCTCAGCTGAACTCAGCTCAGCACACTTTCTGGTCAGCTGACCATAATAACATACATGAGGGAAGCTACTCCTAATTAGTCACACACCATGTCTATTATGTATACAAAGTTATGTCCCATATCATAACACTACATCCCCCTCACAAGCATTTTGAATCAGCTACACAACACTACTCAGGCATACTTCGAAATTCAAAATGCTGAACAAATAAACTGAAAACTATATACACTGTCCACTGTAGAATTCCAACCTACAGATCAAGTCTCTGCGGAGGCCTGACAAGGCGTCCCGCTCTCGTGACAATCAGATGAAGGCTGTCCAGAATTCTGTCCATCATCCGACTCCGGTGTAGGCATTTGTACTGGGAGTTCCAACTGTCTAGGTAGAGTAGAAGTATCTTTAGGAATGACAATATTCCTCCTGTCTAGATTCTCACTCCTCAGTCTAAGTTGATGCCGATTTCTCCTCTTGGCGCCTCTATCTGTCTTCAACAGATATGACTTGTCACTATTTAATGACTTGCCAATAACTGTTGCTTCCGAATCGACCGGTGTCTTTATCCAGACGGGCTGTCCAACAGTCAATTCTGTCAAAGGCTTGACTCTGTGAAGTCTGTCGGAATTCGGCTTCTGCCTCTTTTTAAACTTGGCATCAATTTCCTTTAGTTTGAACCTGTCCATATCTCCCCCCTTTGGGACTAGCTTGCTAGGGAAAACAGGCACTCTTGTCCTTAGCTTTCTCCCCATCAACAACTCGGCCGGGCTTAGTCCCTGTTGGAGAGGCGTAGACCTGTAATTCAAAAGAGCCAGGTAAGCATCGTCTGCCTTGCTCAATAGCATTTTGATAGTTTTAACAGCTCTTTCTGCTTCACCATTACTTTGTGGGTGTAATGGACTACTTGTGATGTGGCTGAAACTAACTTCTTGCAAACTGTTTAAACTCATAGGAAGCGAACTGTGGCCCATTGTCACTCACGACGACTTGAGCAATCCCATGTCTCGCGAAGATTGATTTAATCTGTTCAATTACAGCAGAAGTAGTTGTTTCTCTTAAGTGACCAATCTCAATCCATCTTGAATAGTAGTCCACAATCAATAAATACTGATGACCTTTCCAGTCAAACAAATCCATTCCCACCCTTTGCCATGGGTGATCTGGGGTCATGGTAGGTTTAAGTGGCTCTGGGTTAACTTTTCTCTCCTTCTCGCACAAGGAACACCCCGAGACTTTCTCTTCTATCTGCTGAGAAATCTTAGGCCACCATACTGTGTCTCTTGCTAAGGCTCTACATTTAACTATACCTTGATGTCCCTCGTGAAGACGATTCAAGATATCTTGTTGCAAAACAGCTGGAATTACCAGCCGACTCTGGTAAAGTAAAAGTCCTGCTTCCACAGTTAATTCATTCCTAACTGTCCAGTATGGCTTCACGTGCGGATCGCGCTTCGCTGTTGCTGGCCACTGAGAATAACAGTAGTTCTTGACTTGAGAACAAACACTATCAAAAGTCTGTTTCTCTTTGATTTCTTGCAGTCTCTGACCACTTGCTGGAAATCCTTCCACGATAGATCTCACGTGTAATTCACACTCGTTTGATGATCCTTTTCTCCTGGTACTCCGACTGGAGCTCTTGACAATGCATCAGCGGTGACTAAATTCTTCCCTGGTACATGAATAATGTTGTAGGAAAATCTCATCATTCTCATTCTAAATCTCTGAATGCGAGGGGTTAGTTCATCCAAATGCTTTGTTTTCATTAGCGCAAGTAGAGGCTTGTGGTCCGTTTCTATAAGAAATTTTGGCAGTCCCACCAGGAAGTCCACAAATCTCTCGCAGCACCATTTAACTGCTAAGGCCTCTTTTTCAACTTGAGCATACCTTTGTTCAGTATCTGTGAGGGATCTAGATGCATAATAGACTGGTCTCCATTCTGTGCCTTCCTTTTGCATAATAACCCCACCTATTCCGTATGATGATGCATCGGCTGAAATCTTGGTTGGCTTTTGAGGGCTATAGTGTATGAGCAGAGGTGCGGTGCTCATTTGCTTCTTTAGTATCTGAAACGCTTGTTCTTGTGGCTCGTCCCAGATCCATGCTGTTTCTTTCTTCAGCAAGGGCTTTGTAGTATCTGCCAAACCAGGCGCAAATTTCCCGATATGATTCATCATTCCTAGTAAGCTACGCACATCTGCAACTTTCCCCGGTCTAGGAAACTTTGTGATCGCTTCCACTTTCTCAGGATCAACCTGTATACCTTCTTTGAAGATGATGTGTCCTAAAAACTTGATGGACTTTGTTGCGAAGACACACTTTTCATTCAGCGTCACTTCTGTCGTGCCCTTCTTTGTCCTTTCCACTGATCAAAATATCATCGATGGCGCACTCAACACCTGGTATACCTGTTAAAATCTGTGTCATTTCTCTCTGGAAGACCTCTGGTCCTGAGCTGATTCCAAATGGAAGTCTTTTAAAACAGTATCTCCCATACGGAGTTATGAAGGTTGTTAATCTTTGTAACTCTTCTTCCAGTGGTATCTGGAAAAACCCACTATTGCAATCAAGTTTACTGAAGAACTCACAACCTGAGAGTTGAGCTAGCAGCTGGTCTATTGTAGGTAGAGGAAAGTTTTCTCTTTGTACACTTTCATTTAACCTTGTAAAGTCCAACATAGCCTTATCTTTCCATTTGGCTTCGGAATAACAATTGGAGCACACCAGTCAGTTGGCTCTGACACTGGTTGGATTACTTCTTGCTCCTCCATTTTCTCCAGTTCTTCTTTAACCTTTCCTTTCATTGGGAGGGTTAGATGACGACGCACTGCAACTGAAAATGGTCTTGCACCTTGATCCAATGTGATTTTATAGGGCTTGTTTATCTTTCCTAACCCTGTAAATAGTTCTGGGAACTCTGTCTGAATCCCTTGTTGCTTAACTTCATTCACTCTATCGAACAGTTTTAAAGCTTCTATAGCTGGTCTACCTAACAATGACTCTCTTAGGTTTTTGACTACATACAAGTCTTGCTCTGAAGAAGTACTCTTTGTAGCTAGTTTTGCTCTAACTACGCCTTTGACTTGTAGTTCATGGTGTCCTGCTCCGAACAGCTTCTTTTCGGTTTTCTTGATTAGAGGTGAATTCCTCCTAAAGTATGTGTCCGGAATTACTGTGACGTCAGCACCAGTATCCACCCTGTACTTGACTGGCTTTCCAATGGTAGTTGTTTCTGCATGCCACAAATCATCGTTGCTTTGCACTACTCTAACTCCATTATCGCTGTCAAGGTGTAGGGAACCCAAGAAAAACTCCTCACCTCTACTTTCGTGTTTGATGTTGCGTATTGTCTTTTTGTTTCGACACATGGCTGCATAATGTCCTTTTTTCTTACAGTTGTGACATTCTGCATCTCTAGCTGGACACCCTTGCTTCTCGTGTGGGCCTCTTCCACACCTGTGACATTTCTTGTTAAAATTTCCTTTAACTTGAGCCTTTGCCCCCTTACCTTGACCTCGCCTGTTGTAAAATTTTCCTTTCTGTAACCTATTTACTTCTGAAACTTCTTTTCCTGCACTTTGACTCATCGTATGCGACTGTGTCCTGGATGACTCGTACGCTCGTCCTATATCCAGACATCTTGTAAGTGTGAGACGTTTGTCCTCCAAAAACTTCTCTCTTAAACTTTCTTCTCTCACTCCTACTACCACCTGATCTCTGATTAAGCGGTCTTCAAGCTGTACATCTCCGAAGTTGCAAGATTTAGCTAATTGACGAAGTTGTGCTATGTAGGCCTCTATAGTTTCCTCTGGTTTTTGCATTCTCATGTGAAACGTTTAGGACTCTTAGGCTTCATGTGTCTTTCCTATGCAGAAGTCATCAAAAGCTTGTATTACACTGTTTAAATTTTTCTTGTCCTCTTCATTTTTGAAGTGGAAGCCTTCGAAAATGTCTACTGCTTCTTCTCTTATCGTTGCTAAGAAAACTGCACACTGGAATTCTTGCTCTTCTTTGTTCAGTCTGGTGGCTATCGTATAGCTATCAAAGTTTCTTTTAAATTTCTTCCTGCTTTGTGCTAAGTTTGTACCGTCTGTTACATTTAATTTGGATGGGAGGGGAACACTCGCTGTGTATTGTTTTTGGTTTTCACCACGATTGGCCATCTCTATATTAAGGTCTAGATCCAATGTCCTTCCCAATCTCTCACAGAAAAGTTCACGTGTCTAGATTTCTAGATCTTTGGTTGCCTACTAGATTCTAGATCTATTGTCTTTCACTTTAACCACACTAGCACACTGGTGTGTTCAGCTGGAAGTCCTCTTGTGGGTGTTTCTTGGTTGTTGCTGTAGATCGCCTTCAGATCCCACTTCTGACACCATGTAATAATAATAATAATAATAATAATATACATTTATATAGCGCCAGGACTAAAACATTAAAAGCTCTAGGCGCTGTACAGAGTAAAAAATCATAAAAGCACATTCAAATAAACTTACACACACACAGACAAACTAGTTTTATACATCCATAGCAAGCTATAAAATTCAGTTTTTAAAAAGAAATGTTTTTAACCCTTTTTTAAATATGTTTAGAGAGGCAGAATTTCGAACCTCTTGTGGTAAAGAATTCCACACACAGGGACCAAAACAACTAAAAGCTCTATCTCCATAATTTGATGTTTTACACCTGGGAACAACCAGTTTGTTTTCTGTAGTAGATCTTAAAATTCTATCAGACTCATGTTTTTTCAAAAGTTCCGAAAGATAGGAGGGAGCTGAACCTTCAAGACATTTGTAAACCAAAACTGCAGCTTTAAATTTTATTCTGTTTTCAACAGTAAGCCAGTGAAGTTGGTCAATAAGGCTTGAGGCAGATTCTCTTTTTGATTTTCTAAAAATCAGTCTAGCTGCATTATTCTGAATTATCTGAAGGCGTTTTATTTTGTTGCTCGGAATTCCAAAGAGCAGAGAATTACAATAATCAAGCTTTGAAAACATGTAAAGTAATATGGTTACCTAGTTGCAGGTCTTGTTGAAGGTCTTGGGGGCTCCCTGACACAGGTGTTCACCTGTCAAGTTCTAGGCTTTGACTGAACCCTGATCTCTCAGCTGAACTCAGCTCAGCACACTTTTTGGTCAGCTGACCATAACATACATGAGGGAAGCTACTCCTAATTAGTCACACACCATGTCTATTATGTATACAAAGTTATGTCCCATATCATAACACTACAATACACATAAGCATACGTCATACGCATCTTTCCCCCGCACTACCCCCTTCAGGGCCACTGTCTAGACTAGAGCAGCTTATGCATTTGAGTAAACTTATAGTAAGACCTTCGCTTCATGACAAATATCTTCCACACAGGTTCCATGCGTTTGAATTGGAGGATCATTCTCGGTGTTACTATGACAGTGTTTCCTTCTATGACGGGCCAGATGCCAACTCCACCATGCTCGGACGTTACTGTGGTGATATCAGCAATATACCCCCGTTCATCGAGAGCACGGGCAATCAAATGTACATCAGGTTCGTAACAGACGCTTCAGTGGCCAAGGATGGATTTAGAGGTTCCTACTGGGCGACCTTTGGTAAGAGATTAGTTAATATGTGTTGCATTTATCGTTGAAATGTGCTCTTGAAGACCAACCATATCATGTTACACTCGTTTGCGGATTTCAGAGGTTCACGTTACAGAAAATGTTGGTGTTGAGAGAAGAGCTTTACTGGTCGGTATATACTGTATGTTGTAGCCAGCTAACACACGCTAGGGTATCGCTCAAACTTTATCTACCCATTTACTTACCAGCCTATCTACGTCATACCATGCCCCGCAATATTCATGCCACCATATTCCATCCCTTCGACATCGGTGATATAAAAAAAAGATTTTAAAAAATAAATGAATGAAAGTAAACAAAATAGTATTAATAATAATGATAGTAATAACAATAACAATTTATAATTGTCATAATAATAGTAAGAGTAATAATAAGATTAGTATTATAATGCATTATAGATGCTGACTGAAAGTAGAGATATTGGACGTGTTGTTCGCTTTGTTTTGTGAACGCACTGCTGATTTAGAAGAACATTGGGTTCTTTGGCGCTGTCACGTTCAGTCGAAAATCAAACACAATAATTGGAAGAACGGAAACCTTCACTATTTCCAATCTTTAGATAAACAATTGTGTAAGGACATTCTGAAGATGACCATCCTAACAAATGCGTGGACTTCGAAGGTCATACAAATGTTGTGAGCGAAGGAGTAGAGAAAGGTGTGCTACGATGTTTTAAAGTTTCACTTGTATTGATTTGAATAATTAAGATAATTTAACCGAGATGAAATTGAAATGTTAACTTAAAAATAACTAAAAACTAAAAGTTACGCAAGTGTGCTTTGGTGCTGCTAACGAAGCAACAACTCGTAGCGAAGTAAACTGTTTCGCTTCGTTCCTGTTGAAGTCTTTTATTGTTCGATTTTTTTTTTCACTTGAAAAAGGCGAAAGCAGAACATTTTTTTTTGTGTATTTTCTGTCTTCTCTTTAGTTTGCTTTGTATTGTTTGGGTTTTATTTCTCACGGGGGGTTCGCAACATACAACCTTTTCTTTTTGCCCAATTTTGACTTTGCTTATAGCCCTGCTGCGACCCCACAGTTTTTCTGTGGTTTTTATGATATCAAGTGACAGGTAAGGTTGTTGACTAAATTAATCTATACAGCAATGGTTGAATTTGATATGATTATTACTGTCTCATCCCATCACTGATGGGAAACTTTAACACTTGCAGAAAGTCATTTGTACACTGTAGCTTTGAATGTGGTTGGGAAATGCCGAGACAGAGACCAAGCCTTCAGTATTGTCCACAAAGTGAACTTAATATTAGAAAGTGATATTGATCCTTCTTGTAGCCTGCCTTTGTGAAGTAGCAACCCAGCGGATCAAATAATTATGCTTTACGTGGGTTGACATTAAAAGTCGAACAGCTGGAAACCTAGTCATTCTTAGTGTGGATTTCTCCAGTATAAATATAAAATAAATAATAAATAAAAAATAAATAAAGAAAGAAAGAATAAAATTGTGAAATAAATATCTCAAAACCAACAGATAACCAGTGTAATTAGACCACGTTCGATCTAGCAATGCCGACTCCCCCCCCCCCCCCCTCCTTTTCCAACTTACGCAGATCAGTGTAGCGATACCGAATACATCGTTGTTTGTGATTTGTCAAGGTCCCCAGCATGGCTGTGGTGGCACCCTGAGACAATCCAGTGGAGCGATTACATCACTAGATATAGATAACGATGGTCAGTACGAACGTGATCTAGACTGTCACTGGCAAATCTATGTGGGTAAGTAATGTGTGTAAATGTTTGTGACACGTCCATTTCCTGGCCTGGTAGTCTTTTCTAATGAACATTTCGCTGTCTGGCCACATTGTCTCTGTACATGTATGTTTTTAATCTCGTTTTGTGTGGAACTGAACATGATTATTGATAGGCTTTTCTTACTGTTAGGATATGTCTGAGTGTGCTAAGATTATAGTTAACTTGAAAAACAATGTAGTTCATTTGGGGAAAGAACATTGGTGTTCTTTACCAGCCAAGCGGATTAGTCACAACTGTTTTGCTAAACATTTCTAAATATTTAAGTTCAAAGTATTGTCGTTAGCCTGAAACCGGTGGAGCAGTGACAAATGTATATGGTACATTACAAAATTAATCAAGTGGAGCAGAGGCAAACATACAGTTTGACACCAAAGTAACCACACGGAGCACAGATGCACATAAATTATTAAACATGATTAAGCTGGTGGGCAGAAATGAACAGGCAACTTTAACAAGATTAATCAGGTGGAGTACAAAAAACATTCGGTGTTTACCAAAGTAATCTAGGTGGAGCAGAGACAAACCTACGGTGTTCAATAAAATTAACCAGGTAGGGCAGAGACAAACATACGGTGTTTGACAATGTTAACCAGGTAGGCCAGAGACAACCATACGGTGTTCAATAAGATAACCAGGTAGGGCGGAGACAAACATACGGTATTAATAAGATTAATCAGGTAGAGCACAGAAAAACATATGGTGTTCAATAAGATTAAACAGTTCAGAGAAGGACAAATAGTAACCAGGTAGGGCAGAGACAAACATACATTGCAAAACAGGATTAACTTGGTGGAGCAGAAACGTGTTTAGTAAGACAATCCAGTGAGGCCAGGGATAAACACAATACGTTGTTTAAGAAGAATTGAACTTCAGAAGAAGTTTGTTTTGTATACCTATGAAAAAAATTTGTGAATGCCTAAACAACTTCCTGTATTGAACTTGTGCCGCTCAGGGAATGCGGTTTGTTTTAAATTGTAACACTATCAGATTAATATTCACTTTCGGCACAGTCTTTTCGTGAATGAATGATATCGCTTGTTTATTTTATTTTGCTTTGTTGTCTAAAAATTAACATCCATGTGCGGGTAACACTTTAATATACTTCCCAGGCGCCAACAAAGTGTTAACATTCACCATAACAGATATGGATATGGAGGACAGCAGAGAATGTATGTGGGACTCGTTGAAGGTAAAATTACAACACAGATCTGGACGGATTTCCTTTTCAAAAGTGAATTCATTTACGAGAGCTATATTCGTTACTGAGCTTACATTGCTGTCATTAAACAGTTATGTAAAAAACAGAGTAAAGGCTTTAAAATACGTACCAGGAGCGCAAAATAAAAAAAAAACGCGGAGGACGTACATACTTGTAACAATACTCGTATTGCTTTGGTTTACAGGGGTGAAACTGATTTGTTGTCACACAATAATGTAAAATGTCCATGTCATGACCACCTTTCTCTACAGCTTCTACAATGGCCCTCAAACTAAAAGGCTAAAAGACTATAAATCTCTACTAAACTTTTTCTCTGGTGTAACTGACAAAACGTTATTTTGAATTGAAAAATATTTATTTTTTAAAATGTTTTCCCCGGGCAGCGGCCTGTTTGGCGCACTCTTAAAGATTTTGTGCAATCCGAAAAGAACTGAAAATATCGGAAGAAGGAAACTTATGGCATTTGGAACTTCCGAACGATTAAGAAATGAAATACAAAATTTCGTAAGAGCCCATGGTCTGCGTCATCAGGTGAAACGAAACTAATGCGAGAAAGAAACTATGTTTTTAATGCTGGGTTTTCATGTGTACGAAAAGGGACTACGGCAAAGTCAAAATTTCATCATCATCATCATCATCATCAGTTGCCCTGTCTGGAATAGACATCGGCGATCATGGCTCTACACACGGATCTGTTATCAGCCAATCCCAAGTAGAAGTTGCTGTGGTGATGTTTATTTGTTGTCCATGAATTAAGACTTTCAGTGAAAGTTTTTCTCTGTCCACTGACCTGCTTTTCCTGCCTTCGATCTTCCCTGTGACTGCGAGATGTTCGAGGCTCCTGAGGCGACAGATGTGCCCTAGAAATTTCAGTTGCCTCTGTCTTATTACTTTAATTAATGATCTTTCCAGATTAGGGTCTCTCAATACTGACACATCTGATTTTTTTCTCCATGCAGGATATTCTCAATATTCTTCCAATAAACCACATCTCTGCTGCTTCTAGTTTACTCTCTATTGCTTTGTTCATTGTCCAACATTCACATCCGTATAAAAACACTTACCACACATATGTTTTCAAGACTCTGCAACGGCAACGGAAAAGTCAAAAATCTGTAATATAGTAAAAACAAAGACTGTTTCCATGCGTAGGGAAAATGGCGTTTCGGTGGGCATGAAGCAATTCTTTCTCTTTCACTACCTGAGGGCTTTTGACGTTTCTGTTGCCGTTTCCGTACACATGAAATCCCGGCTTAAAACATGCCCCCCCCCCACACCCTTCAAGTAGTGACAAAGAAATAATGTCGTCATGGGTCGGAGATGTCATTTCCGTACACACGGAAATATTCTTTCTTTGTATTACTTGATGAATTTTTCCCGTTTTCGATCCGTACACATAAAAACCCAACTTAACTCGATTAATCCTAAAATTGTCTTCAAAGCGTTAGTCTTGTTTCTTAACTTGTTAAAATTTCTAAACCAAATACATTGTTATAATTTTATGCCCGTTGTTTTCCTTGTACTGTTTGCAGATCTATGACGGCGAGTTTCTGAGTGATCCACTCGTAGGAAAGTACTGTGGTCAGACAATTCCACCATCTCCTATCCTGGCCACAACCAATGCAATACTTGTGGTTTTCAAAACGGACGGTTCTATTGCCGGTAGAGGGTTCAATGCCACATTCGCCGAACAAGATCGTAAGTACCTTGTAATTAGTGCTTTCATAGAGCAGTGGAGGAGGAAAAGAAAAGTATAGATTGAATGAGCAAAAGGAAAAAAAAAAAGGACGTGTTCTAGGTCTTTATCCTAGGAGGTTCACTGCCCTTGGCATCTAGCCTTTACTTTCTTGTGTTTATTTTTCTTCTTCTTGTTTCGTGTGTTTTTGTAGTAGGGATTAGTTTTTTACTTTTCTAAAATTTTGCCAGGGCAGCGGCCTTTCTCGGCCTGCTCCTTTCGACTTCCAACTGCCACGGTATCTTTAAAGTGCTGAATATAAACATGGGACCTTCGAGTTTTTCGTCCTCATCCGAGAAGACAGAATTTTTTCCGAAAAAAAAAAGTCCAACATGCCTGCACCGACAGGTGATCCAATCCGGTATCTTCGGCATGAGAGGCCAACTTGTCCCCGCCCTCCCCCTCCCCCCTCCCCCTTCCCCCCACTAGCCCAAATTGACATAAAACACAATACATTTATCAAGCAGTTCGGAGGGCAGGGGGTAGGTTTAGGTGGGTGTATCGGTATGGAAGTCGGCGTGGAAGCGCCAATTCTCAAACTGTCCTGTCGTGTAGTGTAGGGCATAATAGACCTTGAAATTAAGGCATATTCGAGCATACTTGTATCTATACCGTTTTTGTCTCCTCTCTGTGTATGTAAAAACGTTTGGCTTGACCGAATAGAACATGAGCGTGTCTTTTCTTTTGTTGTGCCGTAAGGCGAATCCTAACGATATCATAATAATTCTTCATCACTCCGCTGCACTCCAGGCATCACTAACTTTTTTTTTTTTTGGGGGGGGGGGGGCACAACTCAGTCCCTAACTCTTGTTTAGTATTTTCTGTTCTATCGTCAATCCTCTGTCGTATACATTGACCAAAGAGGCCATTTCTCGTCAAGTGCCACCGTTAGCGCCAATTCAGCAGGAAATCTTCTCGTTTAACGATGATGTGGATTTCTCTCTCTCTCTCTCTCTGTCTCTCATACATACACACCACACACACAAAGAGAGAGAGAGAGAGAGAGAGAGAGAGAGAGAGAGAGAGAGAGAGAAAGAAAGAAAGCCTCAAGCTAAATCTCATGCAAGAGGGCACTAGTGATCAATTTCACATGAACATCACTAGGCACAAAAAAGTCAAACCTTTCTCGTCCACACGTCAACATCATTAGGCACAAAGACCCCAAAACATTTCTAGTCCAGATTTCAATATCATTAGACTCAAAGGCCTCAGATATGTCTTGCCCAGTATTCAACGTTGGACGCACTTCATCTATTGCCCATGGCTTACTATTGGGAACATTTCCCAAACTTATGAATCCATTTGTTTTTCACGATAGATGCAAAACATGTGTACATCATTCACAATCGTCTGATGCTGCCTAACCTTTCAGCTGTGTGTGGTGGTGTTTTCAATGCAACATCCGACCCACAAACACTGAGCTCACCCAACTACCCGAATTCCTACGGCCAAGCTGTGCGTTGTGGTTGGACTCTAGAAGCTGGTATTGGAGAGAATGTGAAAATTGATGTGACTGACCTTCAACTGGCGGATGGCATCAGTTGTGAGGCTGAGTCTTTGGTGATCAGGGATAGTCCATCGGTGAGTCAGAGAGTGAAAATGGTCTATTTATAAGACAAAATGGCTTACCCCGCAGTTTTCGAAATTTTTTATCTCACCGTATACGACAAAAATTGGCCCTGTTCTCCCTTCGTCAGAGGTTAAGTCTCCAATCCATAGGTACAAGCATGAGTATCCATCAGAAAATAAATGAAACTTAGGCATTCAATAAGGGCCAGATATCTATTAACCCAAATTTTCTCAAAACTGTTTTTTGCCAAATCTTCCTGCATGAGCAAAAATTGTTTATGATGTTTATTGTCTGTGTGTAAGCAGGGGACTTTACTGAGTTACAGGTGAGTAATACCCCCCCCCCCCCCCGCGCCTTTCACCAGTCACACTCCCATGGAAAAGAACGTTGCATATTTAACTCTGTCGCAGTCTTAATGCATTGATACAAATCATGTTCTCGTGAGAGAATAAACACAGCTTTCTTTTTTTTCTGAGAGAAAACGAGAGAAATAGGCAAGAAAAAAAGGAAATAATTAATGTAATGACTACTTCTCAAAGGTGCAGCGCCTTGTTCCATTACCTTGCAGCTCTGTTAATTTCATAAACAAACAAACTGCACATAAGTCATTCCTGCGTGCAGCAAGGTTCTGCTCGGCAGTCCCAGGTAAAGACATACTACCGAAATATATACTAGTTATGTTGCGCCTGTTTCATGCAATTGATAATCACAGTCAATAGATACTTCAAAGTAGATATCTCAGTCTGTGACAGTGGACGTCACTTGCTGAAAGTTATCCCTACAACCCCCCCCCCCCCCCCAAAAAAAACAACAATGGCCGACCAGCGCTGTACGGCGTGTCTGCTACTGTTGTAACTGAGCTACGGTGACACCAAGGCAAATTTCCCTAATAGGTTAAAGAAGTATACAAAATATAAATACAAAGTAACTGGATCTAGGAAAGAAATGTCAGTTCTCCACGTAATGTCCGACTGTTCTTTATCTGTTCGCACACGCGAAATTCCGCAAGTATACCCCTCCCTCTTTTGATGATTTTTTTTTTTTTGCATCTCTGAGTGTCATCTTACACCTAACCCTATTTCCAGCCACCTCTGTCGGTATTCATTCAATACAACAGTTACCACAAACCGTAAATTGCTAAATGATTGTCGAAAACAAACATTTTATAAACAATCCCCACCAGCCCGAAAGGAGGTCAGTGGCTAAG
This sequence comes from Onchidella celtica, assembly GCA_963931925.1. NCBI lineage: Eukaryota > Metazoa > Mollusca > Gastropoda > Systellommatophora > Onchidiidae > Onchidella > Onchidella celtica. The sequence goes on from OZ007582.1 coordinate 15,894,828, forward strand.
GAAATGGTAGGCAAAGGACGTGAGGCAAACAATAGACCATGATACAAGTCAGCCTGACTTTATCAAATGACTAGTTATACAAACTGCAATGTTCACTTTGCTTGGCCTCACTCAGGGCAAGATTAAGGTCACAAGCCTTGAGAAGTTTGAGTAAACCTAGTGAAACCAACCTATAGGTATAATGCGCATATCCGCCATCTTGGCTGTCCGGACCCACGCATCACTATGGCGATTGTAGCATTGATTTTGATTCTTTAGCTGATTTTCTCTGCGAGCACTTCAGGCGTCGCGAATCAATCGGAGGCTAGCTAAAACGAATTCACTACAGTAAACAATGACACGCACATATGGGAGACGTTTGGTCAATTCTTTCACTTCCTTTCCTTTGTTTACACGGACGGTAGGGAATCTGACAAGCATGGATCCATCCTTTCCACCCCTGTCGTAACAATCAGCTACAATGCAACTAGCAGGCATTTTCAACGCTAAGGAATATCTCGAAGTTACACTCATCAGCTGATTCACCCGCCATCTTGTTTGGAGGAACAACAAAACAAAAACACTTTGTGACGTCACGCGCATTCTACTTGTATATAGCTATGAGCTTTTCTTTAAACATTGCCTGAAATAGTGTTTTCCTGTTTTATCTTTGTCATAATATTCAGTGTGTAAAGTTACATTGTCGACCAGCGGCTAAGATTCGAGGATTACGACATTGTCTGTATAAATACCACAAGCCTATGACACACAGTGTCAGCATGAAACAATCTCCCGACCTGTAGGGACGTCGTATCTGACTGACACATAATTACGTTTATTCTTGCTAAAACTGTGGTGGCACTGGTTGATTCTATCTGTATCATTCTGTACCAGGGAGATGATGGCAGAGAATTCCACTACTGCGGTTCCACATTGCCCAGGAGTTTTTATTCCCAAGCACGGGCGGCCAAAATCTACTTTTCTCTGACGGATAACACAATCAGCCGGGGCTTCCAGCTGACATATCAAGTGGCAGGTGAGAATTCTGGACCTGTAGAGACTAACAGAGGGATGTCGGGGAGGAGGGGATAGATAGATAGATAGACAGATAGATAGATAGACAGATAGATAGATAGACAGACAGATAGATAGACAGACAGATAGATAGACAGACAGACGGACGGACGGACGGACGGACGGACGGACGGACGGACGGACGGACAAGACAGACGGACAAGACAGGACAGGACAGGACAGGACAGGACAGGACAGGACAGGACAGGACAGGACAGGACAGGACAGGACAGGACAGGACAGGACAAGACCCAGACCCAGACCCAGACCCAGACAAATGAGGATATGCACGAAACAACCAATTGATGAGTTGAAAGAAAGACATAATGTAGAAATTGACATGCTCCATAGGTTTGAGTTAACTCTTCGATTTCCGAAAGTTTCCATTAAGAACACGATGTCCCCCAGGGGAAATGACTTTCTTCCAAACATTTTCTACATAAAAGCAAATTCCACAACAGAGATTCCGTGATATAATCCAGGCAATTCTCTGTTTGTCGACGACTTTCCGACCTAACTAAACATTTCCATGACCAACATTGAGCGGCATTTACAAGGTCTAATCCTAGTGTTTCAGTGAGGCAGACCCAAATGTTTCATCTGTGCACCACTTTTCTTCTGCAGATTGTAATCGGAATTTCACAGGCTCCACCGGTCGCATCACCAGCCCAGGTTACCCGGGCGTATACCCGTACAATTCCCAGTGTACGATTCAGATCACCGCACCAGAAGGCACAAAACTGTCACTGTACTTCAGAGTATTTGAAATAGAAGAGCATAGCAATTGTGGATACGATTACTTGGAGGTAAGAATGCCATCAATACCATGTCGTAAGGCTAAAGCTGGATTAACTAGTAAGCAAAATAAGCACGTACTTAGGGCATCAAGGGAAAGGTGGGCACCACAGAAATGTTCATTGCCGGATTTACCATGGACCCATTGGTGCAAACGTCTGTCGCCTCAGGAGCCTCGAACATCTGGCAGTCACAGGGAAGATCGAGGGTAGGAAAAGCAGGGGTAGACAGAGAAAAACGTTCACTCAAAGTCTTAATTCATGGACAACTAACAAACATCACAACAACAACTCCTTCTTGAGGTTGGCTGATGACAGATCCGAGTGGAGAACGGTGATCGCTAATGTTTGTTCCAGACAAGGCAACTGATGATGATATGGTGCAAAACTGCACACAGTGCGGTTGGTCCAGGCTCAACAAAAAAGAGGTCCATATAATAAATGAAAGTATTTCCATTCGTATAAGACTCCTTTTTTATAATTCAGGAAATAACATTTTATTTTATGGTTTATTTTTGTTTATATTTTAAATGACATATTACATATATATGGGGGCACCAAGCTTAGGGCTTCTGAAGGTCTTACTATGGCCCTGCGTAAGGACATGGGTTTGTTATGACGATACTCCAGAAAATAGTGCAAGAGAAAGGGTGCAAAGGAAGACAATGGAAAAAAGGTCATTAGGCGAATTTAAAGATCGCAGGCACGCCAGATCCTGGTACATGATTACTAGGAGTGGAGAGGACTAGCGCGCCGCCTGTAGTCCCGGCGTTTCCCACGACTATCTTGGAAGTTTAGTGTTCAAAGCAAAGCAAGAGGACGGCCCGAATCTGCATAGCAAGACAGCGCACAATTATAATGTTATGCAAATATAATTATTCAGTGCATTATGGAAGAGCAGGATAATAGTATAAGACTTTGCAGGGTAAAAAAAAAAAAAAACGTTAAAAGTCACGCACAAGTTTGACTTCCAGGATTATTTCTCAGAAAGGTTTGAATATCTTATTTCCTGATACTGAAATTATTCATAGATTATCACCATATTCAGGCAGCATTATTATGTGTGTTTACGTCAGTTGGGATTTAAGTCACAAGATTTGACCTGATATTCTTTTTGCATTTGTTACCAGGTTGTCAACAGCTCTTCAGTATCAGTTGCTAAGTTATGCGGAACAACCACACCTTCACCAATCTTCCTGAACGACAACGTAGCCACCCTCAATTTTGTTACAGATTACTCCGTGCAGCATGTGGGATACGACATTACATATACAGCAACCACTCAAAGTGAGCACAATAGATTCTTTTATCTGATTGAACAGTTTTGTTGTGTTGTATAAGTCTTAAATTCAAATCAGTGGACATCGAAAGACTGTGCTATCTTGCACGCTTCCTGATTTCCCATGTTTTGGTTTTTTTTTAGCTTTACGTCCAGTTGTATTGTGTTGTTTAGATCTTAAATTCAAATCAGCGGACATCGGAAGACGATCTCTCGCATTCTTCATACTTTGCCATGGTATTTTAGGTTTATGCCCAGTTTTGACATAGTGCATTCCATGCCCACAGGGCTTTGCAAACTTTCATTTTCTTTTGGTTTTTAAATTGTGTCCTTCATAACAACTGGAAACTCCGTGTTCTTTTTTTGCATTGGATGATTTGTGCTATATGTTGGTCAGCGAGAAACATGAACGTGCACGACAGAGTAAAGGCAAAAAAAAAACAAAAGGACCCTGCACGGTATTTCAGATTCCCCCATATATCCACACACGTTGCAACAGGCAACACCTTATCTGGGGTTATTTGAGAGAATCGATAAACCTATAGTGTGGCATTTACCATATATTTCATATTTCACCTACCCAGGTTTAAGTTGGCAAATACATCGTGGGTCGGAAACGAGAAACAAGTTGACCAAATATATTGCAGATTTGCAGATTTCGGAATACTCATGTTTAATGAAGAAGGACAAAAAGTAAAAATACTTTTCTAATCCGTTTCATGGCAGATACCAGTCTGTCATATCCCAGTACTGAAAGTCATGGTTTTTGTTTAATTCGCAGCCAAACCGAAAGTTGATGTCAGTGACACTCAGTTTAAGACATCAGCTGCCAGTTACAGATCTGTCGGGTTAGGTTTGTTGGGCTTTATTTATTAATCACTAAATCTGTCTGGTGCCAAGGAACCTCTCCTTTTGTTTATTAACACTAAATCTGTCTAGTGCCAAGAAACCTCTCCTCCACACACCACCTCCCAAACGGAACCCTTGGGACAGCTAGACTCAGAAAAAAGAAAACCCGACAGGTGATGTTTTTTGTCTCCGGTTGTGTTCAAAATAGCAGTGAATTCTTGAGCAATGAATATGGGAAGATCCCACGATTCAACTTAGGTAAAGTTTGGCACACATTGCCACTTTATGGCATTTCTGGTTTTTACATGACTTCTTTTCTGTTCAATGTGCTCAGGCCCAGGTTGTGGTGGGAACATAACACAGATGTCTGCCGCAGCTATCACGAGCCCGAATTATCCCGGCAATTTCTCTGAGGCAGAAACATGCAGCTGGTACATCACCCCTCCAGCTCGGCAACGTTACTGGTCCCGTTTTTCGACGTTATACCTTCCAGGAAATGGAGGCAGCTGTGATGATAACTACATTGTCATATATCATGGCCCTACCACAAATTCTCATTTAACTGGCCGCTTCTGTGAGGTAAGGCCTGCAGAAAAAGTCATTCCTTAGGGAGTTTTCATGTTTCACGAGACAAGAACACTATGTCAAGTTAACATTGGCTTCTAATTATAAAGAACAATAGTAATGCAATTGAAAACGTATCCATAGTTGTACAAGAAATCCTCTCGGCTCAACATGACACACATAGATTTTGTGAATTTTGTCGAGTACAGAAAGGAAATGTTTAAAGACTGAGGGTGCCACGAATGCTTAGATAACTATCATGTAAGCAGTATTTGGGATTTGCCAGTCACATAATTATACAAAGGTCGGTGTGATACATAATAAGTTTTCACTTCTGCCATTTACTCATCTCAGACTGATTGCTGAATAAACATAGTTTATTAGTTAGTACTTCTGTTCAGTCTACTGCGCCACAGAGGAGACCTATGAGATATCTTGGCTGGTGCTGTTGTCTCTCTCTCATTCATTTCATTTGTTACATTTATAATAGACACTAAGTGACTAACAGTTACGTTAGAGATCAAAAAGCCACAGCCTCTGTCCTTCTTACCAATTATTTTTCATGGATTCCCTTTTTTTAAATATCCTTTTAAGAACAACGAAACATTAATTTACTCACTGCATTTGTAGCCTAGAAGGCTGGATTATCAACAAGTTTCCATGTCTACCCGAGAGCCTTTCAAGGTTTGATGAGAGCGAGATTTCCTAAGACAAGCAAGTGGCAAAAACATTTCTGCTTATGAAACTATGAAAGAAAGATGTCGATAGACCACGTTCTGAACATTGACGAATGAGTATCACAGAACAACTGTGGGGTCGCAGCAAGGCTTAAAGCAAAGAAAAAATTGGCAAAAAGAAAAAGTCGTATGTAGCAAATTCTCGCGTAAGAAATAATACCCAAACGATACAATGAAATGGAAACTAGAAGGGAAGACAGAAAATGGCCAATAGTTGGGCTACAGCCTTTTTCGAGGAAAATCAATTTTTCCATTTTTTATCTGTTATTTTTTGTCTTTCCTTTTAGTTTGCGCTTCATTGTATCGTTTAGTATTATTTCTTACATAAGGCTTTGCTACGTACGACTTTTTCTTTTTGTCAATTTTTGTCTTCACTTTGTGAGCATGTGGATCTCTCCACATGCAATGATAAGGTGGTCAATTTTAACTCAACATTGTCGAAATCATGGATACGCCAGTGTGGTGAACGACAAGAGGTGATGACTGTGATTTGATATCTACTTTACAAATTATCTTCTCCAACTCCACAGGAATCTCCTGGGTACTTGCCCTTCTTCAGGGGTACCTTTCTTCTCCAATACGTGTCATCTGGCGTGGGATCAGCGCCAGCCTTCAGACTTGAACTTTCAACCAGCTATATATGAGGACCCGCTCATCACAAACACTCAAAACGGGCCACTATTAATAATAGATTAATTGTCAACAATTTCCTCCATCGGAGAAGTTGTAAACACTTCAATGAAAGCCCAACAAATTTGGAAATCTTAAGTTATTGTTCCATACATTTCAATGAACTGAGAGAGTATACACTATTTTTAAAAGCAAAACTTTTAAAACTCGCACTGATATCTGTCAGCACTTGCAAGAACGGCTTGATCTGCTAAGAGTTAAATTCATGGACCTGACTCCCTCTCCAATTTCTGGGCTAAGATAAGGAATATTCTAGTAACCTGATGTTTCTCTGAAATTGGCATAAGATAATAATTCATGTTCTTCTAGAACAAGGTGATAAAATAAAACGTAATTTGTTTGGTTTTTCTGATGTGCCGAAAACAAAATATTTGTTGTATTACGGTCTTCATTACTACAAAATGACATGTTTTGGACATTTTACAAATTAGGTGTTTTTTTTTTCAGTATCTAATTATTTTTCTGATACACCTAGTTGTAAAATTTTATCTCATGCCTTTGCAAAATGTATAGTTCTGTTGGTTTGAGGTCGGGCAGGGAGTTATTGTTTGTAGGCACGTTTGAACTTTGTGCCTTGCCATACTGCCGAAAAACAGTTGTTGTTGTTTTTTTTTAACAGGAACTAAAAGGTTTAGAAAGGAAACAGTTCTCTTGATTTGTAACATATCTGTTGCGTACCCTCACTCACTCGTATGTGGCTGGTTGTTTTGTAGTAGACAAATAAAAACTAAACGTCAATCGCAGAAATACTATCAATTAGAAATGCCATGAAAGAAGCAGAGACATTCTCTGAAGAACTCAAGTATCAGAGAACAGAAAATCCAGAACCTTAAGCCGAGGCCCTTTAGAGACAAAGATATTCAAGCTGTACAGAACTAATGTATACAACGTCAGACCAAATTTATGGGTCGTGGGGAGGAGGTGGGGGGGGGGGGGGCAAGAATACTTTCAAGCTGTGCTGGGCTTGTTTCTTGGATCTCTAGTCAGAAAAAAAGAAAACACTGTGTGTGTATATAATGTTAGTGTATAATATCGTCGGTCACAGTGACATCTGCATTATAGAATTTAACTCCTTTTTTCCAATGAACTGTTAAATCTCTATCCAAATCCACCGATAATTTGTAACTGCAGATTTACAAAGTGTTTAACTTATTATTAGTATTATTATTTTCTCCAGAAATGTTTTCTTCTCTAGGCTTTTTCCAGACAAGTACTAGCGCCTTTGTTTCCCTCCTCAATGAGATGACATTATAATGTCCTTGTTTATCAGGCATGTGTTGGGCTAAATATATGGCAAAAGAATATCCGTCAGTAGCTTTCCAAAGCAAAAAGCTTTAAAAGTCACAGTATCACAATTACAGACAAGGATTGTATGTAGAGGCAGCCACTTACTTAGGGGCCTATATATTTGTGTTTGTAATTACATGCTACAAGTGAGTGGGATTGAAATCTTATTTCTTGCAGAAAAAACTAATTTTGATGAATCTTTAGTACAAATGGTGATATTGTTCCCTTAGATATTAATAAATAAAAAAATCGAAAAATTGATTTGAGTAAACTATTCAACTATATCCGAAGCCTTATCGAATAATCTAGATTATAATCTCCCGAAAATAATCCAATTTGCAAACTTTCAAAAATTCATCGAGACTATAGTAGCTGTGCTAAAATAAAAACATGTTGTTTTTTTTCTCCTGAAAAGTAGCCAAAACCGATTACTACAATTTTAGGGAACTTGGCCGAATAAGCCCCCCCCTGAGAAGTTACGGGCAATGTTTGACAAGTTGGATGATCCGAACTGCTGGTAACCAGTCGTGGCCCCAGTTGTTGAGATGTCGGTCATCCTCTGGAAAGCACACATTTCATTAACTGTTTAATGTACTCAGACCAGTTCCCTGCTTGCAGTTCTGCAGCTCTGTGTCGGCAATTCACTATACTCACATCTCATGACAGTTTGCATTGTTTTATTCTGTACATTAAATCATTTCATGTACAAGAATTATCTATTCATGATTTTTGTAAGCACATCTTTTTTTCATATACTCTTATAATTGTACTATATTTGACTCCCTCATAAAGAAAGCTGCTTGGTAAGGTCATTTCTCAAGTCAAGTCGAAAAGACAAAATACTGAGGTCTGTTCAGTTTTCAATCATATTTTCTCTATCCGGCTCCACTTGCAAACCGTCTTAACCGAAGTGTATTTTCATCACTAGTTTATGTATTTTAAATTAAGATACTTAGATATTTCATCCTCCCCGCTGCCAAATGTTCACCTCGCACACCTCACCATCTAAGCCATGCACAAGAAATGGAACTATGACCAGTTATATGTCAGGAGTTATCCAAGCACTATTTTTTTATTCATAATTATCAAGTGCCTCAGCACACCATCTCCAAAGACTAAGCCTATAACCGGGAGGATCTCTTTTGGCTGATTTTCACTGCGAGTCACGAGAAGCTCTGAGAAACCACTGTTATCATGGAGCAAAATGTAGGTCATGGCGGTAAACAATGCATGTTTGTAAATTGTACGTTTCCGTCGGGAGAAAGAGTTTACACATAGCTCAAAACACAAATAATCAACTTTAGATATATGTATGAACATCACACATTAAGTAGATTCGCACCCCCTCTATGGTGCAAGCAGCCCCTTCCCTGTCTTTTGTTACCGCTGTGACCTAATTTTGCGATTGCACAGAAGTGAATATATGCAAGCTCCTCTGCCAGCTATCAGTTATCCTTCCAGACTTCTTTCTCCACTGAAGATCCACAGGGCCTACACATAATAATAATAATAATAATAATAGTTCGTCCGTCAGGTATGATAATGACCTTAACAACACCAGAGGAATAAAGAACAGAAATTGTTGAGAATTTCAACACATGGACAGTAGAGAGAACTAAAGGACACAGAGGACAGAATGGAAAGACTGTTCTTTCATGACTTATGGCTTCTCATGTGACTGATAAGTCCTATTTTTGCCCTGAAGACCCTTCCGCATAAATGACAAGAGTGCTCCGTTGGTTCAGTACCACTGGGCCTTTTCTTGCGCCGTTCTCTTTTTTTGATAGCCTGCTGGACTCTGTCAGCTTCCCATGCTTTGCTGAATCTGGTAAGGGCCGCCCTCCAATTTGCACGATCAAGCGAGAGCTTTTCCCACTCACTCACATCAATGGCAAAGGCCTTCAGTGATTGCTTGAGAGTGTCTTTGTAACGTCTCTTTGGGGCCCCAACATTCCTCGTTCCATTGGAGAGCTCAGAGAAGAAGATTTGCTTAGGGAGTCTGGAGTCGGGCATTCTGACAACATGTCCTGCCCAACGTAGCTGAATTTTTTTCAGGTGGCAGAAGATGCTCAATTCCTTGGCACGATTGAGGACCTCAGGGTCTGGAATTTTATCCTGCCATTTGATCCTTAGGATCTTTCTAAGGCAGGCCAGATGAAAGTGATTTAGTTTTCTGGCATGCGATTGGTACACTGTCCAGGTTTCAGCCCCATAGAGTAGGGTGGGAAGGACCACAGCATTGTACACTTTCAGCTTAGTGTCTGTGCGAATGCCGGCAACATCCCACACTCTCTTTCGAAGCCTGCCAAATGCAGAGCTGGCTTTGCTGATTCTTGAGGGAATTTCAGTATCAACACGAGCCGTGGAAGACAGTGTACTGCCAAGATAGGTGAAGTTCTCCGACACCTTCAGAAGACTGTCATGGACAACATTCTAATTAAGCACAAACTGTATGGGTATTTTGGCTACTAAGCGTTGAACCGAGGACATGAAATGATTCCAAAACATTATTTACCACCTGTTCCTTAAGTGAGTGGTCAGAACAACAACAGAAAGTCAGCTGTAGATGATTAGTTTGCTGTGACTTAATAATAGTTCGTCCATCAGGTATGATGATGACCTTAACAACACCAGAGGAATAAAGAACAGAAATTGTTGAGAATTTCAACACATGGACAATAAAGAGAACTAAAGGGCACAGAGGACAGAATGGAAAGACTGTTCTTTCATGACTTATGGCTTCTCATGTGACTGATAAGTCCTATTTTTGCCCTGAAGACCCTTCCGCATAAATGGCAAGAGTGCTCCGTTGGTTCAGTACCACTGGGCCTTTTCTTGCGCCGTTCTCTTTTTTTGATAGCCTGCTGGACTCTGTCAGCTTCCCATGCTTTGCTGCCTCTGGTAAGGGCCGCCCTCCAATTTGCACGATCAAGCGAGAGCTTTGCCCACTCACTCACATCAATGGCAAAGGCCTTCAGTGATTGCTTGAGAGTGTCTTTGTAACGTCTCTTTGGGGCCCCAACATTCCTCGTTCCATTGGAGAGCTCAGAGAAGAAGATTTGCTTAGGGAGTCTGGAGTCGGGCATTCTGACAACATGTCCTGCCCAACGTAGCTGAATTTTTTTCAGGTGGCAGAAGATGCTCAATTCCTTGGCAAGATTGAGGACCTCAGTCTCTGGAATTTTATCCTGCCATTTGATCCTTAGGATCTTTCTAAGGCAGGCCAGATGAAAGTGATTTAGTTTTCTGGCATGCGATTGGTACACTGTCCAGGTTTCAGCCCCATAGAGTAGGGTGGGAAGGACCACAGCATTGTACACTTTCAGCTTAGTGTCTGTGCGAATGCCGGCAACATCCCATACTCTCTTTCGAAGCCTGCCAAATGCAGAGCTGGCTTTGCTGATTCTTTGCTGTGACATACAGATAAATCAATACTCATAAGCCATGATTTTAACAATGTTTTTTTTTGTAAAATTATCATACGTTTTCTCTCAGTAAAACCAACACCTTCTACAATTATGTAAACTAGTAACTGCCCCATTCTTCGAATGGTAAAAAACAAAGCTCACCACTCCAGACCGAAAGGAATCAGCACAAAGACACTGATGTCGAGACACTTTGGGTCATCCACATAAAATCGGCGATAAATAGATAGATAGGATAGTAATTAGTATTACAGTAGTACACAGTGCACAGTAGTATGCACCGAGCATTTTTCATGGGCTCACGTGGTCGTAAAAAATGATCTAAATATTTACGCACAGTTTTCTTGGTATGAATGAATGGCACTCACCTCATCTGTATAACACAATACTCGGTATCACTATCAAAGTTTTCTTGGCGTGGCTGGATCGTGGACTCTAGTTTACATTTCCGGTAAGAGGCGGAAATGACGAAATTGACGGAAGTACATTATCACGTCGTATTCGCAATCATGAATTGATCACTGATAATTATAACTGAATTTCTGGAAAAAGTAAAGAGTTTCGGGGAAAAATGAGCTCGACACGTACAGGCTTAATATATTTTACTTTACATACATGGGCCATGTTTCATTTCTCTACGTTGCGTAGTAAAAAAGCCTTTGCGGTCGCAAAGTTGGGCCCAAGCTCCATTATTATATGATATGAGTACTCAAGTCTATACTCTACACTCAGTTCCCAAGCTTGTCAGTTTGACAGATGTGTTAAAACATTGCATAAATTATGAGGAAAATGTCACATGCTTTGATATATTATTATTGTGAAAACATAAAAATTATAGTTATAAAAATCAAAGAGTGAAGGCAGGAAGTAAAACATACAAGACGTCCAAGATCAGGTATACAACGCCACCATATTTTAAATTAATTTGTACGAAGTGCCTGATTTTTGTATGACGTATTTGCGTGGTAGTTGACACGGCTGGGGTTTTCATGTGTGCTGAAACTGAATCGGGAGATAGTAATTGAGCAGTACTGCATAGAAAACTATCGCGGCTGTCTAAGCCTTCAACGATGGGAGAGTGTAACCGCAGTCATCCGGTAATCTATCACTATCAGAAAAATGGTTGGTGATAAAACATGGTCATTAATTATGATGTGAGATAATAAATCCTCTTTTATGAAATGTCAATAAGTCAAACACAAACTGTGACAGGCAGGTGCCTTTAAAAAAATAAAATACCTGTTTCTTTATCAAATTGATTTATCAATTACGGCCTAATTGATTTTACTAAGCCACTGAAATGCAGAAATACACAGAACTGCTGTGTTAGTGTGTTAAACGTTGAAAATATTAATGGGTTTTAATAAATATGTGAAGAGATACAGATGAAAAGCCACTAAAGATCGATTTACTCATTACAAATAATAATAATAATAATGAAGATCATTTATATAGCGCCCAATCCAAACAATTTGCTCTAGGCGCTTTACAGAAATTCGTGTTCTCTCCATCTGCAACTCTTTCTCTCTCTCTCTCTCTCTCTCTCTCTCTCACCCTCTTTCCCTCTTTCCCTGCTAGACATACACACATAAAATACTAAAAGGCAGAAATTAAACAATAAAACAGCAAAATTCAAGTGAATTGAGAAAATAAATGGATTGGGAACGAGATTTCACAACTGAAAGTGTTTTTTGAAAGGTGGGTTTTTAGACCAGTTTTGAATTTGGACTCAGCAGATGCTTCTCGCAATGATTTTGGCAGTGAATTCCAGATGTGCGGTGCACAGTGTGGAAATGCTCTGCCTCCTAGTTTCTTTGACTTGCAGTTAAAAATCTTAAGAAGGCCCGGATCGCTTGATCTTAAAGAACGAGGTGGTGAGTAGGGCTCTGCCAGGGTGGAAAGGTAAGGTGGTGCAGTTTTGTTTATGCATTTGTAGCACAGAACTGCTATTTTGTACTGGATTTGCAATTTAACTGGTAACCAGTGCAGTTTAATAAGCATGGGGGTAATGTGTTCACTCTTTTTCTTGTTAAGTTTAAGACAATTCTAGCAACTTGGCTTTGAAATCGTTGCAGTCTGTTTAAAGTTTCATTGGATAAGTCCACAAGAAGGGAATTTCAGTAATCTAAGCGAGAAAATATAAACGATGAGATCAAGACCTTAGGAGAGTCTTCGCTTAGAACAGATGAAATTTGACCTACTCTGCGCATCTCACAGTAGATGGTTCTACACAAATTATGAACAAGGAAATGCATGGAAAGCTTTGAGTCAAAATATACCCCCAGATTTCTAGCCTTCTCTGAAAAAGATATGTTCTCAATCTCATCCCCAATGCAGCTTTTCTCATCACTAGGATTCCATCCTCTCTTTGTGTTACACAATATCACCGCGTTGATGTCTAGCGTCAAATGAAGAATGTAACATAAAATAATGAAAAAATATTTTTTGGCGTTCACGTTTTGAAGACGAGAACTTTATTTAAATCAGTGGTTCCCAAACTTTTCTGTACCCCGCAGCCCTAGAAAACTTCTGATATATTCTCCCACCCCTTACAAAAGTAATATCTGGTTTGAAAATGACATGAACACAATATTATTATTAAAATTTCAAAATCCAAGTTTCCACACCCGCTGAAATATAATCTCGCACTCCCCTGGGATGCGATCACCCCCGGTTGGGAATCCCTGCTTTGAGTGGTTATTTTAGCTGACCGAATTGTCAGAATTAATTCATAGCATGAGGAAAGACTTGCATGAAACTCAACGCCGGAGGGAAGATTTGTGATATAATTCAGGATACGTTGTGTTGGCAGATTTTATCATTTTTAGCATTATTAAAAATATGCATATATACCGGTATCTTAGTACCTTTTTTCATGTTTGTCTTTGACAATATATTATAATAGTCCCAAAGTGATGACATTGTACCACTATTTCCATTCTGTACATAAGCCTGAAGAAAAAAAACCCACATTATAGCATTATTTATGTTAACTGATCTTACTTGGGTTATTGTGTGGATTGATGTTCTGTGTGGTCATTATTGTTCACATATTCAATAAATCATTCCTGTATATTTTCCAGCATTTGAGCCTGAAGTGTTTTTTCTTTCTATTGTGTTTCTTCTCCTCCTGCTGCTGAAACAAACATACAAACAATCAAACGCACGGACATACACGCAAATGTAAAATAAAAATTATCGACTTCTTAGACGCCAGGGGTGAAGGCAGCAAAGCCTTCCTTTTATGAGGGTTCCAGTCTATAGTTGTTGTCTGTCACCTTTTAGTCACTTATCGAAGAGAAGAATAATAACACGCGGGAGAGCTTTTTTTGTCTCCTTCGCTTTCTCTTTCTTGTTAGTGTTGTTCGTATGTAGAGAACCAGTTATGTCTCGTGAATTTTCATTTCTTTGCTCTGAAGTGCTTCCCGAGACACAGGATACCGAGACGGATCAATTCGTCTAATTCCGTCCGTCGACTTGCGCGCGTATCATTCATGTCATAAGTGCAACAATTTGCACCACACCCCTTCATAATTGAACGAAAAAGACTAGCAGCACAGAGTTGTGTGAGTAGTATACGCGCATAAGTTGGGGATGTATCGTGAGAGAAGGAATGGTCCGTCTCGGTATTCTGTGTCTCGGCTACATCTATAAGTTTTATTTATGTATTATCTTTTTAATTTACTGTGTTTCATGGAGTGTGCCCAGCGTTCGATGCTCCTTTGTCAGTTCAACCCTGTATTTAGTCATGAAGTCCCACTGGTTGAACTGTATAAATATCGTTCTACACACATGCGCTGGGCTCCTCACACGTGCGCTATTTAAAAACCAGAATTGATCACCTTAAAAAGATCAATCAAGATATTTCGCCTCTCGACTCTATAACCATAATACGCCTAGATCGACACAAGAGAGTAACATCTGTAGGTTTTGTACACGCATACAACATCCGCTACTTTCACATGACAAAATCTGTCCACGCTCGTGCTCGTTGACCAAGTTTCCGTCACTTGGGTGAGTCATGCCTTGAGTGGAGTTTTCCATACCCCATTTGTAAAGAGATGTGAGGATTGCTTTAATGAGTGATACTAGTGATAGGTATTTTATTTCTTGTGCGAATCTGGATCAGTGCTTTTGCATTCCAGGTACTTGGAAATATGTGAATTTTCTGTGCAATTTGACCGTTTCTGTTAAAGGTTTATGCTCAAAACGGCCAATGTCCTTGATCGGCCTCTGAAGTTAAAAGATTTGTTAGAGACGAGAACTTCAGTGTTATTACATTACAGGCAACATCATTTTATTATCTATTCTATGTAGGGAGAAAAAATGTAAACAAAAAATAACAAATTTACTTAAATTAAATTAAATGAGAGCCCAGCCTTACCTGTGATTCTCTCTCTCTCTCTCTCTCTCTCTCTCTCTCTCTCTCTCTCTCTCTCTCTCTCTCTCTCTCTCTCCTCTCTCTGTCTGTCTCTCTTTCACTCTTTCTCTCTGTCTCTGTCTCTCTGTCTCTCTCTGTCCCCCTCTCTCTCTCTCTCTCTCTCTCTCTCTCTCTCTCTCTCTGTCTCTCTCTCTCTCTCTCTCTGTCTGTCTCTCTGTCCAAGTCTGGGTAAAAAGGGAAGGCAATAAGCCAGTACTCATTGAACAAAACTCCACGCACTGAAGTATATATTAATATGTGAACTTTGGGGGGAAGGGGGGGGGGGGTGTAGGGAGTTCAATTAAAACGACGGATCTTGGTGTCGACGTTTCTCCGATTCAAAATATGGCAAAATTCCCTTCTCATAATAAATGAATGTGCTCGTAACCAGGCAAGCTAATTTACAACTATCTACCAAATTTCATTTTTGTTTCAGTGAGTGGTTTCGGAGCCTTTTCTTTCGCTAAACACAATTAAGGACCTAAATTCATTATACTAAGACCCTCAATATAAATGTATTATATTTTAGTACTTTATGAATATTTTTCCGTACAAGGCATTCATAAATCGCAGGGGGAAAAACACCCATAGTGACCAAAAAAAAAATATTTAAAAATGTGAAACTAAGTTAAAAGTGCAAATTTAATTGACTTTTAACACTTGAAGGTCCACACGTTCCCAATTACAACTCAAAAGGTAATTTTTTTAGAATTTGTGACAAAACCTTGTTTTTCACACTTGTTGTTTAGCAGAGAAGAGCCTAATGAACCAAGCTTGTACGGTGGGGGGGGGGGGGCGGCAGGGTCTTCTTAAGGCATGCGCATACTGGGCCGTGACCCAAGGGACCCAAGGGTTTAGAGGGCCCATGCATGCACATTTTCAGCAGTTGCTTGGGAGGAGGGGGGGGGGGAGTCACAGCCTTTTGATTACCCAGAGGCTCATAATAATGTTAAAACGGCCCTGGGACTTTAGGAATCCAGAGAAAAGCATTGTTTGTGTCTGTGCTTGCTTTTAGCCTGTAGTGTGATCATAATTTGCTATGGATATTGGCATGGTCGAAAGCGTGGCTTGTTCGGGAGACAAAACGAAACTGTTTATTGTTTTAGGTGTTTGTTGATTGGCTAAGGAAATGTAATTGTGCTGAAGTGAAAACTAAAATCTACATCCCACCTTTTCTGATGCATTTTCCCTGGTATTTCCTAACTGAGGTGAGAGAAACAACCTAGACGTTCAATTTGGCTATAACTTCAACAGTTGCTATGGCAACCGATTATATCATCCGCCATATTGGATTTTATACAAACTTTTAAATATGCATGTCTATACTTTTCTTTTGTTACGGTGTGTCACAAATTTGCACACTTGCATGCTTAAATCTATTTTAAAAACTGTGTCAATCTACTGTGTCCATTCACTGAAAACTGCATTTTCTTTCAATTTTAAAATAATTACAATATAGTTTTATTTATATATTATGAATTTTTGGTGAAAAAAAACCCACAAAAACATCAACAAACAAAAAAAGTTTTAGACCCTCTCCCGAAAAATTAGTCAAAAATAGAGAAAAATGAAGCCAACCAAGTTGCATCAAGATCTATCGAGAACTTTTGAGAAATGCGTATTTAAAAAAATATTTTGAACATTGAGAAAACAGCCGCATTTGTCAGAAAACAACATTTTCTACCCTGGTCTGTCGTAACAAAACTTGCGATTTTGAAAAGTTTATAGCTAATATTTCTTTGAATTCAAACTTTCAGACATGGAAGATAAATTGGTAATTGACACAAAAAATGCCAAAAATACAATATCAACATTTTTTGCTGAAATTGTGATTTTTATGGCCGTACGTTTGTGCTAGTGGTCAGTGGTGAATGTTTCTGAATCGTCATCGCGCTCATATTGCTTTATTCTTCTCGTCTTTTATCTTCTACCTAGTTATCAGGAAAATTCATTCATGCATTCTTTCATCCATTCAGCATTCACCAATTTATCTATTCGTGTATTCGTTCATTTAATCATTCATTCATTCGATTATTCATCCCAGCATTAATCGCTCTTTCATTCATCTGTTCATGCATTCAGCCAGTCACAGATTTATTCTTTCATTTACAAATTCAAGCCATTCATTCATCCGCCCACTCGTTCTTTCAGTTGTTGACTCATCCATCCACCGCCGGATACACGGGTGACCGTACAACAACAAAATTTAAGTACATAGTAACAGAAAGATGAGAATTCAAAGTAACACAGAATGGCAAAATCACAGCATTAGAACCTACCCACGTACAATACATTTACCCGCCACTAGTGACGTAACGAGGCACGAGTTCTGTGCGCCAAATCTGCGCCGACTATTCTTTTGTTGCTGAATCATAATTTCACAAAAACACAATTTTAAATAGCGCAAGATACGCCATTATTGTTCATTGAAATTTACTTTAAAAATTAAAAAAGATTTCAAGAATAACTATCTAATTCCAACTATCAAGACTTTCTGACGTAACTTGTCAGCATTAGAATAGCAAATCATGGAGCAAGTTGTCAGGGTTCAAAGGCTGTTGAGTATATGCATGAAGAAATCGTGTGTGTAAATAATCATTGTCAGATGACGCGATACGCTATTTGGATGGCGTTAAATCAATGTAATCATATAGCGTTGCCTTTCGAGCAGAAAACTTCCCATTGCGTATTTAAAATCAATAACATTTAAGCTGTGGCACGATTGGAGTAAGGTTAATCTGGCTTAAGGGCGGAGGGATAAGATTCCTTTTCTTTAGCTCAGTTGCTCACTCTGCAGGACCACAGCGTCGGCAAACAGTAGTGTCAGAAAACTCCTGTCATAATATCGTTGTGGAGACAGCAGCCCACCTGGACGGAAACGTGGTGAGTGTTTGGTTGCATCCCTTGCTTTTCACTTTTTTTTTCTTCTTCATTTGTATAACTAAATTATTATTATTATTTTTATTATTATTATTATTACTATTATAATTATTATTACTATTATTATTGTCCACTACTGTTATTATTATTATTATTGAAAAAAAGGATTATTATGAGTTGTTTCTGTAAAGCTAAACTGTAACGTTGCATCGAAGGGATATACACGACAGCAAAAACAGTTCAGCACGCGATTTTTTTCTGTTTCTTTTAATAACTTTTATACCGTATATAATATAATTTGTTTATGTATTTCAGTTGCTAAAATTATACGCATGACGTTCTCTGTCTCAGACTGAACCACAAAAGACGTTTAGGGTATATTAATTTTTCTACACATCGTTGGCTTGTTTTTTTTTTATTGGGGGGGGGGGACAGGGCGGGACTGGTGAGGTTAATACGAAGAATAATACAGTGGCAAAAAGAGATGCACACATCAAATCACACTCACTAATCAACCAAACAATGAAATTAAACAAAGTAGCTTTCACTCCTGAAAGAAATGCATTTTATTCATAATTTCACCTTCTCTATATTCTTTCTGTCTTCTGTAATTCATTTTTGTTCACTTTTTTTCCTTCTGCACGACCCCCCCCCCCCCTTAAAACACATCCAATACCTCACTCCCCCGCCCAACCCACACATACCTCTTTTAGTTTTTTGTTTCATTGCAATACACCAACTCTTTTGACTGCCAGAGGAAAATGTCTTTACCTGTAGTGCTACTTTTATGTGCACTGCATTGTCTTGCTGTCAGGAACAACTGTTCTGAAATCTGAATAATTTGCTGTGACTTTTAGTGAAATGTTAAAAGGACATTACCAAAGTTCAATAACACGGTTTGCCACAATCATTTTAAAAAATGGATTTTTGGAGGGTCAGCACCAGTTTTCTTCCACGTACAAGATTTCAATTTCCAGAAATCGAACTTTCCTTGCACTTTTAGTCATAATATTCACCTGATAGAGGACAGTCTCAGGTTGTCATCATATTCATCAAATTATAAAGGAAGTAAGGCCTCCAATGTAATCATGAAAGATTTTTTAACCGCTGAGCCTTACGAAGAGATTTCCCACTTGCCTGAAGTTTTGGATTTCCAGGTGTGTAATACCTAGCCCGCACACTATTCTACAACTTAATTTTTGACTGATGAATATCTTGGGTGGAAATAGTGCCAAGTGTCAACTGGCCAATTAACGTATGACTTCCTGTAATAAACTTATTCAACTATCATAATTTGGGGGGGGGGGGTGGAATAAAGCCATGAGCTATGAGATATGAATGTGTGTGAGTGTGTAATGGGCGATGGGGGCAAATTTTTAATAGGTTGAGAACCTTTGCTTTCACACCAACTAGTTCAACCGTATTTCTCTATGTTTAACTGTTGCCCCGTTCACCATTGTAATATGTGACTATATGCAACATATGGCTACTGACTTTCATGTAAATTACATCGCGATTTTCTTTTTATCATGCGACAAACTAGATATAGGCCAAACAAAAAACTCTTTAGAAATCGGATCGAACTGCATTCAGAAATAAATCAAGATTTAATTGCAGGTTTCTTTTGCAACTTGTAAAGTGATTAACGAGATAGCCCTCCGGTGACGTTAGTTGGCTGGTCATAATACGCGCTGTCGCTAATGTTGTGTAAGGTAGACATGAAAGCAAGTTTGTTATTATGAGGTTCAGGCTATATCTGGGGCAAAACAAATGTGAAATCAATATTATCACCTTAAGGCGAAATATCGGTTACTTTGTCTACGTAATTCTAACTTTTAATAGCACAAATAAAGCATTTTCTAAGCCCCACCCTGCCAGATTCATGTGGGCTTTAAAAACGAAGGGGATTTATATGGGGCTGACAGTATGGTGAATAATTGCCACATGCGTAGTTTCGGGATAAACGAGTGATTCAGCGCCCAATTACTCACTAATTAAGTCCTTTGGGTTGTCAAGTGATCAATCATTTTTTACTCCGTTATGTTACTTTCGATTTCTTCCTCCCATTTTTAAGCTTACTTAAATTCTCATTTGCCAAAATGGTACATTGTTGAGCAATTACTTTTTTTTTTGTTTATCAATGTTTCTAACATGCGCTAAAGCTGTGTTTTGATGCGTACGGAAATAGAAATGGAACATCAAGTAGTAAAAAGAAAGATTGTGTCCATGTGTCTGGAAATGGCGTTTCTGTACACATTAAAACATTCTTTCTATTTCACTATTTGAAAGGTTTCTGACGTTTCCGTTTCAGTACACCTGAAAACACAGATTAACTTAAAGACTGCTTAAAAATAAAAGAAAAAAAAAGTGCAATCGGACATATTGCCAGATAAAGGTCAATATTATGACTGAAATGCTTTAATCTATTAGAAATAATTATGGGAAAACTAAGAAAAGTGGCATATTATCTGCATGCGAAAACTGTTTTGTGTTTACAAGCTATAACTAAAGTCACATAACACATGACAGTTAGCACCATGACGACGACAACCAATGCAGGTGTCTTTCACATAAATGCAATAACGTCGATGTTTTAGATATAGAGAGCACGCAGTCGAAAATAAGACACTGTGGAGGAAAAAAGAAACCAACGTATATTATGTCATATTTACACAAACAAACAAAAAAAAAAACAACATGGGGTGCCTGCTTCAAATGTAATTTTCTCTGTAATTTCCGGTCAATGATGAATTCGTTTTATACACAGCAATAACTCTACAGAAAAGACATTTTGCCCCCCGAGTCCAGACTTAATGTTCGCCCCCCCACCCCCTTCCCCCAACCTCTTCCCGGTTTCTTTTTTCAATCCCGACATACTTCCACGAAAGGGAACAAAAACCGCCAGACTCTGGCCAGACAGAAAGGGTGGCCCGCGTACCTTAGAGGTAGGTGGTATGCAGTCATTTAAACCTTCACATGACTAAGTACTACAGTAGGTATATGTATGGATAGAGTGATAATTATAGAATTGGGTAAATTTTAGTCAGACACAGACAGACCAATTGTTAACACCCAGAAGTAAATACAGTAACAGAGAAACAAACATGACCCACGGACCAGCGACAAAAAAAAATGTGTACACTTCAAGGTATTGACACCGTATGTGAACAGCTGTGGACATTCTCCACCAACAGCTAAGGGCGTGGTCTGATGTTCCGTTCTGTTTTTGTTGAGATTATTGGAAATCGAAGTTGTAACTTGGTTTTGTAACTTTATCGGTCTCCCAGATCTGCATACCTTAACGCAAATGAGTAATCGCTTTGCTTTTGCGATGTGGGGGGGGGGGGGGGGTTTAAAATATAGATTTGAAACTCCGCTATTTGCGCATAGAAATGAAAATCAACTTCTCGAGGACAGTTGGGCGTCGCCACATGAATATAGAATTTCATGAAGTGTACAATGTTTTGAAGTATGTATCAATCAATGAGTGACACAGAGGATTTTTGTGTGAGAGTAGGCGCTAGGTTTTAAATCTGTATTAAAAATGATATTATTCAAACCGTAGGCGGAGTTATTGGGGGAGAGGGGGAGTAGTCGCTGCCCCTGAACACAATCATTAAAAGTGGCTCATTTTCAGCATTCTAAACTATTTGGATCCCGTATTTCTAATGTGTCATGGCCCCATTTTTATGTGCTCCTGCCCCCTTAACTTTAGAACCTACCTCCGCCCTCGATAAGAATGGCGTGATAAAGACAGTTATTATTCCTTCCAGAATTTTCCTGTACATTTATATGAAATCCTAAAATGAAATAATGATGAAAACTCGCAGATATATGTAAATAACCGCGTGACGTCACAAACTCAAGCAAAATTTTCCGCAAAAAGAAGGGTGGGGCAGTGTGGCGAGGGATCTCATGACGAGTCGTGCTGAAGGTGTTGATGACTAAGAATGTTTTACGACACCACAAGTGTATGATATATCCATGTTAAGTTGTAAACCTCACTAATGAGCCGCACCAAAACAAATTTCCTTGTACAAGGACGAATAAAATTTATCTTATCTTATCTTATCTTATCTTATCTTATCTTATCTTATCTTGTCTTATCTTATCTATTTTATAACCCATTGTTTACTGATTTATGTGTGATTCATCGTTATATGCCTGGCCACAGTCACTTCTCAAGGTTAAATCGAATTTTTGAAGCAAAACTTCTCACAGAGCTACAAATCCCCCATTCTATTAAACAAATTCACAGCATAAATAGAAAAGAATGCCTAGAGCCATACACTGTCAACATTCAAAGGATTAGGTATGTCACTGATAGATAAACAGATGCTATTGGAGCTTTAAAGGTTAAGTCGAAACTGCATGTGTATAAAATTCAAAAGAAAAGACAATGGGCTCTCAGCTAGCTCGAAGCAAAATCCACTCGTGTTTTCTTTTTGTACTGTTATTAGATTTTTTTTTTCTGATACAGGCCTTTGACCAACAGCTTGATCTGTTTTTCCTTTCCCTTTGCCTTTTATTATATTGTTTCTGAATCATTTCTTACACTAGGCTTTGCAACATACATCTTTTTTGCTTTTGCCACATTTTGACTCTACAATTCGTACAACAGACATTAATCGGTACGCGGAGAAAACAACAGAACCCCCGTTACGTGCGAAACTGACTAAGCACATCCGCTTACCTAATAATAAAAATAATGTATAGCATTTATATAGCGCATATCCATTTAAAATGCTCTATGCGCTTTACAGAAACAACATGTCAACCACAGAGCAGAATGGAGCTGCCTGCGAAGCGCTCAACACATTGCACTGCTTCTTTCTCTCTCCCTGTCTCGCTCACTCTCTCTCTCTCTATCTCAGAGCAAATTGTAACGCAGCCTGTTAGGCGCAGTTCTCAACTCACATCAGTTCACACAACACACAACTCAAATAATATTTGAATATTTATTAATAACAATATATATTTAATAATGAATAATAAATTCTGGCGGGGGGGGGGGTGGGGGGGGGGGATATGATATGGATAAATTTTAATCTATTAATTTCAATTTTCAATTTTGCCCGGGCAGCGGCCTTTCGGCCTGCTCTTTACGATTTCCAACTGCCGAGGTATCTTTAACGTGCGCAACGTGCACACGGGCCCTCCGAATTTTTTCGTCCTTATCCGAGAAGACTAGGTACTCGATCCTACCCCCCAATAGGACCAGAGACTTGAAAATATGAGAAAAATCCAATTTCCAACATGCCTGCACTGCCCGGGTTTAGAACCCGGGACCCTTGGCATGAGAGGCGAGCACCTTGCCTCTAGACCACCTTGTCCCCGATCGAATTGAGATCTTTATTTTCGGAGGTTCGCTGACCTGGGCATTTGTGCCTCCTTTCCTTGTTTTGTTTTCTTGTTTCTTCTGTCTGGTCCTTGGCCCTCGATCTTTCCTAGCCCTCAAAAGGGCTCCCTTATGGGTGTCTTCTATGGTTTCTTTCTTCTTTCTTTCCTTTGGGTGGCGCCAAAAAAAAAAAAAGGCAGAGAGGGTAGAGATTCCTATCATGGGTGGGTGGGGGGGGGGGGGTAGTGGGGGATTTTCCCCTTGTCCCCGATCAACTTCCAGCTGTTGTTAAATACATAATTACATCTTTAATTCTTTTGTGGCTTTGGCGTTAGAGATTGGGCTAAATTGATGTGAAATCAATGCAATAACTGCTGTAAGTCGACCTGTTCCCGAGTCAGAATTGACCGGTCTGTGTCACACTAGTCCATGTTTCTCCATGACTATCATCAAGGTGTAAATAAAGGTTAGCAGAAACGTGCGGGAGCCAGACCACTTAGAAAATATATTAGAGAAAGATTATGCTTTTAGTATAATACCTTTAGTGAACATGAATTAATGTACACGTCTAAATACCTGACCTTTCTCTTATCAAGTTGGTACTTTCGGGCTTTTGTGTGGAATTTGAATTTCATTGTTCAAATCAGCCATTTAATAATTCTTCACATCGTCCAATCAGAAGCTTATAAACAATGCGTAAGCTTCGAGGAGGGAAAAAAGGGGTTGATATTGGCGAGATAGGAATTTTATGGACGGGCCCTTTCTTGTATCTATCAGCCTCCTGTTCTACCCGGTGTCAGATCCCACAATCAGGTTTGCCATTTTTACCTCAGAAAACATCAAGGTACCAGGTAAACTGACCCATATTACCCAGCCACACTGCAAAATACGGCCCGCCACCACTAACATTTGACATTAACAATGGCTATTGCACACTATAGTAATTATTGTTCACTACGACTGATTTCTTCCAAACAAATTTCTGCATAAACAATACCATGCGCCTTCAGCTTTAAGAAATGTTTTTGAAACAGCTATCTTGGTCATGAATCTGATTATTTTTTTTCTTTCTGATTTTTTTTTTCAGAATAAGAAGCTCCTCTCGGGAACAATTTTCCATTTCAAATTCTGCACTCCAGCAGTGCGATGGGCCATTTCACCTCTTCAGCGTCGGCTCTCTTGGTCTTGCTTCTAGCTAGTTCATGCTATGGTAAGTGGCTCAGGTCTAATCCACATCATTCTCATGATCTGGCAGCTGAATACTTCATTTTGAATGATAATGGTTTCATATGTTTCCCAACTAAACTACAACAATGTCACCATCGCCCACCGTTTGGTCGTACTACCTGGTAAAACGCCTTCTTTTGCTGGCATAAACTGCCCGTTAGTCACCAATAAAGGTCTGAAAGAGAAAATTACAGGTTGGGTTGCTGATTTTTTTTTTTAAGATTGCTAGAAAAAGCATATAGTTGTCAGAGTTGCAAGGTAAATCAAGCTAAAAAAAGACAATAGTGGACAGCTTTTTCTTCTCATTCCAAGAGGAACGCTAAGGAATTCTGTGTAAAATAAGCCTACTCGCAGCTGCATGCGTACACTGTATTGCTATGTAGCTATACGCTATGCGTGTTCGCTGCATCATCATGTAGGGCAGTACGTTTACAGGTCATAGTCTTACAATAATTTTGTACACCACAGTATCATTGTCCTGTCCGTACAGATCTGGTGTATGTGCCATCCAATGTCAAATACTTACAAGTGTAAAGTGTACGAGCTGTATAGTGTACACTGCATTATCATGTAATTACAGCTCTAAAGCGTTCACATGTGCTTAGGAATGTAAATTGTGCAGTACACTGCCATGCATTTGCAGCTGTTAAGTGTACACCAAGTCGTCCAATACATATCCCCGTGAAGGCAGTGTACACTACATTGTCATGTAACTACGCTTTTAAAATGTGCACTGCTCTGTCATGTGCTTACAGTTGTAAAGTGTACACTAAATTGTCGTGTACTTGTAGCTGTGAAGTGTGCATTGCTCTATCGTATGCTTACATCTGAAAAGTTTCATTAAATTACCATTTACATGCATCAGGAAAGTGTACTAACTTGCTCTGTCGTGTGTTTACAGTAAACGCTGTGAAATGTACACTGAACTGTCATATTCTTACAGCTGTAAAGAGTACACTGTTCTATCAGGTACATCTATTGTAGTTGTACAGAGATCATAACGAAACTTCTACCATTGCGTGGAAGTATCTGACAAGTCAAACATAAAATAAGGATTAGTGTATCACCATAATTATAATACCACTCCATCTGCTATATTGTGATCATCATCACCACCACCATAAGACAATAACAACGACAACAACAACCACAATGACATCCACACAGTCACCATCACCACAAACAATGAAAATCTCTGACGTCATCATGCACCACAGCTGATACCCAATAAATACGTAAGTAAAACTTTAATTTAACAGTATTACCGAACCGAACTAACAACAGTTAGGATGTTATGAACTGTACAGGAAATAAAACCCTGTCACTTGACAATTCAAATCTATCTAATGCTTCGGGAAGACAGTGATAATATCTTGTTAGATCCACCGACAGGAGTCCACAGAGTACGGTCTTATTGACATCAGACCCTCCTAACACAGGCATTTGCGTGTAATATTGGTAAACTACGGGTACTTTCTGATCCATTCACTTCTGTGACAATGGAGATAAGCGGATTTAAACTGAATATTGACTTTTCAGGGTGGAGATTTTTACTGCGAGATGACATCAAGAGACAAACCATAAAACGATGTATTTGACAGATTGATCAATATAATATGGATTTCACCCCCTTGCCTTCTCCTCTGCATTGTCATTGATTGTCTTGTTTGTGCTTGAATTCGTCTCCCGATAAATTAATTGAAACCCACGTATTTCAAATATCTACGTTATCCAAGCATTAAATTTTATTTATTATTGTAGGCGGTTTTTTTTTTTCTTCCTGCAAATGGGAACAAACATTCATTATTGTCGTTTGGGGGGGGGGGGGGGGGGATTTAACAATATCATCACCAGCACTTCAAGTTCAATTCTTATTCTTTAGATCAATAATGCCATGACCGTTGCATTTACTCTGCAATTTGAGAGCTATTCCCGCGCTTAAAATACCATTTTTTGGTAACGATCTTGAAACGAAGAAGAACAATAGGCAATCTGAATGCTAAGACTTATATATTAGAACAGTTAGTGTATATGTCGATGAAAAACTTGTGTTCGACCCGATGTGAAACAGTATTTTGTTTTACTCTGACTCCAGGCTGCCATTAAATCAGGACTTTTCGTTTGTTTAATCAAAACGTTACGACATTTCCTAAATGTTTGATTCGCTATTGATCTTAAACTATTCCATCCCACCAGAATCTATATCTATATATATTTGTGGGCTTGAGATTTTTCGTTGCAAAAGGCTTCTGAACCACTCAACACTTAGACTTCAAATTTTATATGGTACATCAGAATGGATGTAAGACTGCACGGTTTTTAATAGAAGTCTCAAATCGGTGTAGTTTTTTTTATTGGAAATTTATTGTTTCGCCATCATTTAGATCTATTTCGAGTCATGGTTTGCCACTTTAAGGTTTCGTTATCACTTCCTGCGATGTGTTCACTATCAAACACACTAACCCGTGCGCAAATCATGCTGTTGTAAGGGATGCGCAGGATATCAACTCACAAAGGCAGAGCAGTAAGACTTATGTAAAAACAAACAAACAAAAATAAAATAAGCAAATAGGAACAGGCCAGATGAAGCAGGTCCGTAATAACCACCCATAACTGAAACCAATATTCAAAGCGATTAATTTATCCCGGGCAGGGCCGGGGACCTCAGCTAGTCTATTATATATTTCAGTAACTTTGCAACCTTTGGAATGACTAACTGACCAAACTATACACTCTTCGGGCCTTAAATTTGGCAGGAAGGTGGCAATTGAGATAAGGAAGATGTTGGCTATGATTAAAAATTGTTTACTTCAAGCACGTATTTTTAAGAAATAACAATATTTACTGCTATGTAACATCTGTATTTTTGCATGTTTGTTTCGTAATATTGTAGTACCTTCCATGTCATAAAAAGTAACCGTCTCAAGCGTTCAGTTTGTTGCGTAATGTTGTGGTGCGCATGAGTTCTGAAGCAAGACTGTAGTTTATTACTTTTATTATACTAGAGAGAGAGAGAGGGGGGGGGGGGTTACATGATTGTTTATTCTGGGCAATGCCCGGTAGCTCATCTAGTGTATAATGTTTGTGAACCAATGTGGTAAGACAAAAAATGGTGGTCAAAGTGACAGGCACAGAGAAAGAGTTGTGCGCCCTTTCTTACAAGTTTTTGCTACGTTTTTCAAGAGCTCCATTTGAAGTACATATTAATTTACTCAGATCGATTCGTCACCGTAGGGATTCCGATGTACAAAAATCTCTCCTCGTAACTTTATTTGGTACCAACTTCTAATGCTATCCACAGCCAGAATTTGAATCTATCACGACTATTGTGTGGGACATGAATCATCTGATCTATGTTAGTCTTGTTTTTCTTCAAATAGTTTCTCTTCTCCTCCCCTCCCCCCCCCCCCCCCGCCCCTTCTTCCGCTGTCTTATCTATTCCTCCCGCCCTTCCATTTCTCACTCAATAATCCTGTCACTCTTCCCTGATTATTATATCTTTTCCCTCCATCCCTCCATTCCTCTGTTTTATTTGTGTGTAAAGGAGAGCTGATGTGACTTATTAGGCCTGTAGATAAACAATACTGCCTTGCAGAGTAAAGCAGCTGATAGCATGGATTAGTTCTACTTTAATGTCTCTATGAACTAGTCTCACACATAACTGTTTCATGTCAAAGGCAGATAGACGTATCTGTCACGAGCAGAGTTAGGGTCTTGGGGATGTTAAGACTGCACGAGAGGCAGCTAACTCACACTCGGACACAACCACACAAGAAAAGTATTAAATAACTAGAGCGTATATATGTCAGGCCGGTCAGGCCATAGTTTACATAAATATTAATAACAAAACAAAAGACAATAGGGGTATATATTCAAACCAAAAAAACTCTAATTAATAACTTAACCAATGATATTCATGTAACTATGGAGGTACTGCAATCAATAGCAAATAGGTATATTATACGAAACTAGATATCAATTTAAAGTGACAGTTGAGTCGCCACTGGCCAGTCGCCAGGCAAACTCTCCATAAATCATATGGGCTTAAATGTTAGGAGAGCCCAGTACGTTCAAAGCCTACAGAAGCACTCTTCGGCTTGTAGGTAATTTAAGCAGTTGCCAAAAGACTATATTTTATGCACAATCACTATTCAATTCATCAACAATGTGCTATATTATTCCAATCATACTATGGCAATAGATCTATGATACAGGACACTCGTGGTCGAGTGCCAGCTGGGGTTTCCTTAGTCTTCCTATGAGGCTGTAGTTCTCTCTCTATCTCCGATCTCTATTATGCTTGAATAAATAAGATATATTACCATTGCTCACGCCTACTGGTAGGCGCGAACATCAATATAGCGCAGCGTGGGCTTTCAAAGGTCAGCCCACTCAGACCTTTCTTTCTCGAGCTCAGTCAGTCCGTTAGCAAGGACTTCTTGTCTTCAAAGCACACAGTTCAGGTACTGGTCAACCGGAGATACTTCACGACACGATGCTTCTGCTCGTCTGTATTCACCAAATCTGAACGTTACACGATGTCTTATACTATCTAACTACCCAGCGTGCTAGTCCGCTGGCCCAATTAGTTCAGCTATCTCATAGGTCGAAACCTCCCACCATTTTAATTGTAGTAATACGTCTGCACTATTCTACCAGCCAGTTAACGTGCAAAACTTGTCTAGTCATACTTAACAATGTCAACTAGCCCCACCTTGTTTCACCCCTACTCCATTACTTATTAATCACGAACATTAAAACCCACAAGCGTGAATCTAACAGTTTAACTTTACATTTATTTACTCACCAACTATAATTTGGCGAGGACCGTTCAAGGCCACCAGCCAATTTCTCATGGCCCTGGTAAAACAACAACAACTCACTCTCTGCGTGAGTTTTAACAACATCTGAATCATGACAGTATCTACTACCCAAATAGTAGTTTCTAGTGTGGCCAATAAAAGCACCTACTATGTAGACTGGCTACGCAACACACATTTTTTTTTTGGGAGGGGGGGGGGTGTGGTTTTCTCAAAACTATGAAATGAGCACATGCGTCGCTCTGCTTTTGCACGACAGAATACAAGTACAAGCATGTACGAGAGTGTACGTAGTTACAACAGTATTCATTAGAATGTCCAATGTAACAGCATTATTATTGTATACAGGCAAGGTTTTATCTCCCTACGATACAACAATGCCAGTGCGTGATACCACAGTTTTACATGGCACCTATAGAATCAATTGCTTCAACTTCGGCTGCGGATTTTGTCACAACTAGTTGTTTTTTTCTCATCTCATTCAACGCCAGCCATCTGGTATGGGTTTTCAGGGCTCTGTCATTCGTTGATAAATATACGATGCCATTGTTTAGTTGCTCGAGTCCTGCTAGTCAAACTGTTTATAATTTCTCTGTAAAAGAAAATAGATCAGTTCAGTGAGAGTCATTTTTCAATAGCACCCCCAAAACGATGCGATACTCTGAGAATGCCATGGCATAAACGTGGAAATTCCCGCGGCACCGAATGAGTAAAAACGGTGTTTTTTTACATGTATTTTTTTTATTTTTATTTACTCTGCGTGACGTAGGTTATTTGGTCGAAAAAGAAAAACGATGAAGTATTGAAGACTAAACCTGGTGCCGACTTGATTGATTTCAGGTCAAACTGACCCTCCAGAAAGTGAGACGTCTGATGCCTCTACAGATCAGGTTGCCAAACTCCAGTTTGACTTTGACTGTCGGAGGCATGGGGTGGGCTGTGGCAATGCTGGTCGATGTAATCTGGACACTGGAGCATGTGGCTGTGGAGACGCGGGAACGTTCAACTATATGTGTGATAATTTTACTGGTAAGTATCTGCAGAACCTGAAATAACCGCACTAGAACTGGATCGAGCGTCATGTAGATAAAGGAGTAAAATTTGCTGCTAGGTGATCACTATAATGTAGGACCTGATTACTTGTTGTTTTGCAGTGCACGAAAGTTTCATCAAAGATAAACATAGTTTTCTTTGTTATATCCAGTTGAATGCTCTCTCTAACCTGGTTTTCTGCAAGAGTGCCACGTGATAGAGTTCCATTCCATCAGGGTCACTCCAAGTACGGCAATAGAGTTGAGTGAAGAAAATTTATGATTTATTTATTTCGACGAGATATTAGGAAACTCTTGTACACAGACTGGTGCTAGAATGGTTATCATTTGATTATACCAAAGTAATTATTAAGGAAAGATAAGAGATATTTTGGCAAGACCGAAGTTGACTGAGTAAGGAATTAAGAGCACAGTTAAGGCTGTGTAGCGGAAGCCTCACAGATGGGCAGTTGTTAAAACGTGTCTCTTTTTTCTTCTTGTTTTGATAACCAGAAAGCGCCTCCTGTGACCCACTTTGTGAAAATGGTGGCAAATGTGTGAATGACAAATGTGTTTGTGGACCGAACAATTACGGAGATACGTGTCAGATGATGAGAGGTAAGAAGCTTGGGAGAACCATACCTATCGGTGTAAGATTAAATTTTGACCCCAGCACCTCAATGTAGCTTCAAAGAGGCATCAGATACTACATTTAACAGATTCTCCATGAGCCGGACTGACGAACCTTTGTAACTGGTTGACTGTTGAGAAAGAAAAAAAAAAGGACTGCGAATCACAGAAAAAGTGGTAACTTGGGGAGCATCTCAGAGCAGCAAGTGCAACTGCATAAATTAATATGCACGAAAGGAAAGGCATTCCTGAACCATTTGTAGGACATTATCATTTTAGGCGAAGGTACTATTAAGTTTCTTAATGGCACACCCTTAACTGTGGTAATTTTATTAATTATGTAAAAACAAGACAATAATAGGTCCTCGATTAAGAGTCATGTTATCATTTTTTAAAATTATTATTATTCAGAGTCGACTCCTTTATGGAATGCTCTAAAAATTTAAGTAAAAAAGAAAATTTAACAAGTGATAAAAAAAAAAAGTAAGACAACTATTTTGTTAAAACGTTTCTAATTATCGTCGAACAGCCTGCATAGCTTGATAATTATGATATACAAAAATCAACATGACCATGTGGATGCGTCCAGTTAATATAACTTATTTTTAATATAACTTATCACTTCTGACCCCAAGCGTTTCCTTTACGTCATAAAGGTCAAAGTTTTTCTTGTATTGGTTGCCAACATCCCATTGTAAATTAATCGAGCCCCCAGACTTTCTCATTTACTTGTGGGAGTTTGGGCGGTGCTGTCAGAGAATAAAAGGTTACGACCTGTTTAAAGTTTCATAACTCCTTAGGGGATACGAGTTTGGTTCCTATTCTGTGTTGGGGGAGACGGTGGAATCAAAAACGTCCACACTGGAGACACTGTTAAGGTCTGGTTTGGGGTAATAAATTGACACAGAAGGCATCGTTACAGTTACTTTGTGGCGTGTTCAGTGTGTAATGTTTGAATCAGGTCTTGCTGTTTACAGTTAATTTTTTTTTAAATCGTGGAAAAAACAATCAGAAAATTAACTGGAAAAGAAAATCTGTCCACAGTTCAGTTACAATGTGAAGCACAGAAGATGTTTGTGAACATAAACCCCCATGGTAACTTTTCGGGTAGGATCTACCTGAACGATGAACCTGATTGTGAGCTGATAGAAAACCAGGTAAACTGTCAGTCCACCCAGTTGCTGTTGTTGTTTTAAAACTGGTTGTCAGGTTGTCGAGCTATGTATGTCTGCCTGCCTATCTATCTATCTATCTATCTATCTATCTATCTATCTATCTATCTATCTATCTATCTATCTATCTATCTATCTATCTATCTATCTATCTATCTATCTATCTATCTATCTATCTATCTATCTATCTATCTATCTATCTATCTATCTATCTATCTATCTATCTATCTATCTATCTATCTATCTATCTATCTATCTATCTATCTATCTATCTATCTATCTATCTATCTATCTATCTATCTATCTATCTATTTATCTATCTATCCGTCTGTCTGTATGGCTGTCTGTCTGTCCGTCCATCCATCCATCCGTCCGTCTAACCATCCATCCATCCATCCATCCATCCACCCATCCATCCATCCATCTATCTATCTATCTATCTATCTGTCTGTCTGTCTGTCTGTCTGTCTGTCTGTCTGTCTGTCTGTCTGTCTGTCTGTCTGTCTGTCTGTCTGTCTGTCTGTCTGTCTGTCTGTCTGTCTGTCTGTCTGTCTGTCTGTCTGTCTGTCTGTCTGTCTGTCTATCTATCTATCTATCTATCTATCTATCTATCTTATCTATCTTTCTATCTATCTCACTGAACTTTCTTGATGACTCTAGTGAACCGTTTCGGGGCCTGTACTAAACATTGTCACTTTTTAGTGCGGATTCCTTTGGATGTTTGCAGTGCCCCTTTTGTCTTTTACTATTTACCGTTATTAGAGGGGGTCTGATACTTATCAATGTATTATGTACATGAGTAGACAATGGAACCCCATGAATGTTTTACTCATCACCAGGGTGCGGAACCATCATTTAGTGACTACGTTAAAAATCCTGAGGACTTGGAGGGGTGGAGATTGGAGGTCCCACACAAGGATGATAGATGCGGAGACGCTGTGGTCAATTCGACAACAGACAGCCAGGTTAGTGACGAGTGCACATTTTACCAAGGGAGTTTGACGAGATTTAGCCTTGACTAGCCGATTTTGATAGGCCGATTTGTTGAATGGTGACGTCACGACATTGAGTTTCAATGACATCCAACTAGTTGGCTAGTGCGTGAGGTCTGAATAAAACCTGAGACACAGATTACCGAAACTAATCATTCCTTCTTCCACTAAAATGTCCACAAATTCCGTGCGTATTTAATACGGTGAGTACTACATTTTTCGTTGAAAGTGATGCGAATTTTCTTGCTATTATTTTTCCTTGGTAATGTTTTTGTGGGTTTTCGTGGTATGTTTTTTTTTTTTTTTTTAAATTTTGTCCTGGCAGCGGTCTTGTCAAGATTCCTCTTCTCGATTTTCAACTACCAATGTATCTTGAATGTGTGCAACTCTCACAGGGGCCCTCCAAGTTTTTCGCCCTTATACGAGAAGGACCTGGGATGGAACCCGGTACCTTCGGCATGAGAGGCGAGCACCTTGCCTCTAGACCAACCTGTCACCCTCTTTATTTGCTAGTCTTGTGTTTTGTTGTTTTTTTTAAACCTCTCGACGTCCCTGGATCAAAGATTCAACAAAATGTTGTACTCATTCATTGTTTTCAATCATGCTTTTTTGTTTACAGTTTTAATGAATCACAGATCACTTGTGATCTATCTATCTATCTTTTGTATTTCAGAGCAGTCAACTCTACACATCCTATAACCGGCAGTTTTTCATTCAGTACAATGAGTTGTTCAAGTCTTCCGTGGATCAGTTGATCACTGCAGAATGTAAAGTCTCCAATGGTAGTGCCACTGTGTATGGTGACGTAAACGATATCGCTGACTTTGATGGGTACGTTTTTTAATCCATCCTTTTATTTGACTGATTCATCAATTCACCAGTTTCACTTTCTTGTGTTAAAAGTTTGATTAATCATTCATTCATCCATTTCAGGATCTTTTCATCCTCCCGTGCCTCCATCCTTCCAGTCATTCACCACAATAGATTAAACAGACTTTCTGTTCATCATCAGCCAGTCTATCCCGTATACATCTGATCAAGTCTCATATTCTCACGTGATACGCCATCATTTTACAATAGACGTGTCAACTATATCATGCAACAAGGGTTATTTGCCGTACATTTGTATGCGACATTGTGCCGATTTTGATTTTTTCTCATGAAAGCGGTTATTTGACTTTCAATTGTGTTACTATGTATAAGTGTCATATGGGAGTATTTTTCGTTAGCATTTTCATGCAACTTTCGATTTTGAGCGTATTGAACAAAACCCCGAGTTGACACAACCTTTCAAACTTTCAATCCTCATTTTCTCGAAAAGGCAAGAATGCACATACTACAATATGGCAAACACCCGACGTAGTGAGGACTTCATCTATTCACACAACGCACTTCATCCCCGAACCCCAAAGCTATTTCCCGCCTCTATCACACCCACCTTCTTACATCACCACGTCTACCATACACCCAAACCCTATCCAGGAACTACCCAGAAGTCAATGTTGATGACGAGGTTCAGGTTGTGACCTTAGAAATTCTAGATGAAAACGATGACCCCGTGGGAGAGGAAGTGATGCTGGGGCAACAGATAAAGCTGGTCTTTACAATGATTGAGGGAAGTGGTAAGTCAAAGATAACCATACCATCATTTTTACCGTTTTCATACAATAACTAACGTATCCAAACAATAACTTGCATTTCCAAACAGTCACTAAAACATCCAAACAATATCTGACGGAATCAAACAATAACTACCACATCCAAACGATAACAAAAACTTCCAAACAGTAATCAACAAACCCCAACAAAAACTGAAACATCCAAACATAATCAACAAATCCAGAAAATGCATAAAACACTCAAACTAACATATCCAAACAACAAGTAAGACTACCAACATCAACTAACATCCAGACTTTTCCAACTAAACATTAACTAACATTTCAAATCCGTAATCGATACAGGACGGTACCAAACAACTGTCACCATAAAATAAAAAAACGATTATTTCAAAACAGTAAATAGCAGGTCTGGGCAATTACTAACACTGCGAGACAACAACTAACAAACGCACACAACTAACACTTTGCAAAACAAAAACTAACGTTCCCCAAAAGTAACTAATACCTATAAGCAACCACATACTATTACAAAGTGACCAACACTACCACAGAGATACCAACTACCATTACATCACAATAACTTACATACAGAAGGACAAACAAATGCCAGATCAATCCCGCTCATTATTTGCTGGACTAATACGAAACATGACCTCTCCACAGCTGCAACTGCTCAGCTGCTCTCAATATGACTCTGTTTATTCTCACACCAGGTTTCACAGATTTTCGTTTGGCCTCCTGTAAAGCCAATAATACCATTGACCCGAGCGTGGACAGTGGCAATTTCTCTGAAGTAGAGTTTGTGAAAGACGGGTCAGTTGATGTTGGCAACGTTGTTGTCCTGTTTTTTTGTTTTCTTATACATCTTTGTTTATTTAGTTTTGTTGCTGTTTCACTTTTAGCAATATTTATCAAAACAATTGTTTTATGAATGAGATTTTTTTTTCTATTTCCAGTTGGATAAACTTTAAAATAGAACAGCCACTTTGGGAACTAGGCATTTTTAAGTTAAATTTTTTTTTTTGGACATTTTACCTTGTATTGAACGTCGTCCATTGTCTGGATGCGTAATGACAATCTCTGCATAGCAATTTAAGTCTTGTAATTTTGGAATTCATTGATAAAATTTAGTGTAAAGATTTAGTATTTATCTGTAAATGAGAATGCTGTGACCAGAAGTAGAATTGGATTTTAGATTTCAATGTGTAATTCTGCACGAAAGTGCAAACTTGAATCCTTTTTTGAAGAGGTAATGGCGGAAAGAGTGATAGATTTGCATGAATCGATAACTCATCAATGTGATGAAAATACACATATTTATTCAGTGGCTTCCCTTAGAGTAATCTATTTGGTCGTTACGTACACACGGGGAGCCCAGTATCCATACGGCGCACCTATGCACAATTAGCGGGTACAAATTCCTTTTGAATGTAAAACAGTATTTCGGTAGAACAATTATTAAGACCAGTGCAGCATTTCTAAAGGACCTTTGAAGAGCTCCAGTATTCACAGAAGTAGAAGATTTTGCTATTTTTCCCTGCATATGATTGCCTCAAAGGATGTCTATGTCATATTTCAGATGCCCCACATCAGAAGCTTCGGCCTTATTTTCAGGAGATACCGTCAAAAGCTCATCGCCATCCAGATGGACTGTCAACATGAAAGCTTTCATGTTCACCGGCATTTCCCAGAAAGTGGCTTTTGTTTGCAGCGTGGTCTTCTGTGACAATTCCTCTCTCGCAGAATGTGGAAAGGTTAGCGATGATGTTCGGAAACCAAGCGTTTTCTGTGGTTCTCTAAAAGTATTGGTTAGATCTCCAGAGGCCTAAATAATCCACACAAATATTACCATTATACAAAAAGTGTTAATTTGAAATTAATCCTATATTACCCAAGACCTTC
Source organism: Onchidella celtica (assembly GCA_963931925.1). Taxonomy (NCBI): domain Eukaryota; kingdom Metazoa; phylum Mollusca; class Gastropoda; order Systellommatophora; family Onchidiidae; genus Onchidella; species Onchidella celtica. The sequence goes on from OZ007582.1 coordinate 15,931,540, forward strand.
GATACTTTTTGCAATGTTGGCTAATTTTGTTTGACGCGAATGTTTGGTGTTTTTTTTTTTTGGACGCAAACAACCACAGTGACTGATCTATAATGTACAAATTCAGAATCAGCAAATTTACGCGCCTGAAGAGCTAACACTTACTCTCTAGGGGTAAATTTAACCTAGGGAAGGAACTCTTGCCCTAACCAACAAGACTCTATTTTTGGCACTGCCGGTGCTTGGCAAAGTTAAGAATTTTCCGGGAGTTTCTGTAGGAAACAGATGGTTTTATATAACAACATTAGCCCACAACTTCCTGCAATTCCAAGGGAACATTAGCGCTAAGATTACAAAATAACGACGCAAGTTTTTTTAATCAACCTATTTAAAGCCAAGGTTTTTCATATCAGAATATTGGTTGACCCTTTAGAGTGATTACCGCATGTTTCAGCGTCGCAACTATCAGTGAAATAACAAATTTCAAGAGAGGCAGAAAGAAAGAGAGGGAGGGAAGAGAGAGAAAAGAGTGAAAGAGGGGGAGAGAAGGAGGAAGGAAGGGGGAAGGAGATTCATTGTTTTGGCACTGTGTACATTACAGATACAAGATGATGGACAGAATGATGGCTTCAGTGTTATCCCTCAGATGGAGGCCGGTGTGTGTGTGTGTGAGGGGCGGGGGGGGGGGGCGGTACAGTATTATTATATACCCTCAACTCTATTGATTTTGAAATGACAGGTTTGTGCAAACTCTTTCAGAAACAGTCGGGGAAAATGGCGTTCTCCACTTTAATCTTATGCCGTCTATTGTAGTGGGTGCCATCATGGGGACAATGTTATACGATCAACTCCCCCCCCCCCTCCCCGCACAGTTCAAACAAACGCTCACCTTGTCTCTGATCACTCTTATTTTATAATAATTATTTTCTGTAGACGCATCACGCATGATTTGAGATTATGTTTGAAAATCCACCTGAAATCTACTTATAAATCTACCATATTATAGCAGAAGTATCAGTCTATAGCTTATAAAGAGTGGAAAACATTACATACGCTGTACAGCGTGTGATACGAAACCCAGGGTTTGGGCAGTACGGTGTGGATGGTTGGGGGAAGAGTCATCCAACTGTTAAGCTTTTTACATGTGAGACCTATTTGGATTCTCACTGGATGAAATTTTAACATTTTTATGTGTCATACTTGTTTCTCTGTAACAGAAAACGTGTGAGGGATACTCAGCCGGCGCCACTGGCGATGGCGATACTCCCTCCACAGTGGACAATGGCAATGGTGGTGACAACGACACGGATACTGAAGGAGGTGACGATACCAGTGTTGATAATGGTAATGGCGCTACCACGGGCGATACTGCGCCCGCAGAGGACGGTGGAAATGATGATAACAGCGGAACCCCCGGGGACACCAAACGAAAGCGTCGTGCAGCTGCCAATGAAGAAACCGTCTCTAAAGTCATCAATGTCCATGATCCTTTGACAGAAGTCAAGAAAGTCCTAGGTAGGCACTTTGGCCACTCTAATGGTTTGATTTAGGTTGCGCCACAGAAATTGTCCGTCCACGAAATACGGTATTTTGTTTTGTCTTTCGTCGGCAGTTCCAAGGCCATTACGTCTAGTTCTCCCAGGAGTTTAAATTACTGTTTTTGAAGAACAGCTAATTTCGCTGAGTGAGCATGCTCCGCTGCTGTGCTCCCCCACTACCCCCCCCCCTTCCACCCGAGAAATAAAAAATAAACAACAAATCTTTGCAACTGCGCATGCTCAGCCATCATAAACTGAGGTTGTTGGTGGCGGAGGGGGTGGCTGCATGAATATTTAGGGTGAGGTTAGTGAAAGAAAACAGTATGAATGTTTGGTTACGGCGGTATTTGTGTAGCAGAAGGTTGATACATACTTCACGATAATACATACTGACAGTTGGAAAGATGGGAATGGGGGACGGTAGACGGGGATCTTATCTGATGGAGGTCTGTTTTCCATAGAGATCTCCTACAGTCTTCTGTGGGGCAGGAACATTTAAGCTTGTTATAATTCATTTCTTTGTGTGTGTATCTTGTGTATTAAGCGATGTTCGATCAGTGAGCTCTTATCTATCTATCTATATCTATCTATCTATCTATCTATCTATCTATCTATCTATCTATCTATCTATCTATCTATCTATCTATCTATCTATCTATTTATCTATCTATCTATCTATCTATCTATCTATCTATCTATCTATCTATCTATCTGTCGGTATGCTCGTGTGTCTGTCTGCCCATCTGTTGTCTGTCTGTCTGTCTCTCTCCTTCTCTCTCTGTCTCTGTCTCTGCCCCTCTCTCTGTCTCTGCCTCTCTCTCTCTCTCTCTCTCTCTCTCTCTCTCTCTCTCTCTCTCTCTCTCTCTCTCTCTCCATCTGTCTGTCGCGTCTGTGTCTTTTTATTCCTTTTCCCCATTCTTTCTCACACATTCTTCATCTGAACCAATGGCCTTTTTCTGATGCACTTTCAGTGCAAACCAAGCCACCAATCAAATTAACGCTTTCATCTAGTCACATGATCACTGACCAATCATAAGTCTGCATTTCGCATGACCTCCACAGAGTCGGAGAAAGAAGCGAAGAAGGAGTCAAAGAGGGAATGCATCGAGGAACCGAGTGTGATGGCGGCGGTGATTGTCTTGGCGGTGTGTGTGGTGCTGCTGCTGGTGCTGTGCGCCATCCTGCTGTACAGACTGATGCGCTCCAGACATAAAGTGGCCGCCCACAGGCCTGGAACATTTGCTGAACCTGTCCAGTCCATGAGGATTCCAAGACTAGAGCTCCACAACTCGCCATATGCCTAAAGCACCGATGTTTGAGGAATGGCAATTAGTGGGGGGGGGGGGGGTCATGTTCTACTTGTTCTAATGCCAAAGGGGGGTGGGGGTGGGGAAGGCATTTAGCACGGGCCTACAATTTTAAGTTGGCCGACTCCCCCTGGCAGAGGCAAAATGAAAAATGAAGGGGGGGGGCGGGCAGGGGGCTCAGGAACGAATGTTGATGTTGTAAAGAGATTGCTTGAGAGACCCCTGAGCACAACCTAGTAATTTTTTAAAGCAAATTCACTAAAGATTTAAACAAAAAGACTCTGTTAGTTATTTTTTAAATGAGGCCTACGTTTGGGCCTATTGCCAGCTTTGCAAGCGCTTGCCTGTTCTTACATACAGCCGCCATTTCACAGAGTATTGCTTTTATTTTTTGTCTTAACCTAAAAGGCCTCTCGTGCCCAACGTTTCAGATTTGAATCAGGTTGCCTGGTGACAGTTGTTTTGACATTGTGATTTGATATTTTATTGCATTTATCAGAGTATATTTTTTTAAAATCAGTTTTCCATGTTTCACAAGACAATAAGGTAATCTATGTCACATACTGTGGGGGTTGGGATTGGGGGGGGGGGCAAGAGGGGTTTAAAATCCTGTATTGCATTCAAATAGCTGAACTCTGGATAGGTCAGCCTGAACCAAATATTACAAAATGGAAATTTCGGGGCCTTCAGTAAGCAACTGAAGATTAGTAATTCACCAACAGAAACCAAACGGGGGAGGGGGAATTTGCAGGGGCTTTGGTGCGTATCCTGTCCGTGAATCTGAGCTAATTCACCATCCGAAATGATATTTTAAGGAAATATTCATTTATTGGAAAATTATGTTTTGAAGGAGAAGTGGCTGAGGTGGGTTGGTTTGGGGCGGAGGTTACGTCGCCTTTCTGCACAATATGGTTACATTTAAGACAATGCTGAGGCTCCTGTCGGTTTGGCGTCGAGTGGGTTCCTTATGAACGCGGCAGGAAAGGGGTCAGGTTGGACAATCCCCTGAGTGGGATTCAAACCCGGGGCATGTTGCACTTGGATTAAATGCTGTCACCACCAGGTCACTGCACTGGCTTAGTGAAGACGTTTCTCTTGGTTAGGTGGGCAGGAAAAGAACAGGAAAAATAAATGTTTAAGCCTTGGATTCTATAACCAATAAGTTTGTATGAAACAAGCAACGCTGTAGCACTAATCACGCTATTATGGTATACTATTTATAGTTAGTAATATGTTCACGATTGCAATATAATTGGTTTAGAAAAGGCTGGTGAGTGGTTTGGAAACACACAAGAGAGCAAAATCGCCCACGAGTGATAATTAATAATTTTATGACACTGTTGACGGCACGTCATCTACACATCAATAACTAACCATCAATTACGAACACTGATCACCATCAAAATTTAACTACGTGAAAACTGTCACACAAAATTCCTTCCTGTGTGGTGGAGGCACTGCACTAGTCAGCGTTGGGCGAACTGTCTCTGGCGGTCATGTACAAGGGCCTCTGTCGTGGCCAAGTTTTCCCCTGTCCATATAAAAGTAATCCAACTAAAAACATGTGAGACATCACGTGACAAAATAATGAACGTTTGACTGACTTAGCTTTCTGTCTGCAGTCACTGATAATGTGTACACATTGCCAACTGTTTTTTTATCCTCAACTATAATTATAATTAATTCCGTTGTTACTGTGTTTATGCCTTCTCTCACTTGAGAGTAAGTATAGTGATGTTTGTACATAGGACACCATCTAATTGTTCCAATACATGTGTATTTAAATCTATTTCAGCACGTCTACAAGGACTAACTCCACCAGTAGTACTTTAAGTTTCTTAGTTTAAGAATAGAATAGACGTTATTGTGTAAAATTTATTTAAAAAAAACTGGTTAGTTGCAGGAGACATGGATCGTTCTAATCTTTGCGTCCTCCGATAGACTGTTTTCTTGATAAATGTTTTTTTTCCCTCCTCTTGTTGCAGTGAGCCACTAGCATTTCGTTTTCTGTTTGTCTTCTTCTACCCCAAAGTTAAAATAATATTGTATTACTAATCATATTATCTTTTCTCATGCTAATGTAATGTACAGTTCCTGTCTTCCATTCCCAAATCTAATTATAAAGACATTGTTTCTTAATGCTGAAATTTGAAAAATTCACGAATATGCCTTCCTTGTGTGTTGCCTGAAAAGCCTCGGATCTTCCAGCCATCTATTTTTCAATTTCTTCCTGTTTTCTTTCCCTCTCACTGAGACTCTCTGTCTTCCATAATGATTATTGTTGATCCCTTTTGGTTTTTTCTCCGGCCCTCAATCCTTTTTTCTTCCTCCGTGTTTTCTATGTGTACTGAAACCTTAACGGGAACGGATTCGTCAAAAATCCATCAAGTAGTCAATAGAAAGAGTGTTTCCATGTGTACGGAAATGACATGAACAAAAACATTCTTTCTAGTTCACTACTTCAAAGGTTTTTGACGTTTTCGTTGCCGTTTCCCTTTCCGTACGCATGAAAACACAGCTTTGGTTTTAATACTTCTGTCCACTGTCACTGTTGCTGTTTTAATAATAATAATAATGTATAGCATTTATATAGCGCATATCCATTTTAAAATGCTCTATGCGCTTTACAGAAACAACATGTCAACCACAGAGCAGAGTGGAGCTGCCTGCGAAGCGCTCAACACACTGCACTGCTTCTTTCTCTCTCCCTGTCTCGCTCACTCTCTCTCTCTATCTCAGAGCAAATTGTAACGCAGCCTGTTAGGCGCAGTTCACAACTCACAACAGTTCACACTCACAGCAGTTCACAACTCACATCAGTTCACAACACACAACTCAAATAATATTTGAATATTTATTAATAACAATATATATTTAATAATGAATAATATATTTTGTTGCTGCTGGTGGGGAGGGGGGGATGATATGGATAAATTTTAATCTATTAATTTCAATTTTCAATTTTGCCCGGGCATGGTACTTCATGGTATACACGTTCTCTTAGTTGCAGATTCAGTATGAGTGTTCATAATGTATAAGCACATTCACGTTTAATATGTCTTCCTCGAGGTTTTGTTTCACGGAGCTTTTTCGTCACATTTTAAACCACAATGAGGTCGTAATCGGGGCTAGAGGGCCGCCCTTAAGACTTAACTTAGTAAATGCCTTGAAAACACACTGAGAGAGTTAGGTTCCCCAAACACTCTGGACGGATTCGAATCTCGCACATTTAGCACACCGGTAAAGAGCTCTAATTCTGGGCCACTGTGCTGACCAAGGCTTAAAGCCCTCTATTGTTTGCATGCTTAGCGTCACCCTTTCCACCACCGGGGCTTCGGTTAGTTTTTTTTTTTGATTTTTTTTGTTTGTTTCGATTTTCTGAAATCCGTTTATATTATTCTATAAACACCTAATTAAAATGTGGGCATTACAAATACAACACAAGCAAGTACTTTTTCAACATGATTTCTTGTTTGTTTTGTTTTTTTACTGTAAAATGTATCTGTAGAATTATAATGCGCATAGTTCATTGTATTCTGCAAGCAATTCTCTGAGTAACTTGCACTTCAGATGGTAAATTATTTACAAGAGACATGATATTTAATGTTTTGTTAACTGACGATTATTGTTATGATGAAACTATCAACTAATATTAATAAAAAAAAAAAATTCGTTCCAGGAGATGATCTGAATGATTTTGTTGTAAATTTACTATTTTATAATAATAGATCTTTTGTCATTGTATTATATCCTTTGGGATAAAAAAACAAAATTGTTTTGTGACGAGGACTGAAAAAAAAACAAAAAACTGTTAATCATGCGTTTGACTGGACATGTGCACGTCCAGTAGGAACATCTGAAACAAAAAAAAAGGGGGGGGGGGGGCTTTGTATTTTCCAACTGGTCATTGCCCACTGCACGCCAGGGATAGTGGTCAGTGACAGTCAGTGCAGTATGGCGTTGGAAGAGTTGTATGGCATTCATCTCGCGGTGTCCAGGATAGCTTCAGTCTACTCTTTAGCTATCATTATCGTGGTGTTTTTGTAACATTGGTATTATTATTTGGGCTATTGATGTCATCATCAACATCATCATCTTTTACAATTTTCAGATCAATATCGCGTCAGAATGTCCGCTAGTCTTAAATCTACTTAAATGTTTCAAACACACTTCGAAAGCACCACCAAAATGTAAACATGTGGTATACTGAGGTAAAAAAAAAGACCAAATTTTCAGATTCTTCTCTGCTTCGGAGATCATAACTATCACTATTACCATTTTTTAAAAATTTTTGTTTGTTTTTGTTATTGCTGTTCTCCCAGTTTTTAAATATAAAATTATTTGAAAGCGCCAGTGCTACATTTTGTTAACAAGTGTGTTTGGACACACTGATCTTGTGTGTTTATGAATCAATTGTGTGTGTATGTGTGTTGTTTTGGATTATCCGTTCATTTCGTTTTGTGTTTTGTTTGACACAATTATTATATTTTGTAACGTTTAAAAATACATCCAAATATGTTTTCCTTGACAGATTTGCATTTCAAGTGTTCCACTATAGTGTCAAAATGTTCCTTTGGCCGAGCTTTAAGGATGTAAATATTTGGGTCATGATTTCATTAGTTTTATAATTGGTTAGAAAAAAAAGTAATAAAAATGTTATTTCCTCTAACCTGTTTACGTGTTAGAACGTATCGTCTGTTATTTGCATTATTGTTGTTTGTGCTTTTTTGCCTCTTCGAGAAAATGTGGATTGAAGTTTGGTCGGCAAAAAGGCTAAAACGTATAAGACATTATGTCACAAACACATGTCTCGAAAAGTTTTTCATCGATTATGAGAGTGAGAAGTGACACTAAACCTCAAAATCGGCAAAATGTCGTATATAATTTATATACATTGGGAGTGTGAGTGATTGTAATGAGCACAGGACATAATGTTCCTAATCTGTCATATCTCCACGTTTAAAATAATCATTACCAAAGTGTGCTTTATTCATAACGTTCGTGTTAACGCGTCTTGGAATGGTAAGGTAGTGCCTTTTCAGTCTAGTAGCTCACTGAGTCAATTCTGACTTGCCTAGGTTTCCACTCGGGCTTGAAATTCATTTGAATCAACAGACAAGCCAGTCTTATTTCAGTCTCACCAGAGAGTATGTATGTATAGAGAGGTTTCACTATTGGTCGATTTGCATTGCGAGGCATGGAAGGCTCTGCGAAACCATTGTTAGCATGGAGCGGAAAGTAGGTCGCTGCGGTAAACAATACTCGTTTGTGCATTCCACTGGACGTAACAGCTTACGAACGGTTCCAAAAAGTTTCAATCAAACCACAAATGTGAACAAACCACATTAAACAGACATGCACTCTATCTTTGGTGAAGGCGATCTCTTTCAGTTCTTCAATTTCTTGTTTACCCCACAGACTTAGTTTCGCGATAGGGCGGAAGTAAGATCTCATTGTACAATACTCTCTGGTCTCACTGGAGCATGCGGTCCCGTTTGACTCCATGGTCCACATTTCACACTAAAACCTTGGCAAACTAGATATGATGCAGTGAACTATGAGTTACGTGACGAGAGATTCAGTGAGACATCTTTGGTAAAAGGACAACAAAAATCAGTGATATCGAATTCCGAATCCCTGCGTTCACAAGAACAATGAAGGCAAGGTTGGTGCAAAAGATCAGTGAACCTAAGATTACCTTTCCAAATAGATATTTTATCTCCCGAGTTTTCTACACAGAAATTATCATCTTATCTTATTAAAAAAAGAAATTATCGCGGGAGTAATTCATTGTGCAATGTGCACATCGATTTATCCGGGGAGAATGCCGGGTACCTCATATAGTATAAGTAATTATAAAATGTTTTGATTCACTTCGTTCTGAACCGTCACTTTGGTTTTCTTTTCATAATCGATTGCATGATTGCCACGGAGATTTGAAAAAGAAAAATTCAGTAAAGAATGAAAATCGACACGTAGACAGACAGAAAATATAGACAGACAGACAGATATTGACAGACATACAACAGATTGATAAATACACTGACAAGTGGATAAACTAAATACATCTGTGAATATACATGTAGGAAGAGAAAGAGAGAGAGAGAGAGAAAGTGAGAGAACTTAAGAAAGAGAGAGAGAGATAAAAAGTGACAGAAAAGGTGTGAGAGAGAGTACGAAAGAGAGAAAGAAGGTGGGGAGAGAAAGTGAAAGTGGAGGTAAGATCATGCGAGAGAGAAAAGAGACAATAAGAAAGAGAGAGAGACAACGAGAGAAGATAAGAGAGAGACAGAAAAGGTGCGAGAGAGAGAGGCAGAAAAAGTACGAGAGAGACAGAGAGAGAGAAAGGGAGAGGGGAGGTGTGAGAGAAGCTGACAGAGAGAATGAAAGAGGAGCTGAGAGAGAGTGAGAGAGGATCAAAATGTTTTATACATCTTTTCAAGTAGCAAAAAAGAAAGAAAAACCCGCACGCTGAATGTCATGGTTTATTGATTCAAAAAAAAAAAAAAAAGGAAACATGTTCTGTCCATCCTCTAAAAGTACAAACCGCTTCACAGATTCTTCAAAAATTGAACAAAGCAAACAAAAATAATTAATTAAAGAATTAAAAAAAAAAAAGTGAGAAACAACGACCATTTTCTACTTTGTCTCTAGATCAGTGTTCAATTAGGGGACATTCCATGGTAACTGACTGGACTTTCAAACAATACTTTTTAAGAAAGAAAAGGCCACTAAATAAATAATAAACCATTTATTTCAAAATGGATTGATCAATCCTCCAGAAAAATGCTACAGAACGGATAAAAATGTGTTTTAAATAATAACTATTAAGATGAATCTATTCAGTTGTCTTCACTTTAGTTGGAAACTGATGGGATAGAGAAAATTGCAAAATGAAACTGCAAAATTTGTGAAAGCAAACCAACAGGATTAGTGAACAATGTTTTTCTACATTTAAAAAAAAATGCATTTGAGCATACAGAAAAAATACATAAACCATTAAGTTTTACTTTTAAACACAGTGGGGCAATTAGTTTGAGCAACTGATGGGTCATAATCTTGGTAACTGATGGGAGGTTGTAAACGTGTGCTCTTTTCCAAGACCGTCGCTAGGTCACACACCAGGAAGATAATGCTAACTAAAAATGTTGATTTAATTACTACCTTTTACAACACAACCATTATTTTTGTTTCCCATGCGTGGTTTGAAAAATGGGGCTTAGGTTATACATTACGTGGAATGTCCCATAGGGTAGAAGATACCAGAGACGAAGCAAGTGTACATGTCTACTGCGTTCATGCATGCTGAATCCTGTAATGATTTCTGGTGGGAGAGACATGGATGGTTTGGGTTCATACAGAGCAGCGAAGGGTGGGGGCATGGGGAAATAGGGAGGGTCGTGTTCAGGCAGTAGAAAACTCAATGTGCAGCATCTGTGGGGGACACCTTTAGAGAAGAAATCTGTGGAAGAGAATCAATTAATGTATCATTCATTATTAATACATATTTCAGAAGTCTTTATATCACAGATAGATAGATAGATAGATAGATAGATAGATAGATAGATAGATAGATAGATAGATAGATAGATAGATAGATAGATAGATAGATAGATAGATAGATAGATAGATAGATAGATAGATAGATAGATAGATAGATAGATAGATAGATAGATAGATAGATAGATAGATAGATAGATAGATAGATAGATAGATAGATAGATAGATAGATAGATAGATAGATAGATAGATAGATAGATAGATAGATAGATAGATAGATAGATAGATAGATAGATAGATAGATAGATAGATAGATAGATAGATAGATAGATAGATAGATAGATAGATAGATAGATAGATAGATAGATAGATAGATAGATAGATAGATAGATAGATAGATAGATAGATAGATAGATAGATAGATAGATAGATAGATAGATAGATAGATAGATAGATAGATAGATAGATAGATAGATAGATAGATAGATAGATAGATAGATAGATAGATAGATAGATAGATAGATAGATAGATAGATAGATAGATAGATAGATAGATAGATAGATAGATAGATAGATAGATAGATAGATAGATAGATAGATAGATAGATAGATAGATAGATAGATAGATAGATAGATAGATAGATAGATAGATAGATAGATAGATAGATAGATAGATAGATAGATAGATAGATAGATAGATAGATAGATAGATAGATAGATAGATAGATAGATAGATAGATAGATAGATAGATAGATAGATAGATAGATAGATAGATCTATCAAAACACTTTGTTTTCTTTTTAGTAATGGTTTGTGTAATCTGTTTGATACTTTGACACACAATGGAGAAGGCCCGCAGAAGTAGTGTGTAACTCAGTTCAGCCAGAAAGTGGAGATAGAACCTTCTCATTCTAAGGCGACGTAATGCGTTCAAAAATAGTTCCCTAAAAATAGTACACAATAATCAAAGTTCTAAGTGAATGGACACTTTAGTCTGAGGGTCTCAGTGAGACTGAGTACAAAATTTCAATAATGGATGGGGTCTGGGGGTCGACGGGGAGACAAATGTTTTTGCAGGTCCCCAACAAACTGGACACTTCTGAGAAAACTAGACATAAAGTCCAACGATGACCACCTCTTCTTGTTTTTTTTTTTTAACAAACTAGAAATACACCCTTTTCCCAGGGCATTGCAAAGCCCTACTCTACCTTTAAGAATTTCATACAGTGCCGTAACTGGTGGGTGCTTTCAATAAATATTACATCAGCAAAGAAGAGATAATGTTCCGGATGTTGCATGTTGTAAGTAAATTTAGAGAAGTTAACTTCCCAATAAAACTACATCCTGAGACGAACGCGATGATTTCCCACTGTAGTATAAATATTGTATGATCGTGTACCGTCAGAGCCAGTGTCACGCTTTCCCTGCCTCAGCAAGAACCTTTGGTACTCTGCATTATCCCTGCCTTTTCAGTGGTTTTATTATTTACTAGATGCGGTTCCCGGCATTATCCGGGATAAACCTGTGAACCCACCCTTCCATCTCTCTCTCTCTTTTTTGGTCTAGAAAGCTTCCCAGATTTTACAGCCTTACTACAGATTTCATGCGCACCAGAGCACTACGCACTCATTTCTGGTGGGGAAATTGAGCGCACCGAATTGAATGGGTATTAATATATCGTTTCCGGTGCAGTGGGCTTACGACAGGGAGCCAAATCAAAGATCGTTGTTGTCAAGAACAGATTTAATTCATAAATGTTTCCACTGACTAAATTTTTGTGAGAGAGCAGTGAGTAATTTTTACAAACGTAATTATTGTGCGAGCCAGCATAACTTGGTCTCGTAAATAATTTGTTTTGAACAGTTTTTTTTTATAATAGATAGACAGAAGATGTGGGGAAGGATAGACGGACAGCGTAGGTGTGCATGGCTGAGCACTTTTTATATCTCGTGTTTTGAACTAGGTTTAGTAGAGAGGGAAGGGGTGAGTAGGAATTAAATGTTGTTGAGACGTCGGTTGACGTACAGAAAATCCGTGATCCAGAGTAAAAGCTCGGGGTTTTGAACATGTTAAGAATTTATTGCTATAAAATTACATTATATTGTATTGAGTGATTCGACCTTTGATGTCGACCCAAGGTCGTTGCGTAGGGCTGTTACTTAAAATAACTCAGTTCGGCAGCTGAGCTAGAAGTGGTTGCACCAATCACAATCCAGGAATTAGACGGTAAGCTGCAGATGCAGACCAGTATTTAAGGCCATACAGAACTTAGTTCTGGGCCACATGTAGACAATCCATTTACGAGGTGGTCGGCGATAGTCCTCAGCCAGATGAGAGACATAGAGACGCAGTTGAGCAGTCCATTGTGAGGAGCCTGATTTAAAGCTCCAGAGCCTAAGCTACTTGGTTTGATATAAACCCACAGCGTTTACATCCAGCGCTCTCACTCCCAGTGAGGGCCGCATGGTGAGAGTCCATACTAATTTGTAATGATGAAAGTGAACCGTTCTACTTACTTTTGAAGACAGTTTCAGAGCTACCGCCAGACAACGCATGGTTGTACAAGCATTCTCCATGGCGTGTCTAGAGGAAATGTCCATATCATAACATGTCTCATTGAATTAATAGAATTTAAACTGTTATATCCGTCGCCACGTGCGCGGATTCTATTTGGCATATAACTCATATGACCTGCAAGTAGTTAGATTGAATACGTTAGTCTTTATAGAAAGCTGTAGTTTCATTAGTTAGATTCAGTTGCCTTTGAATTGATATTTATATTCATAATTATATTTGTTACATTAATTCCTGTAATTAAACTGCCCTACAGTTCTGCTAAAAATCAAAGCAATTGATTTATTTAGTTTTTTAGAGTGCAAGTATTTTTTTTTGTGTGTTCGTCGATTGTGGGAGCGGACCTCGAAAGAGTGTCAGTCGAAATATCCCCATCTAACCCACATCGCGACAGTTGTATTTTACTTTTTTACGATTTTTATTTTAAAAATACCCGAAACTTGAATGAACATAATCGGTCGATACAAAAGTGATTGGACTGGAATTGACACTTAGGAAAATCATAATTGTTGAAACTATCATTTAGGCTGTAGCGTGGAGTAAAAAATGGGTCAAAATCGCAACATAATGAATTACTCCCGCCTCAATTACATTTGCCGAAAAAATAGACCGAACGCCAATGTGTCGCAACATAGAAACTAATACAAACGTTCTGCGAGTTGTTAATTATTTTTTTATTTTCTGTGCCGGGGACACGACCACGGTCTATACTAAGCGCTGTATAAAATCTGAGGGCCACCAAATCAGCATTAACGGAGGAGTAGAGAAAGGCGCGCTGCAATTGTCGTAAGGTTTCACTTTTATTAGTATAGATTTATTTGTACTCGATGAAGTACCCGGCATTGTCCAGAGTAAACCTATCCTTCCCCGTCCCATCCTTCTCTCTCTCTCTCTCTCTCTCTCTCTCTCTCTCTCTCTCTCTCTCTCTCTCTCTCTCTCTCTCTCTCTCTCTCTCTCTCTCTCTCACCTATTGATCTCCTCAGGCTTGCCTTCGCAACTCAGACGCACCTTATTCATTCTTGCTATATAAATTCGAAAATACTTTTTACTTACGACAAAATGGGCTAAAAAATCATATCGAAAGTGGAAACACGGATTTGCCAGGGGGCGAAGTTTATCTTTAAAAAAAAACATATTTCACTTATTTCTGTGGGTTCTGTAGTCGGGATAACCTGCGTCCGTTCTCCTCCTTCCTCCCCCGCCCCCACTGCTCCGTCTCAGACGTATAGCCATCGTACGCCAGAACTGCCCATATCGTCCTTGCAATTTTTAGTTTTCTTTTCTTGCAGGGAAATGGCAGCTAATTGAATGTGTGCCAAATACAGTTTCCCATGCGTATTGGTGTCTTTATAATACTTTACTACAAACGGTCACTTGCCGTGCATGCAAAGGCGGCCATTTTTTTTAAATACGTGTCATTGGAAAACAGAATAATTATTCAGAAGACTTGTCTCTTGATAATAATTCGGATACAATACGTGGGGTTGCTTAACGTTCAAAGATTCATCTTCAGTCTGAAAGTAAACTGTGTTGAAATTTTTCAACTGAATTGGTGGAGAAATGAGATATCTATGTGGTGACGCAAGTTTGGAGCTGTCTTTTAATTACATTAGATTTATTCATATATGTTGTTTCACTATATTATGTTTCTTTGTGTGGAATCAATACTTTTTTTTTCATTTAGTTCCGGGGTTTTTAGGTGAATGGCTTCATTGTATTTTGTAAACAAGCCAGTGGTACATCATTGCAGCTGTCCGTTAACTTAACGGTACAATGGCCAGCGTATCATGAGGCTAGACAAGTGTGAAGGTTGTAACTTCCGTTTCTGAGCAATGCTGACCAGTGAGAGAGTCAGGAAATGACTGTAGTTCTGCTGTTTGGGTGGTCTTTGTGTACCAAATGGTGGTCTCCACTAGTGCTGGTCCCCGGAAGTTGACGCCTACACAAGCTGCAGATTGAATACCTGATGGTTTTTGTTGGCTCCTATATAGAGACAAACCATTCTTCTCTGAATATTACGTCAGCAGACTGAGCCCGATTGAACTGCTGAATTATGGTGAGTGCTAGTTATTTTTGGACCTATTGTGAAGGCATGAGGTGGCACCTGTTGCATTGTTGGCAGCGATGTTACGAGCCCAGTAAAATGGGGGTAGTTTGGAGTGTTAATACGTCTCTGTATCCTGTGTGTTGGGTTTCATACTGTTCAATGGGTAGGTGATGTGGGGTTGTGGGTGGCCAGTCACCGGAGTTTGTACATGGTCTAGACCTGTGGGTGCAGACAGACAGACAGAGAGACAACGGACGAGTAGTCAGACAGACAGACAGACAGATAGATAGATAGATAGATAGATAGATAGAGAGATAGAGAGATAGAGAGATAGAGAGATAGAGAGATAGATAGATAGATAGATAGATAGATAGATAGATAGATAGATAGATAAGGTTCTTAAATTTTACACCTACGGTTTTCCCTTTACTTTCGGATAATGTCAACAACATAACACTGATGATAATGAACGATGTTATTTTGCGTGGACTCCATGATGAAAATGGCGATAATGGTTATGATAAAACAGTTATGATGCAGTGGTGATGACGTTAACGATGATGATAGTTACTACAGTAACAGCCAATGCAGTCGTGAGTCATATTTGTTTTACTGCAGTGAAACTTACACAAGTTGATAACTGTTGGATGACGCAGCCCCATCCACTAATGGGACTAAATGGTCGTAGCGAATTAGTCCCGGTCGCCAAGGTTACGCCCCAACAACTTCATAAACAGGTAATCGTCGAAGCTGTGGAGATGGACATTTGGCTTTATTAGTGTATGAAATCTTTACGTTCTCTGTATAACACACAGAGCACTGCTTCAGTGAAATTGCCTTCTGTATTACAGCTATTCAATCGAGAATGACAAAATTTCAACTCACAACCTTTAAGTGAGTTGCAAAATAAGTGCAGTTATGCATTATACTTTGCATGCCTGTAAAAAAAATGGTAAGCTGTATAACAATAGAAATACAAACATCCCATAGATAATAATATAATCATTGAAAAAAAAAAGCAACAACTCATTTTTCTTTCCTTCTGAGATTCTTGGTTTTCGACTCGGTATCCTCAGAGAAGTCAAAAATCAGTAAAATTCATCAGTTTCGTGACAAACAGTGACAGACAACGATTGTCAACTTTATTTCTGTTTCCCCAGCAGCCTGACATAATAGAGCTGGTTATAAAACTGCTGTCAGATGTCGCTGCTTTCATCGATGACAGAAACTGCTTTGTGATGTCTCGATCCTCCTGACATACTCTTGCTCCCTTGTGATCACGCAGACGGCACGAACATTGAGGGTTTTGCCAGTGACCTCTTGACAGAAATTATTGCAATTAAGGCTCACGTCAAAGCTGAGCATTTCTTTGATGTAACAATTTTAGTTCCGGGCACCAAATTAGCATCCGGATCTCCTGTTTTATATTTTTGTGAACTTCATTGTCCAAAGAAGTATAAATTGTGGAGCCCTCAGCCAGGGTGATTTAATTCCCAAAAACGTTTGGGTTAGTAGACCGTTTAAAAGACTTCCCCCACACACTGAGCTAAGTCTGTATGCGTGGGTTTTAATTCTGACTTGAACTTCTTTGGCATTAATTATGGAGATTTGAGTTTGAGTTTGAGTTTGAAGAAAGCACGTCGACACTGTGGGAGGAAAAAAAGGGAGGCGAAAGACAGAATTTGGTAGAACGGTAGTACAGGAGGAGATCCTTCTAGAATGATGCGCCCGATACTGCAGGAGGAGACCCTAGCAGATGTGCCCGATACTACAGGTGAAGACCCTGCCAGATGCACCAAATAGTACAGGAGGAGACCCTAACAGATGTGCCCGATGGTACAGGAGGAGACCCTACCAGATACACCCGATAGTATAGGAGGAGACCCTACCAGAATGATGCGCTCGATGGCACTGGAGGAGACCAAATCAGAAGCACTCATCAACCACTCGCAGCTAGCGAGGCAGCTTTCTTTCAGTCTCGTTGGTGGACGAGATTTTGCTTTACGTTATAGTCCATTTCTCACACTAAAACCAGAGAGTATATTTATAGAGAAATCTTACTTCCGCTAAATCACGAATCTAGGTCGCAGCGGTAGCAAAGAACTGAAAGATACCACTTTCACCAAAGATAGTGCACATATCTGTTTACGCCCCTTGGAAATGCAAAAACGCGTATTATTTACCGCAGCGACCTACTTTCCGCTCCATGCTGACAATGGGTTCGCGGTGCCTGCTGTGACTCGCAGTAAAGCTCGACCAACAGTGAAAACTCTCTATACATGATATATTCTCTCTGCTAAAACCGAGGCAAAACCCACTCGGCTCAGTGCTCTACGGCCCAAGGCTTAAATATTTGAAAATTATTACCAAGTTACAGTAGATTGCAATCAAAACCTAATCAAAAGTAATTTAGAAACTAAGAACAGAGTTCGTGCCATGTATTATGTCATGCATTTTAAACTGGAAAATATATTGTATTGTAAGTCTATTGTATTTCAATTGCAGCCTAGTACGAGTATAGTAATAGCAAATAAGCTACTATATCAAATGAATTATTAATCAATTAATATTTCTTTTTAAGCAATTAAGCAATTTGTCAGAGGAGATGGACCCACCACCATTTATTTTCCATGCCCACACTTTTTTTAAAATTTCATGTGCAAGAATTCTAAATCTTACCATGACACTACAATACCGTCGTCTTACCCCCAACCCTTCCTTCCTCCCAGAGACAGAGAGAGAGAGAGAGAGAGAGAGAGAGAGAGAGAGAGAGAGAGAAAGAGAGAGAGAAAGAGTGGAAGAAAGCAAGAGACAGAGAGACGTGGGTTGTTGTTGTTTTTTCAAAATGAAATTAAAGAACAGAAAGAAGATGAAAATGCATACCAAGAAAAAGAAGTTTTTGAAAAATATTCTGCAAAATTATTCTGAAGATTGCCGAGCGTCAGCGGGTTTCAATCAATCTGATTGCATACTACGTCAAAAACTTCTAAATAAAAGAAAATTAAATTGCCTTTAAGATAAGAATGTAACTTTTCTTCTTTCTGATTTTTGTTTTTTGTTAGCTTTGAATATTATTTTATCTGATTCCATTTTATTTCAAGCACATTACAGTTTTTGGTTTGAAATTATGGATATATAAAAATATATACTTTAAACGCCAATATTATGTAAAATAATTCTCTGCCAAAATGAGACAATCAAATTCGATGAAACAGAAAACAATTGAGATGAGATATTCTGTACAGTGAAATCTATTTCATGATAATAGGAAGTTTGGTCTCAAGTATAGTACTTTTCAAATCCCTGGAAAGAAATCATGGTGGGTTTGACGCATAACATGCAGATTCACATTCAAGCTGATTGCGTGTTTAAATTAATTGTGATCATGACCAAAGGGTCAAATTAAACATTGTTGTCTTTCTAATTAGAAGTTCTCCGATGGGGAACAACATGGCTTTCCTGTCCTTATGGACCACGGTTAAGGTTAAGGCCGGCGTTTTTGGTTAGGGTTAGAGCTTGGGTCAAGCTTAGGACTGGGGCCTGGATATTGACAAAATGATATAAAAACCACAGAAAAACTGTGGGGCCTGGATAGTGCTGTCCAGCTTGATGCAGAAACAACTTCAACAGTCCCATTGAAGCATATACCAAGCAGTTTGGCTTTTCTCCATGCACCAGACATAAACCCAGATAATGCCACCTTAACCCTAACCCACAGGAACATCATTGTCCTCGCCATGCTGTTTCTTCAAATGTATAATGACCAAGGCTTTATACGGTAAAGCTGCTGTTCTTTCCTTTTCTTTTCTTTTTAGTTCCACGAAAAAAAGAAATATGATAAGACAAAGTGTAGGATGTTTGGGAATGTTTATACGTGAATAAATTATAACCAGAAAGTTTTTACCCAGAATTAACAAAAATCCGTTTGATTCAACAACTTATCAGTTCTAAGACTAATGATGACAGCAGAGCCAAAAGATTTCTCAGATCAATTCAAAACTCTATTTCTTTTACAAAACAGGACAGGAGATTAATTATTACAGGTTTGAAGAGCTGCTAATGAATAGCATTTTTGGTGTAATTAACAATTATCGATTATTTATCTTTAAAAAAAATGTCTTTTCCGAAAGGAAAAGATACAGTTTCTAATCGACAGTCCGGTGCCGTTAGACTTTCCTTATTGTTCAAACAACAGATAGATTAATGAGACGCGCCTGTTCTAATTTCTTTTCTTTGTTAGTTAACGTGAACTATCGCTTCTTGAAACAGGCTTTGCAAATTACAGATCTTAATTATTCATAGCTATCAACTACTTTGAAATAGTTCTGATTATACAATTGCTGCTAATGCATCATAAACCGCCATACTGGGGTTGGTTACACTTAAGCATTTTTAAAAAAAAGGCAGATCATAAAAAGAGAATTTTAAATCACGCTCAATTCATACACATTTCGTAAAAGATAAGATTATCAGCCATAATCCACAATATCAAAGTATATAATAATAGATACGGAAATCACACACATAATAATTATATACACAAACAAACATGTCCAAGAAATCGTAAGGAAGCCTGAGAATTTCCACCCCATCTGTAAACTGAATGTCTTCAACACAATAATAGTTTACATATCGACTGAATTCCACTGCAAAATATTCGTAGTGTTTTAATTTGAAAAGTTTCATTCATTGCCACACTGAAGATTTAGCGCTCTAGCGAAAAAAACAAGGAAGTGATCAATGTTGTCGAAAATAACAAAAAAAAATGTTTTTCCTTCCTTGTAACAACCGGAGAAATGGCGTATGTAAATTATTTGTCAGTAAAACGAGACGTTCTAAGTGGTCGGTAATAACTTCGCTGGCATAAGTTGACCTGGTTTACGAGATAAAGTAAATTGAGAGTAAAAGGGTAAAAGAAGAAGAAGAAAAAGATTGAGGTACAGTTGTATTTGAGATTGAACAAAAATTGCGAGCAAACGAAGAATCGAACCTCTGCCTTCCGACTGAACATCCTGCCATTGGAACAAATGCCCAGAAGGTGATAAAAGGATGGCTGATTAAAAAAAATCTCCCATTACTATCACACATTTACTTGACTTCTTGTTGATATTATTCTCTATTCCCCTGCTTAAGTTACTCTACCACACCCCTTTCTCCTTTCTCCTTCCCTGCCAGCTCGCTCGAAGTAAACTATACATAATTGTCTGAGGTTAAAAAATATTATAAAAATGCAGAAACACATTTTATGTCGGTCCGGAATCTGGTAAAAGAAAAAAAAAGGGGGGGAAGGGGGGGGGGGGGGACATGTCCTGAGTGAAAATCTAAAATAGGAAATTCAGCAACCACAAAAAGGGAGCATTTTATCTCATCAGTTATCAAAGATACAATGGATCCGCTGAATTCCTGAGGAAATTGCATGTATGTCAAAATGACAGATCTGTTTTGAGCGGGACTCAAGCCTGCTGTCGAGTTAAACTCTCTAATGCTCGGAATGACTAATGGTGTTTGGTGAAGTATGTTGTTCTCCTTCTCTGTGCGAAAAATCAGTGGGTGTTCTATTTTTTCTTCATTTAAAATGGATTTTATTTAAGTCAATAACGGTGAAATTCTGCACTGAAAGAAAATAATAATATAAATGTAAAGTTTTGTGATATTTTTTTTTGAAAATAACCGGACTGCACACAAGAGAGCAGCATATTTACAATGGTTACTTACTGTTTCATATCAGAAAACGGTTAAAAACACAAGACATGCAGAACAAAGCAAAGTATGGGATAATTAATACAATAATTACTTTATATTGTGAACGTTGTCGAAATTAAGGCCAGGAAATACTGGTCAGATCAATAGTTTGCATGCACCAAAATACATAACTAGCTTATGTACTGACACTGGATATTAAGTCAAACATAGAAATAATAACACAGATCTATATCATAAGAAAAAAATATAGCATTGCATAATGATATTTCAAAATATAATACGTTGTGTATATCATACGACCAAAAAAAAAAAAAAAAAGCCAACTATTGTTGCGATAGTGCATATAAATTATAAACACACGATTAAAACGACGTATTTGAGGATTTAAAGATAAATAGCGTATATCGAAGTTAGAATGGTAGAACAGCACACAATATTAATTTAGATTGGAGAGACAAAAAAGTAAACGTGGCTGAAGGAAAAGGTCAAACTCACTATCTTTTTGACAAATAATAATTCAAGGGAAGGTCCAGGTCAGCAGTTAACCTAGAAAACAGTGTAAACACATTAACATGCAGGACAGATTTGACCAGTGGGTCAAGCCTGCAAACAACAATATCAGTCCTGTAGATAAAATTTAACTATTTCTTGTCATAGCTGACCACAAGAAAGTAGTGTCGCTTCCAATGTAATACGTACACAGCAACAATCAACTGCAAGCAAAATAATCACCTTCGAATTTGATTAAGATTTCAGGCCTTTAGGAAATTACATCTCTCAAGCGCAAATTAAGCCAGCAAAACGTCATCAGTTTCAACTGGGACATCGTTAAGCAGTTTAAATTTGTCTACTCCTTCAAAGAGCATCCATCGAAATCAATAATCACGCTACCAACTTTCCTAAGTTAAAACATAGCATCAAAAAAATGAAAAAAGGGGAAAAAAAAACGGGGGTAAAAAAAAGGTGGGGGGGGGGGTGTGTGTATGTTGAAAAATCTCGCGTTAGATACAATAACAAAAACAAACAACAATGAATCAGATGGCAAAAAGCGAAAAGCGACTTACAACCGTTTCTCCTTTGCCAGATTTGAACTTTGTTTCAAGCCCTGTCGCTACGTCACAGATTATCTTTTTTTTTTAATGTTTTCACAATCTTCCTAGAAATTGAAAGTCGGTTCTAAAATTGGTTTAAAAAAAAAAAACACGGAAAAGAGCATAAATTATTTTGCTTTTAAAACGTTTTTGCCTGACACAAATCAAACCATCTCAAAGCACATTCATGGTGTACGTGGTACCGGTAATTTTAATGCTAGAATCATTTCAGAGCCGTAAACTAAATGTTTAGCAGAGGAGAACAGCCTATTGCAAATGATTATCATTTCTTACAAGCATACGCAATTGATTGTCTTTTTAATTGATTGTTTGTTGGCACAAACTAACAGATGTGAGGAAAGCAGGTACTTTGCTTAGGTCACACACAACAAAAGCGTTGTTGAACATTATCTGTGACATGGAATAACAGTGTTTAACATCATTTGACCAGAATAACACGTGGCATTCGGTATAGAAAATAATTACACCCATTGGAAAACCTTACTACAAACGATCAAAATATTTCTGACACCATCCGAAATCCAGACCACTCACCATGAAACAGGTGCTACAGTTTGATGCTTTAGAAAATGCTGTTTTGTTGGACAGGTAGGAGCTACAGTTTTTGTTCGTATGTTTGTTTGTTTGATTGTTTGTTTTCCTATTTCAATGACAGATATGATTTAAGAAAGGCCTAACTGCTATTAATGCGGACTACTTGTTTCCCCGAGCTTTAATAAAAGCTTCAAATTCTTGCCTGGCAAAGGTCTGGGTGGAGCGCGTTTTGGCCGCCGAGTTACCTTCTCTAAAGTTTGTTGACCCGAATGCCAGACGCCCAGATGTCGGTCAACGGATAGATTGAAATTTTGTCGCTGGACAATTGGTTAAATTTAGTTATTTCTTTGTTTTTCTTTTCTGTCGAAGGTCGAAGATTTGACGAAGGAAGGAGGCGGAAGAAAAATTAGAGTTGGGCTGTAATGGACAGAGTGAAAGATATTTTGAACAATAATGATGGCAGCCCCCACGAAATTGCTAGAAAGTGATTTATCAGTTTACGGAAACCGGACTTGCGCTTTGTGAGTGAAAGTGCGCCATGTGTGTGTAGAATTTACACGACATCAGAGCTGCAGTGTGGAAGTACAAGGAAAAGTCACTGGGAACTAAAAGGGTAAACAGGGCAATCCTGTAGTGTTCTCTCGCTATCTAATTGGCTAATAGAGCCGGGCGGGATTCCTACACTGTGCTACTTTTGAAAATAGATCCCCCAAACTACCCCAGTAATTGGACGCCAATTTCGGCAACAGATCTGTCTTTGACGTTGAGTTGGGTCATTCAATAGCCAAATATCAGCTATTATTAGGCTAGTTAAGAATTAACGGGATACCTTTCCTGCTGTCACGGTATATTTGAACTGTAGAACAAGACTGATTCTTTGATTTTCAATGATGCAAGTTGTCTGTGTCTGTCTGTGACATTTCATTATGCTTTGAGCACTCGATAATATGATTTCCGTGTGGCCTCAATAAACAGAAGGGCCGTTAAGGCCGAGGCCAGTTGTGACCGGGGATAATGACAAAATTGAGAGTCACACAAATAAAGGAATTACACCGATACAGAGTCGTCATTTTTCTTTTTTTCTACCAGATAATGATCTATAGATCTATAGATTTTTAGCAAACGAAGGCATCCAACTATTAAATGATGTTGAATGGAGCTTATTCTAGCCAATTTGCCATAAAGACTGGGTTTTACTGAAAAGACCGCTGACGTAAATGATGAAAATGAGAAGACAGATCTCACAGGTAAACACACCATCGGTGGTTTGGTTGTTCTCAGCGGATAAATCACCAATGAAATGATAGTGATTAGTGCACATTTAACTCACTAAATTTTGCTTCTTTGTCTCCCTGGTAACGGCAGATCCTTACTAAATGTGCTGCACGAAGATGCCGCCCCCAGACGTCACTTGCTTTCCAATTACATTGAATTAAATGGGGACAAAAACAGAGTCAAAGGACAGCCTACTGCAAATTTTAATAAGACTGAAGTTATAGTAATTTTTTATCTGTTCAGATAATCTATATACAACGTCCTGTTATCTACATTCCGTAGCCTTGAAAATCTGAGGAGCTTGAGACATTTAACCTTTGAAAAAAAGTAGGGTCACTTTTGTTTTCATTGTCTACTTCAATGTAATATACAACTTTACTGTAAAACATGTCCTGATTTAGCCTTGCACAATGTTGTAAATGCACAAAAACATCATTTTTCAACGATGAATGAAATGGCGCTTGCCTTTGCGCAACCATGTTACGAAGACGAAATTTAGAACAATCTACAGCTCGAGTAAATGTGGCACAACTTTGATGAAGACAATGTTTAATTTTTCCTCTAGCTTTTGATGGACACTGAAAAGTTGTGGGAGGCAATAGGTCCAAAGCCCAAAATGATGAAATTGTCCCTATTCTATGACACTTTCTTGAAATGACTTCTATTCTGGGAAAATCAGTCTGAGTATTCGGAGATAATGATTCGACTTGATTCTCTGCAGTTAAATTATCCTTATCACAACAAATTCGGAGAAAGTGACCTTGCTAACAATGAGATGGTACGGAGATGGTCTTGGGCGCGAGACAGCGGTGGCTAGGCTGGAAGATCCTGAGTCTGAATTCAAAATCAAACTGCACTGGTAACAATCCAAAGTAAATTCTTTCTCCAGTTTTGTTACATTTGCGGGCGTGTTATTATTAGTGTTGCACTGTTGTTGATGCTGATGTTGTTGCTATCATTTATGGTTATTTCCCAGAGTTTGGCAAAAGTTGACCAGTGACCGTTACAACTTGATTTTCGAAATCAAACGATATGCAAGAAATGTAAATGAATAAATAGCACTTAATTTACGGTGTTTCCTTTTCTTTCTCGGTCTTCATGACTGTCCCTCTGAGATATGCATTTCTGTGGGCGAGGATTAACTGTCTTTCCAGTGCTGCAGCTTTACTCTGTATTTTCAACCGCCAACATTCTAAAATCAAACCCAGTCTCATAATATTTTACTTGTTAAGAAATTGTTAACAGATGCCCAAATAATAACAGGAGTTGTTACTTTCTTAGCATGATATAACGTTAGAAGTACTCAGAACTGTTTGTTGTTCATGTGAAACTGAAAACAACATCAACGAAGCAGTTTTAATATGCAGGGCCAATCAGGGGAGAAAAAAGGAATGGATTTATGGCAAAAAAGACGGTTGTTTCGCAGCGGAAGATTTTCAGTTTTTTATTTCTAAACTCTTAAAACGCCGGAGGACTTTATGAAAATTTCGATTGGTGTAGACAGAGAATTACTCAAGTGATTTCTTGAAACCAATTTAATGTAAAATCAAGGAATTTGTTTCTAAATTATTTTGCGGTATTCTCAGTGTTAACAACAATAATAATGATTTGCCTCTGAATTTATGTGACTGCAAGGGGTTTGCAAAAAAAAAGTTTTTAAAATCTCCACTTTCCTCCTCTCTCTCTCTCTCTCTCTCTCTCTCTCTCTCTCGCTCTCTCTCTCTCTCTCTCTCTCTCTCTCTCTCTCTCTCTCTCCTGACTGTCAGACAGACGAGGAGCAAAGCGGCACTGGCAGGCGTCACACAGGGAAAGTTGTTCTTCATAATGTCACGGGCCACACATTACGGGCCTGTAACCTGCGCCAAGCGGGGAGCGGATGTTCCTTTCTCTGTTACTACATGACTGCCTTTCCTTTGCTGGATGTGTTCATTGACAGTCGACTAAAATAACTACTGGCGTTTGGCGAATGGCCAGCAATGTTCTCTGTCTGACGTCTGCCTAGGCACACTGTCACTATTGCTAATACACTTTGGTTGTTTTAATCTCAAGTCTACAAACTGAAAAAATAAGCTTTTTGTACGGTAACAAAATATAATTATGTCATAATAATAATTACATCAAACACTTAATGATTTCAATAGTAAATCAAAATAATTATTCTAATAGTAAGCGTTCATAACCTGATGAGCAAAAACGACACATAGATGACTTAACCGCTACAAAAATTTAAAAAAATCTATTACATCAATGAAGATTTTACTGCTCACACAAGCACGAAAAAAAAAAGCCAAACACTGTAACAAAACACAGCAAATCAGTAAATAAAATAATGGTTTCCATGACTGCAACTGAAGGCAAAACCAAAGGTAACGGAACTTCATTCAAATGGCAGGACGAAAACATTAAGCATGAGCACATGTACCAAAGCGTATCTTAACTCAGTACAATTATTATGGCAGGGTGAAGGTACAGTCACACCAGCATGAAGGTAATTTGCGCCAGACTTTGGGAACGTACAACAGTCAGAATAAAGTTTACCTGTTAACGCCAGATGTGCCATGGCTTCTGAGACAAACACAAGAAAACGTAGATCAACATGATATGGCATGAAAAAAGTATACATTACATCAAGTATTCATTTGTTTCTCGCGGCGTTACAGAACTTGTGTTCTTGACAAAGTTTGAATTTTATTTGGCCTTTCGTCAGAAGTTTCAAGGCTTTATATCATTATGTTTCATTTTCCCATGAGAATTAAATTCTTAATTATTGGATTACAGTCAGATTTTGCGAATGCACATGTCCTTCCCTGGAGCCCAAAAAAAAAAAAAATCTGACAGGGGGCATGCTCAGCCATGGGGAGCAAGGGGGGGGGGTTTGCATGGGGGTGGGGGTGTCATCGTGACGTAGTTGAAACAAACCAAAATAGAATGAGCTCAATGTAATAATAATAACAATCAGATTTAAGTAATAGCCTTCCTTAGTTCCTGTGAAAACGATTGATGCACATGAAAGACAAGACAGACTTAAGGGCGTGTCCACATTCCACATACATGTCAAATAAGGATATGAGAGCCATATATACTTTGGCGAGCTGTGTGGAGGGGGTCTAACAAGGCGTCTGGCATAAGGTTTAACAGGGGAGAGTGGGAGATCATTAGACAAAGTAGATAGTCTACAAGCCAGTATGGGCATAGTTTTCTCATGGGAGGAAGTGGGGACATTCAATAACAACGAGGCAATGTTTTTTTGAAAGTATAGGAGAAAATTGCATCTGTCTGAAGAGTTCAAACATTACGCTGCAAACACTTAAAAAAATCTAGTGGGTTGGCCAGAGAATGATTCTGAATTTTTCCAGTGAAGGCTGGAGTTGACCTGAGAGAACTGCAGTTTAGTAGATCTTCACCACTGAATGTATTATAGAAAGCACCGAAAACTAACTGTTAATGGCGCACTTACTCATATGTTCTTCCCAAGCTGAAACATGCTAGAATATCTCCTAGTATTTGAACGAACTAACCCACCAACCATGTCCTAAGCAACCCTACCATAAAGACACCTAATAGAGCCCAGCGCTGTGTGTCGGACCAGACCGAGTATACCATTCGTAGCATGTCGCCCAAATCCTCTCGCGAATTGACAGTTATGTTGCTTGCGCATTTTGCGGATCATTCTGCTGGTCACACCTAACTGTATACTCTTATGCAGTCACGAATATCCGCAAACAAAGTTCACTTCATGCCAAATTATAGAAAGATCCTTTGGGTAGACATCCGAGTGTATTCATTACAAAGGGGTTTATTTGTATTGTTATAGTAAATGTTTGGTAATTTAAAAAAGAAAAAAATTAAATTGTTTGCTCTGAAGCGTCCAATTTTCCTATAGAGGTGAACCGACCGCCCACTACTGCCCTTTTTAATATTACATTCTGCTGGTTTCTTTTGTGTTTGTTCCCCCAGACATCTTTTTCTGTAAATTTTAATATACTGATGCTGTTGTAAAATATCAAGAAACAAAACTACAGAAACGTTTCAGGTTTAGCAAAATAGCTCGAGGCTGAAAATAAAGCAATAAAATTTATCCATGGAAATAGGGAAATGTCAATTCTAATCCCGGAAATCTATTTTAGTACTTTGGTGATCTCATATTTGAATAACAGGTAAAGATGATAAAAACTGTTACCAAAGAAAGACGAAAATTGCAAAGGGTTTTAGGACACACAATGACATACTGGTGAGGACACACTATAACAAAAAACAATTTATGGGCATTCCACCGGTCATTTTCTGTTGAAATATAATATTACGTTTTTGTTCATCTTGACTAGCCATGTTTCATGGTTTCCACCATACATCAAATTGCCGAAGGGTCTTCTTTCTTTGTTTCTTTTTAATCATAGTTTGGCGTGGGAGTTTCAAAAACGCATTCTTAGTTCTTCGTCTGTTGCTGTGTATCAACTTAGGTACTTTTCTGTGTTGTAGGAAATCGATAAAGAAGAAACGCAAGCCAAGAAGCAAACAAACAAGACACCGATTCCAATTGCAAATACCATATTTAGAGTTACTATAATAGTTATAATAAATCAAAGGGAATTGAAAGGAAAACAATTTTATACTTCTCGGCCCATTTAAATCTATTTCACTATTAAAGGGCTTAGATTATTATCGGCTCCAATGGCGGTAGCTGCTTAGAAATGTTGATTAAATATGAATGATGTTTCAAAAAACAATCCATATGGATCTAATCAACAATGCACTTCATAATCATGCTGTAACTTAAGTCAACTTTCTATTCTGGAATGTTCAGCCGTTAAGAGATGTTGATGCAGTTGGGGAAATATTATTTGCAAACATAATGTCAGGATGCCACAGCTAGGGTACCGGGTGCTGACCTCCATTTGGAATTTCAGAAAAAAATGGGAGTCAACGTTCAAGCTCGAGTGACTGTCTTGTTTTGTTGACTGCACTTTGGAGAAAGTCAGAAGGGGTTCTTTGGCAAGAACAGCTTGTCCTCATGGGGTCCTGTTAGATTTGGGGTCAGATTAATGTAATCTAGATTAATGTCTGGAAATATCTTTTTAGTGGATGGGGTGCTCCAGTGAGAATAATTGTCGGTAATAAACCATATTATGCATTACAGTTTGACTAATTTCAGGCATCAATCATAACCATACTACTCGAACTCTAACATTGCTGAAACTGTTCGAGACTACATTGAAATAAGAAAGCAATAACCCTGCTGACGTCAAATTGCAATGACATTTTGATTTATGGCTTTTCTAAATTATCTCATAATTTTTGTTGTTTTGCCTCTGTTTATAGAAGACTAGAAGTAGAGTTTAGAAGATTATATTCCACCACACTGTTTTAAGCGTAACTATGTAGAGTACTTCGATTTAAGCCCCATGTGCACAAGTGGATTTTAATTGGCCTACTATTTGATTGCTGGCACAACCACATTTAGTTTCAATGAAATGCAACTAGTGCAACTAAACATCGTGTCGTCACCGATCAAAAGTCACCAGTCGACTGATCAAAAGGCCAAGGCTTAGAAAAGTCCCTACAATCCAGAGACCTTGAAGTGCTAAAATGTCATTCGAATATGTCTTTGCATCCAAAGTTGAAGTGCCAGAAGGGGCAGGGTAAAAACAGAGAACTTTTTGAACCATAGGGAATCTTCACTGTTGGCATCGCGTGCTAGTTCAGATAATTTCTGGCAAGTTTCCTTCTGTAATCTTTTTATTTCGCAATCCTTCCTTTTGTGTGCTTCGTTTGGTTTCCTTTGTTTTGTTTCTCCCAACCGTCTCTCTCATTTTCTATTTTCCTTTTCCTTTTTCTCTATTTCCCTCTAATTTGTTATGCTCCAATGATTAGTCCTCCCAGCTTCTTCTGAAGTCATCCTTCCTTCCATTATCATCATATTGGAAATCCATTCCATTTTCTGCATATCCCTCTTTCCTTCCTCACTATTGCAATTCTTAACCTCTGTGTCTCCCATATGTATGCTAAACAATCCCAGCGTGTTTCCATTACATAATAATAGTTCGTCCATCAGGTATGATGATGACCTTAACAACACCAGAGGAATAAAGAACAGAAATTGTTGAGAATTTCAACACATGGACAATGAAGAGAACTAAAGGACACAGAGGACAGAATGGAAAGACTGTTATTTCATGACTTATGGCTTCTCATGTGACTGATAAGTCCTATTTTTGCCCTGCAGACCCTTCCGCATAAATGACAAGAGTGCTCCGTTGGTTCAGTACCACTGGGCCTTTTCTTGCGCCGTTCTCTTTTTTTGATAGCCTGCTGGACTCTGTCAGCTTCCCATGCTTTGCTGCCTCTGGTAAGGGCCGCCCTCCAATTTGCACGATCAAGCGAGAGCTTTTCCCACTCACTCACATCAATGGCAAAGGCCTTCAGTGATTGCTTGAGAGTGTCTTTGTAACGTCTCTTTGGGGCCCCAACATTCCTCGTTCCATTGGAGAGCTCAGAGAAGAAGATTTGCTTAGGGAGTCTGGAGTCGGGCATTCTGACAACATGTCCTGCCCAACGTAGCTGAATTTTTTTCAGGTGGCAGAAGATGCTCAATTCCTTGGCACGATTGAGGACCTCAGTGTCTGGAATTGTATCCTGCCATTTGATCCTTAGGATCTTTCTAAGGCAGGCCAGATGAAAGTGATTTAGTTTTCTGGCATGCGATTGGTACACTGTCCAGGTTTCAGCCCCATAGAGTAGGGTGGGAAGGACCACAGCATTGTACACTTTCAGCTTAGTGTCTGTGCGAATGCCGGCAACATCCCACACTCTCTTTCGAAGCCTGCCAAATGCAGAGCTGGCTTTGCTGACTCTTGAGAGAATTTCAGTATCAACACGAGCCGTGGAAGACAGTGTACTGCCAAGATAGGTGAAGTTCTCCGACACCTTCAGAAGACTGTCATGGACTTTGATATTTGGGGTCACAGGATACTTGTCGTCTGGAGTAGACTGATGGAGCACTTCCGTCTTCTTTGTGCTTATTGTGAGGCCAAAGTTGTCACAGGCACTAGAGAACTTATCAACACAGTTTTGCATGCTATCCTCATCGTGTGCCAGAAGTGCACAATCATCAGCAAATAGTAGGTCACAGACTTGAGTACTTTTGGTTTTGGTTTTTGCCTGAAGTCTCCTGAGGTTGAATAGACTGCCATCAGTTCGGTACTTGATGCTTACTCCTTGAGGAGGAGAGCTAAAGGCTTCTTGTAGCATTGCAGAGAACACGATGCTGAACAGAGTTGGGGCTAAGACACAACCCTGTTTTACCCCATTTGTGACAGCAAAGGGCTCTGAAACACTGCCGTTGCTTTTGACTGCAGCTTGCATGCCATCATGAAACTGGCGCACTATTGTGATGAATTCGGGTGGACACCCAAACTTCGCCAGGATTTTCCAGAGGCCTTCACGACACACTGTGTCAAATGCTTTTGTGAGGTCAACAAATGTGATATACAGCGCTTTATTTTGTTCCATGCGTTTTTCCTGAATCTGTCTGGCAGCAAAACCATATCCGCCGTTCCCCTCTCTTTACGAAAGCCACATTGGCTCTCGGGAAGCAAGTCATTTGACGAGAGGTGATCAAGAAGGCGATTCAGAAGCATTCTTGCCAATATTTTGCCAGCAATTGAAAGTAGAGAGATTCCCCGATGGTTGTCACAGACTTGGCTGTCCCCTTTGTTTTTGTACAGATGGATGATTGAAGCATCTTTGAAGTCCTGTGGCAGCTTCCCTGCTTTCAACATATGATTGAACAACTCGGTCAACCTTTCAATAAGCTTTTCTCCACCGAAGGCATACACCTCAGCAGGAATTGAATCCACGCCTGGTGATTTGTTAAAGGCCATCTGATTTGTGGCAGTTCGGGTCTCATTTGCTGTGAATGGCTTGGCAAGAGCTGCATTAATAGGAGTCTGAGGGAGGCGGTCAATGGACTCAGTATTTATATTTGATGGCCGATTTAGCACACCTCCGAAATGTTCTGCCCAACGATGAATTATGGCATTCAATTCAACAATGCGCGTTGAACCATCTGACGCAAGAAGTGGCGTAGTGCCAGAGCGGGATGGTCCAAACACAGCTCGGAGGCTCTCAAAGAACTTTCTAGTGTTGTTTGTGTCGGCATATTTCTGAGTTTCTCTTACTCGCTCTTCAAGCCAGTCATTTTTCATTTTCCTCAGCTTCTTCTGGAGTACACCCTTACATGCACGCAGTGCATCAGCTTTTGCTGTGGAAGAGGGGTCACTGCAGTGAGCTTGGATGAGACTATTTTTTTCTTTGATGAGCACTTTGATTTCATTATCATTATCATTGAACCAGTCCTGGTGCTTGCGGACAGGAAAACCAACTGTGCTGCTGGCGCAAGAGTGCACAGTCGTATTTAGGTCAGTCCAGCTCTGTTCAATGTTCTCAGGGTCAAAAGTCACGCAATCTAATTTTGAGGAGAGTTCTGATGAGAGCTCGCTCTGTTTCTCAGCTGAGCAGAGTTTTGAAACATTTAGGCGTTTAGGTGGCGCTTTCCCTTGAGGGCGTCTATTGCGCCTCAATGTTAGTCTGAGCTTGCAAACAATGAGTCTGTGGTCAGTTCCACACTCGGCACCACACATCGCCTTTGTTACAAGGACATCCTTTATGTCAGCCTTCCTCACAATGACATAGTCTATGAGATGCCAATGCTTTGAGCGGGGATGCATCTATGACGTTCTGTTTCTCACGGGGAGACTAAAATTTGTGTTGGTAATGAACAGGCCAAATTCAGCGCACAAAGTAAGTAAGCGCAACCCATTGTTATTGCATGAACCAACTCCATGAGGGCCCAAAACATTTGGCCACGCTGAGATTTCGGAGCCAACCCTAGCATTGAAGTCCCCCAAGAGAATCAGCTTATCAGCTGCCGGGACAGAGCATATGACAGATTCTAGATCAGAATAGAACTTGTCTTTGACTTCATCTGGGTTTGTCATGGTGGGCGCATATGCGCTAGTGAGGGTGGCTGACTGGCTTTTCCCAACTGGGATCCTGAGTGTCATTAGCCTGTCATTTATTTCAATTGGCATGGACTGCAGGTTTCTGACAAGGTCATTTTTAATTGCAAAGCCAACACCATGCTGTCTCGGTTCGACTGCACCCTTGCCTTTCCAGAAGAAGGTGTATCCACCACTGAGCTCTTTGAGTTGGCCACTATCAGGGAGTCTGGTCTCACTGAGTGCCACTATGTCCAGGTTGTACCTGCTGAGCTCAATGGCAATAAGTGCAGTGCGTCTTTCCGGGTTGTTTGAGTTGTCCTGTAGTGTGCGCATATTCCAGGCTCCTAGCCTGAGTAAGCTGAATTTCTTTTTGTTTCGACCGCAAAAAGGGATCCCCACTGGTCGCGGTATACCAGTCAGGGTGATGTGAAATGGGCTTTCTTTAGGGCACCTTTTCTAGCCCCTTCCTCAGTTGAGGTGAGCAGTGCTGTCCTTAAATAAGGCTGCTCAGCTACTGTGGGTGCTGCCTTCCCACGCCTCCACTTCAATCGACGATGAAGCGACCATAGCCCACAGCCACCAACGTGTAGGTCTGTGCTAACAGCTTCCAGTCTATCCAAACCTGCTGCCACCGCACTCGCCCATCGCCGTTGGAATTTTGAGAGGAAAGAAGACGAGACAAAGATGAAAGAAGACGAGGTGAGTGTTAAGACTGGCGCAAAGAATTTGTTTTTAGTGAGAAAGAGCTGCGCAAACATCAGACTCACTCTCTCGCCTGGACACAACTTATCCAAGTGGCAAGACAGGGTCAAGACGACTGGAAATGTATCCAGGTGCAGGAGGATGCCAGAGGGACAGTCATATTGCCTGACCGGCTGCCTGTAGGCTACTCCACAGCCTCGCAGTCCCAACTGACTAGGGTGAAAGACCCAAACCAAAGAACACCAATACTGGTAGATGCTCTGTGTCACGATATCCAGGCCAGAGTGACGGTATATTGCCATCTGCCCTATCAATCAACCACTGGCCTGCTGCCGCCAGCTTCGAAGCTGCGTCCGGGAAGTTTGCTCAATTCTTCGTCTGTGATTTAGGCAAACAAGCCTATGACCACACCGCTACCGGGGGCCAATATGAAGGACTCAAGTACTGAGGGTCACATTGTGCCCTAGCATGTGGCCGTTGGGTTAGATGAAACCTTCTCCGCCCTGGCCGTTTGCACCGACAGGTGCACGCCCACTGATACCATGCTAGCGTACCAGTTCATGAAACAGGTTGTATTGGATTACATGTTACCAGTAGCAGATTTTTCTGACCTGACATCAGTGTTTCCATTAGAAAAGACAGAATCTCCTCAAATACAGTGAGATTGAAAGTAACTTTTCTACCCGAGAAATACAAAAAGGAGCCTAAAATTACAGACATGAAGACATTGCAAAACATTTCATAGACATCCAAGATGTAAATTCTTGTCGCATGGAAAAGACAGTACACTCCAAAAGAATAAGACATTACAGGAGTGCGGTGTGCTGTAATAGCACTTCACTCTTTAATCATTCTAGTTATGGGGTGAAGAACAGACAAACCTTTAAGGTTCGGTTATCGTGACAGCTCACAATATCGCCCAATGACCTTTTTTGCGTGAACTTGATCTGGTCTTGGCCGACAAAACCAAGGATGCACATTATTAAGTGCAAACTGTTCATTGGCATTTTCTAAAACTCCTATTCACGTTACTTGACATGTACTAATGCCTCTCTTTTTTATCTTGACACATACAGGGGCCATCCATTATGTACTTTCGCTGAGAAGGAAGGGGGTTTGGGGGAGGGGTGTGTGTGTGTCAAAATTCGTTTGACAAAATCGAACGTATGTACCTAAATGGAAGGGCGCCTTGGGATTTATAAATTCCACTTTATAACAATTTTTGCAAGCACGTGAACTCAATAATTGTGTGTGTGGGTCTATGCGCAAGATGTTCTTGCTGAAAGAAATCTAGAATAAGAATTCGGACCAAAGCAATCGAAATCCAATAATCAAAACTGGTCCACTAATTTCGTGTGAGTGTTGATTGATTTCCTCATTGTTATCTGGGTATACTCTATTTTGCAGGGGAGAGGCAAATGCACTTTCTACAGTTCAAGCACCTCTCCCACCCCCCACCCCCCCCCACCCCGGCTTTTTTTTGTTTTTTTGTTTTTGTGTCAAAGCCGACAGGACACCAAGGAAGTTTAGTAGCCTCAGATGTGTAGTTTCAAGCTCATTTCCTGTTCTTTGTCAAACAGTTCGGCGACACTTTTTCTTCTTCTGCTCTGCCCCCGTTTTCGCGTCCTCTGACCTTGAGCCTTTTTCCTTTCGTCGTTCCATGTTCTCGTGTTCCTCGATTTTATCTCTCTTTCCAAGTTTTGAAGCTTCATTTTTGTTTCCGGTTGTTGTTGTTGTTTTTTCAAACATGTTTCACTTTATCCGTTCTTTAAACATATTTTATCCGGTATTTTGTCCATAAATATTAAATCTTGCTTTATTGAAAATACACCTTGCTCTCATATCTCCCCACCCCACCCACCCTACCCCTTTTCACTCAACCTACCCATGCACCTTTTTTTTTTCTTTAATTCCACGTTTTTCTCCATCCAGAATTTTTTTCCCTTACACTAAAATGATTTTGGTTGCTATTGAATACAAGGAAATCTTGGTGTGCGTCAGACAGCTTATTAAATAGTCAGATTCATTTTTGAGTGCTTCACTCTCTATATCTCTGCTTTCCTCCCCCTCCCCCTCCCCACTCTTCCCCAATCCAAGTGTCAACTTAAGTATTAAGAGATCCATAGTCAACATGGCCAGTCTGTTTTGAAGCTACGCCATGTTGGCTTTCTGCCTCACTAATGATATGCAACACACTAAATATCGTGCAACACTATCGAACCTTCCGAAATACAGCGCAATAATCACACAATATCACTGGCCATGCTCAATTAAAATCGATACCCGTCAATATATTGCGCAAATCCATCACGCTCAGGCACACATGGTCAACATTATTTGTGCAACATAAAATATTGCTCGATAAAATTGATCCTGTATGGACCTCTTTAGGTTAAGTACAGAAAAGAGCAATGATGGTTTCCTCGTTTGCACCCATTAGATTCTGATTACACGACTGATTCAAGTGACATTTGAGTTCTTTGTTGCCCATCCTTTACTTATTCATTAGCACGTCTACTGATGCTATCTGATGCCGCCCCATGCTCTTTGATGTTATCTGCATTATTTTCTAACCACCTGATGCTATCTGCAGTTATTTGCGTAAATCGGACGCTATTGTTCTTAACATGTTACCTGCCGTTGTCCAGGCTGCTCGAATGCGTTATGCGTCAGACCTCTGATATTAAACTTGATATTTCAAGTTCCTAGAGCCCAGATTGCATGCCAGGATGAACGTGAACACACAATATGGTGACGTCACCATTCACCTGCACTCATACTCCATGGTGGAGCCAACGGGGAAGGAGATGCGTTCCCCCGGGGCACATTCTTCAAAAGTGGCAGCTTTTCAGAAAGTTTTGTAACAATGATGTACAGTAGGCCTATATTAAAGACTGTATTTTCCTTGTGTTTTGTTTTAGATACGAAGAACTATGATGCACTTCATTTACAAATATTTTGCACGGAAGGGGAGGTGGATGCCCGAAGTAGAAAAGCGTAGAATTGTGAGGGCGGGGGGCAACAAGAATTGTTTTTTGCGTCTCTTATAAACATTTTCGCCTGGACATTTGCGTTCTTTTGTGGTAACAGGGCACGAAAGCCTGGGGATGTTGAAAAATGGCTGAGGATCAGGTACAAAATTCGATGCCGGTAACCATTCAAAATGTATCATTTCCATCTTAGTCATTTTGATGAAAAAGAGAATGCTGAATGACCTGTTACCACTGACTGAACCGTTGTGTATCTGTCAAATAGAAATCGGTTACTAACGATGAGGGATTTCATTAACAAATGATGTCGCCGGAAGTAACGCTTGCGGTGATAAGGTGATAACTGATAATATCTCCCTGGGGAAATTCCCGCCAAAGATGAAATATTCTATCCTAGGGTGGATGAGGAGACTAGATCACAGGGGAATTCACAACAATCAGAGTGTTTTGGCTCGCTGTGTAGGCGGAACCATTGACTGTCCTTCTGGAATTTCCCGAATTAAGCTGTTCGTGCGTCATGTATGGTAGTGACATCACACTCGAACTTTAAGAATGAACTTTGTATGAACTTTCAAATAACAGCTCCAAAATTCTCAAAGGAAATATTATCTACTTCCTCATTAGTGCTACGTATGACACGTGAAAGGGCATTCGGGGCTAAAAAAAATGTTCATGTTTCGCTCATTCTTATTCAATCCTTTTTTTTTTATCTGTGAGACACACTTTACATGTAATAAACTTGAAGCGAACGCGGCTGGGAATCTGGCATAAATATGTAGCAAACTGCTTTACATGCATTTTGAGAAATACCTGGACATCACATACACACACACACACACATACATACCGACACACATTTACATACACACACATAAACATACATAATCTATGTCATCTACTGTTCAAATTTTGTAAATATAACATTTTCATCAACCAGATTGTCCTGATCTTTGCCGACAGATTCTCAGAGCGAACATCCCCTCCATACCCCCTGTCAGGGTTAGGACTAGAATTGCCGTGCTGGGCCACGGTTTGTTTATTTCAGGGTCGCGTTGATTTTAGCCAGTGCAAATGTCCTTGAACTATTCTCGTGGACAGTTTGTTTTTGTAACGCTTTTTCTTAGAGATGGAAAGAAAGTGGGGCAGGATAGAATAAATGGATGAATAACAGTGACGGTGCAATTCTTGACCCCGTGATTTTGATGAACTTTAACAGGGGTGAGAAAAGGGAGTGAGTAAATTCGTACATAAAACGTAGAGGGTTTAGAGACTTTGGCAAGGGTTTTGATATCTTAATTTGACCTTGTCTGTTACTATTAATAGAATCTATTAATACTACGAGCTGAGCTCGAAATGGATGCACCAATCAAATTTGGGCAGTTGGCTGGGGAAATGCAGATGGCCGCACGGTATATAACCAGAGCCATTACTATGTTTGAGCACTCCATGCAGAATTTTCCATCTGCGAGGGCAGTCGGCTGGATTCGGCCTGAGAGAATCAGAAGATTGTTAAAGCCATGTCTACGTCTTTGATAGACACTGGAATGAGACCATATGCTCATCAGAAACTATATACTGCTATTATTTCCAGCTCCCTGATCTCGTATCAGGGGCCAATCGTAAGTTTCTAGATCTACATACTGATTCGACGATGAACGTGAATCTGACCTTAAGTTTCCAGTAGAAGTGCTACCAAAGAATGCAAGACTATAATGTATTTTACATGCAACTAGATCTAGCATGAGTGTCTGGTATACACATTTGTAAATTGAAATTGATGTGTCTGGATGAGGCTGGGGATTGCCAGCCCATCCTAGAGTATATCTAGATCTAATGTAACTACGTCAGTTGTGTTGACGAGTTATATCCTTTTTAAGTGGTAGGCATAAATAACTGTGTTAACATTGTCGTCTGAGACATTAAGATATTATTTATTAGATAGTAGGTAGGCTATTTCTGAAAGATGGATAAGTAATAATTAAATTGTGAACGAGTTAGAATGATATAATCTTTTAAGAATCTAGAGGAGACTTCTAGTGATATATTATTGTGTTTTTATTTGATGCTGCTGATGTTGTCCTTTTAGAATGTAAGAGCTAGACGAAATTGTTAGGGAATTTAAAGTAATAAATTTGTGGCCCTGCAAGGTCCTTGATAAAACTTACTTGAATCGTTATTAGTATATGTGGCATGGCATGAAAGAATAATGTCTAAAACCTCTCGATAGTTTAAAATGCAGTCGAACCTATAATTCATAATAACCACCCTATAACACTCGAGGACCCAACCCGTAACACCCCCCCCCCTCCCCAACCCTCGGTAGCAATCATCTCATTAGGTTACCATGATAGAAAACTGAACGTATGCTCCCCAGAACCCCCCCCCGCCCCCATGTAAACTTTATATATGCTGGGGGCATGCCCCCACACCACCACCCGCCTCCCTTTCGAGCATACACTGGACGGATAGCCCCTTACAGTTCTACTTAGTTGTCTGAACCAGCGGAGTCAACTGGGAGGATGATACCCGAGACAAAGGATACCGAGACTCGCCAAATTCAGTCCGTCGATTTGCGTGCGCATGATCGATGCCAACAATGCAACAATGCTCACCACACCCCTTCATAGTAGAACGAAAATGACTAGTTCTCTTTATACGCGCGCAATTTTGTGGACATATAGTGGGAGAAGGAATGGTTCGTCTCGGTATTGTGTGTCTCGGGTGATGCCAAACAGCGATGTGACAAACTCTGAGCCTTGAGGTTTACAGGGGTTTGCACAAGTCACGTTTCTCTGAATGGCTACTTATTTACTTGACCTTCTGGCACTTACAAGAGGCAACATTATTTTAGCTGGAGACGTATATAACGAGGTGATAGTTGGCAGGTATTGTATAGAGTTCTATGCTCTGTAAGGGAGGCAGTCACAGACACGTGGTTAAATAGACAATTGGAGTTCAGTGAACTAAACAGTGACCTGCTTTTCTCTCTCTCTCTCTCTCTTTCTCTCTCTCTCTCTCTCTCGCTCTACTCTCTCTCTCTTTTCAATCTCTTTCACTCCCTCCCTCTTCTCTCTCTCCCCCTTCTATTTCCTCTTTTTCTCTCTCTCTCTCTCTCTCTCTCTCTCTCTTTGTTCTCCTGTCTCTCCCTTTCTTCTTCTTCTCTTTCTCCTCTCTTTCACTTCCCCTATTCCATCTCAATTTCTTCTCTCTCTCCTTCTCTCTCTTCCTTTCTCTTCTTCTCTCTTTCGTTTCCTTGTTCTACCCCTCTCTCTTTCTCTTTCTTCTCTTTCTCTCTCTCTTCTCTGTCGTTCTCTTTCTCTTTCCCTCTTTTCTCTTTCTCTTTCTCCCCTCTCTGTCTCCTCTGTCTTTCTTCTTTTTTCTCACTCTCTTCTCTCTCTCTTTCTTCTCTCACACTTCCCCCTGTGCCTTTTCTCTCTCTCTCTCTCTATCTCTCTCTCTCTCTCTCTCTCTCTCTCTCTCTCTCTCTCTCGCTCTCGCTCTCGTTCTTGATCTCCTCTCCTCCCTCTCTCTCCGTCTGTCTGCCTGGCTCTCTTTCACAGTCCTTCCCTTTTTGTTTCCTTTCTCTGAGTTTCTTCATTTCCCCTCACACCCCGCCTCCACATGTCTCCATCTTTTAATCGTCACCTGACTTACTGGCCATTGCAACTGATCGATTTTCTTTCTCTCGGCTTGTCCTAAGCTTCACCTACATCTGTCTGTCTGTCCTCCTTCTCCCTCTATTCTTGTCATGTGTCTGACAGTTTTTGTCTCAGACCCGAGACACACACACTCTCTCTCTCTCTCTCACACACACACACACACCTACATACATACACATAATAATAACGTCAACACACCTACACACACGTAAGGGCGCGCACACCACACACACACACACACACACACCTACATACATACACATAATAATAACGCCCAGACACTTATACATACGCATGGGCGCGCACACAAATACACACACACGCACACACAAAATATGATTGTCCTTATTAAGATCTCATTGTCGATCACTTTGTACTTTTCCAGAACAGTGGTTTTCAGAGTCCCAAGCCAAACACCCCCCCCCCCTCCCAAATTGCGATCCCAGGTTTCTTCGGTTCCTCACTCACTTTGAATGTTCATGTTAAAAACTGGCTGTTGTTATTGGTCTGTAGTAGTTTGTGTCACGAGCAGAGTTAGGGTCTTGGGGATGTTACGACTGCACGAGAGGCAGCTAACTCACACTCGGACACAACCACACAAGAAAAGTATTAAATAACTAGAGCGTATATATGTCAGGCCGGTCAGGCCGTAGTTTACATAAATATTAATAACAAAACAAAAGACAATAGGGGTATATTCAAACCAAAAAGACTCTAATTAATAACTTAACCAATGATATTCATGTAACTATGGAGGTACTGCAATCAATAGCAAATAGGTATATACGAAACTAGATATCAATTTAAAGTGACAGTTGAGTCGCCACTGGCCAGTCGCCAGGCAAACTCTCCATAAATCATATGGGCTTAAATGTTAGGAGAGCCCAGTACGTTCAAAGCCTACAGAAGCACTCTTCGGCTTGTAGGTAATTTAAGCAGTTGCCAAAAGACTATATTTTATGCACAATCACTATTCAATTCATCAACAATGTGCTATATTATTCCAATCATACTATGGCAATAG
Source organism: Onchidella celtica (assembly GCA_963931925.1). Classification (NCBI taxonomy): domain Eukaryota; kingdom Metazoa; phylum Mollusca; class Gastropoda; order Systellommatophora; family Onchidiidae; genus Onchidella; species Onchidella celtica. Next base: position 15,972,483 of record OZ007582.1, read on the forward strand.
ATCTATGATACAGGACACTCGTGGTCGAGTGCCAGCTGGGGTTTTCCTTAGTCTTCCTATGAGGCTGCAGTTCTCTCTCTATCTCCGATCTCTATTATGCTTGAATAAATAAGATATATTACCATTGCTCACGCCTACTGGTAGGCGCGAACATCAATATAGCGCAGCGTGGGCTTTCAAAGGTCAGCCCACTCAGACCTTTCTTTCTCGAGCTCAGTCAGTCCGTTAGCAAGGACTTCTTGTCTTCAAAGCACACAGTTCAGGTACTGGTCAACCGGAGATACTTCACGACACGATGCTTCTGCTCGCCTGTACTCACTAAATCTGAACGTTACACGATGTTATATACTATCTAACTACCCAGCGTGCTAGTCCGCTGGCCCAATTAGTTCAGCTATCTCATAGGTCGAAACCTCCCACCATTTTAATTGTAATAATACGTCTGCACTATTCTACCAGCCAGTTAACGTGCAAAAACTTGTCTAGTCATACTTAACAATGTCAACTAGCCCCACCTTGTTTCACCCCTACTCCATTACTTATTAATCACGAACATTAAAACCCACAAGCGTGAATCTAACAGTTTAACTTTACATTTATTTACTCACCAACTATAATTTGGCGAGGACCGTTCAAGGCCACCAGCCAATTTCTCATGGCCCTGGTAAAACAACAACAACTCACTCTCTGCGTGAGTTTTAACAACATCTGAATCATGACAGTTTGCATTATAAGCTATAATTGAACAGTGAATAATTCGGTATTTTCTCTACTGGGATTTGAAATTGAAGGGCGTTTTCTTCCCAAAACTGGGTAAGTCAAATTTTGCATGAGTTATGGCTCCTTTCAGATAGTCTTTGAAAATTAGTGTAAATCGCGGTGTAAGTCTTCAGTTAAAGCTTTCTATGTAACGTCTTTGTCTTCGGATATCGACGGCACATAGCAAGTTTTAACTGACCCCTGATATAGCGTCCTACACTGATTTTGAGTGACTATCTGAAAGGAGCCATAACTCATGCTAAGTTTGACCTACCCAGTTTTGGAAAAACACTCTTCGATTACAGTTTTGTCTCCTAACGACAGGTAATTTTTTTTTTTTTTAAATCAAAAATGATTCCGTCAGAAGGAATTTTTTGTTTCTTTGGAGTTTTTTTTGCTGGTTTGTGCGTGTGTGAGAGAGTGTGCCTATGTGTGTATGTGTGTATGTGTGAGTGTGTGTGTGAACTGTGCATTCGTGATCGCCCTTGTAGCTGTGCGTGTATGGGTATCTCATTTGATCATAATGCTCGGTGTACAGAGTACATTATCCCCAGTTTGGAGTTCCTCCTCTGGCCGAAATGCCTCCCAAAAATCCTCCCCTGGCTAAGTTTTCTCCACCTAGATTCCGCTCGAGCCAAATGGTTCCCGTTGGAGAATCAGTGTTCTAGAGACTGTCTGTAAATCTTTGATGTATTCTGTACACTGGGCACCATTAGAAACTAATGGACTGAGTCAATAGTGTACATTCCTCTCTAGTGAGACGTTTAGTTTCCTGACTATCAGAAATAACAAAACAGTCTCTTCTCAATGGGTTTGAACTGCCGCTGCTTTGTCCCTCAGGCTTTCTTGTCTACAAATGGTCATTTTCCGCTTCAGGCGTCATTGTTAAACCACTCTAAGACTCGTGACTCTCGCAAAAATCAATAACCATTTAAACTAAAACAACCAAAAAAACATACCTTCAAATAGAAGCACGTACATTTACGGTTCAGACTCAAAGATCTTGGAATTATTCTCAAAGGGTTTTCATGAATAAGAATGAAGCAGTTCATAGTAAGTTCAGGAAAATTTGAGGATAGTCTGTGTATGTGTGTAAGAGAGAGGGGGGGGGCAGACAGACACGGCGAGGGGGAGAGAAGGAAAAGAGAGAGAGAGAGAGAGAGAGAGAGAGAGAGAGAGAGAGAGAAGGCATCGATTGAAGAGAATACCCCTTCATGTGTATTCATTGTTAATATAAAATCTGTTTGATCCCTCATGTATTGTCTCAGTTGAAGCGATCCCATAACATTAAATTTATGATAGCTGATGAAAAAGAAGGTTTGTTTATTTTCACAACAATCTCCATATTTCAGTCGTTCTTCTCTTTAATGCCTGAGGCCAATCTCTTTTAAGTGATGTTTTCAAACTGTGTTATTCTTCCGTTCTCGCACCTCCTATCTTTCTTTGTTTCAGAGTAAGAATATCATGTAATCCTCCATTTGCTCTCTCTCTCTCTCTCTCTCTTTTCCTTCTTTCCCCCCTCTCTCTCTCTCTCTCTCTCTCTCTGTCTCTCTTTCTCTCTGTCTCTGTCTCTCTCTCTAACTCCCTTCCCTCACCCCACACAGACAGCAATTTATCAAATTCGTTTTTCTCTGGACATCAAAATGTTCAGAAAGTAATGATAACATTGTCCTTTAACACTATATAAAACCCCAGAAAACTCCCGCCTACCCCGTTTCCTATTAATTTCTTCTAATCCTCGCCGACGGGGGAAAGGGTCGTAATTATGTCAAAAATCACTACTTTTCAGGAGAAGCTAGAAACTGTTTTATCCCTCTGGTGTGAGTCCTACAGAAGGACTATTTATTCCAAACTAACCTTCCAAAATATAGGAAACAGCTATAGTCTTGTAACTTAACTAGTTATATCGGGGAGACCAAAACCTAATGCATATCAGATTTTCAAATTTTTTTTTTACAATTTGGCATACCACAGTAGTTCTTAATAGCGATGGAATGTGGCTTGTAAATTACTTTCTTTCTATCACTGTAAGAGACACTATCGAGTTGTCTCCCTGTACCAGCTGCTTCACTGGGGAAACGTAATAATAAAGCAAAGACGGTCGCCCTTTGATGTCACCTTAAATGAGCACCAGTACTTGACAGGGAAAGGCAATGCTGACAAAGACAGGGCTTTGTAACTGGTCCTGTTTAGCTTCGGCTTAAGTCACATGATTTCGCAAGTTACCTGTCCGCCTCCAATTCCCCCAATCCTTTTTTTTCTTTCCAAAGCCTTTACGTCTCAAGGGCAGACACAGAATTTAGTTTTTAAAAGTCTGAAGTACATTCATCTTTTGTCTGAAGTTTCAATGCTATGTCATCCCTAAGTCCTATTATTGTAGGTGGATAGCGAGTTCCGTCCAATTGTGAGTTTGAGTTTGATTTTGTAGAAAGGTCGTCGACACTATCACGGTCACATTGTGCCAGGAAAAAGAGAGACGATAGGCAAAATGTCACAAGATGATAGCACAAAGAGAGGTAAGCAGGTGAAGGTTGAGGGTTCTGCAAGTATTTGCTCTGTGATGAAAGTCCGATAAATAAATACTTGTGTGCTCGAATGGTGAGCAGTGTAATAAATTCTCATTTCAGGCTGAGGAACTTGGAGGTTAAAAACGTTGTTTTACATTATAGAAACAATAAAAATAGCGATTTCTTTGGAAAAGGGGATGTGATGGGGAGGGGAGATAAGAGGGCAAAATGAAACAGAACATACACGTACACACACACACACACACACACAAATAAACACGTAGACACACATACTTGGTGACAAACAAATCATGAATTCACATGCTGTTTGATCTTGCACTCGTAGTGGGCTATTATTAATGTATTTCTAACCATGGGAATGTAAAATGTCCCGAACTACCTCATTTCTGGATAACCCGGGACACAGAATACCGAGACAAACCATTCCCTCGTTCACTATCATGTCCACAACTTCGCGCGTTTAATGACAGAGCTCAGTAGTACTACTCTTCTCCGGGGTGTGGTGCGAATCGTTGCACTGTTGGGGGTGATGATACGCTCGCAGATCGACTGGCGGAAAATGATGAATTGATTCGTCTCGGTATCCTGGATAACTTTTCCCCATTGTAATAGAAACGGAAACTTTGACACAGCAGCTGATCCAGAGACTGAAAGCTGATACCATCTTTTGTCATATGTTAACATGTAGAAAAACGTGGCATTAAAGTAGAATAACAGGAAATAAGGGGGTGTTTTTCACATCAGAGTCTATTGTTTAGGGAATGGAGTCGAATTACAAAATCGAATAATAGCAAATAAAGAGCTGTATCCAGTGATCAGATATAGCTTACAATGTACAGTTCCACCGTCCCCTAACAACAAGCTTCATAACTTGCTGCGGGTCATGAGGCGTTCACCTCTCCACTCCCATACTTAAGGGTAAGCCAGACCAAGGCTGGCGAAGGACCCAGATTGCTGGCTCACCACCTAATCATGATGCATCACACAAAAACACTACCAACTGCCCACACCGGCGCTGTGTGGGCTGTGAACAGTGTTTTAGTTGATGTATAATAACTACGTGCTGAGCCACCAATCTGGGGCCTCCGCCATCCTCGATCTGGCTTACCCCTTATTTAGTGGTTCACTCCACTGCGGTTTGGGTGGGGGGGGGGGGATATGAGTAAGTTTATTGTCTCAGAATTGTTGCATTTGAGGTCACTTGACTGCAGTTTCTTTAACAAGGACACAGCTGCCATTCCTTTGGCCTGGCTCGATGAATCTAAAGTGGGAAGGGCATAGATGGATGGGCTTGAACAAATTTTCATTTTCCCTATTTTATTCTACCAGGGAATATAAAACCAAGCTTAAGAATTTATTTGCCTAACCATGAAGAAAATGGATAAGACAAGAATCACTTTATTACCCCACGAAAGAATTTCTCTTTCACAGAGCGTTTAACAGCATGTACATGGTACATAAAATATCTTACATATCATTATATAAACATATCACAACTTAATGACTCAATAATAAGCAAAAAAGAAGTGACATAGTAAAGAACCTTAGTGAAATATGGCAAATATCTAGTTAAAATGACTTGTTGAAGTGAACTGCGGAGGGCAAAAACGGCCCCCACCCTCACCCCCTCCTTTTCTTGCATAATGGTATTATCTGATCACCTCTTTGCCCGTTGTGATCTTAATTGTCTTAAGTGATATTGACAGGCTTTGAGAAAAAAATCAAGGCCAGGTTTTGACCTTTTTTTAAAAATCGCATCTCGTTCTAATGTGTTTCATTGACGGAGTAAAAATTTGAATGCTAAAAATGTTTAGTTGGTAATATTCTCTGAAAATCCAAGAGACCGAGGCGGAGCTAAAAGGGGTGCTAGGAGGAGCGGTAGCTCCTTCTGAGCACGTTCTTCAAAAACGGCGCCTTTTCAGAAAATTTTCAGTCCAGCCTTAATCGTGCTTCGATAATACATACAGAAAATTAGTCTACCATCATGATTTTTTTTTTCAACTCTGTCTTCCTTATGTTTTGCTTTTGAATACAGAATAACAACTGTGGGCTTCTCTTAAACCTGTATCTTCCTTATGTTTCGATTTTCAGAACAAAACAAAACTGTAGATAGAAAGAAGTGTCGTAAAGCCTTTTTTGATGTTCTCGCCTCCCTCAGCTTTATAACCTGGCTCCGCCGCTGCCAAGACTTAAAAATGTGTTACTGTTGACGCACATAAAAAATGACACTAAAGATATTAAGGATTTGAAAGGCCGCCTTTCACCCAGAGAACAAATGATCACAATGAGATAACTTCAGCTGTACATGATAAATGTATGTATGATAATGGTTATTACTCACACTAATTGCCAGTGTATACACAATACATTTCTATCAACTCCTATAGAAAAACATGCAATCTCTGGGCCTGGTGATACACTGATTCGAGTTTTGTCTCGGTTTTATTGTGAGGTATGAACTACGGAGCCAAACGGGGCCTCGCGCACTAGCGAGACCAGAGACAAGTCTGCCTTCTAGTTGGGAGGCCTCAAAATTGTCTTGATACAGATGGCCAAGAGAAAGACTTCACGCACTCAGACGTAAAAGAGACTTGACTCAGTGCTCCAGCAGCCCCATTATGACAGGAAAGTTGACAGAACATAATAGAATAGCCTAGAACAGTCAGGTGACTGCCATGACTGTAATATTCCTTACCTAAAGTCTCCAAATGCGGGCGCTCGGTTCACACGTAGTGACCTTTTGTTGAAGAGGTCAAGGTCACTCAGGGAGCACTCAGCCGGACAAATGGTGTCTTTCCTGCAATAGAAATTTGGTGTACGTCTGTTAATGATTTGATGACGAATAACAAAAATGAATGATATTGACGGTACCAAAGTGTTATTTTATTTTCCATGCTTTCCTCTCTCTCTCTCTCTCTCTCTCTCTCTCTCTCTCTCTCTCTGTTTCTCTCTCTAGCTCTGTCTCTGATCTACATGTCTATTGCTTTCTGTCTCTTTCTCCCCCTATCCTCTTCCTCATTCTCTTTCTCTCTTCTTCTTTCCTCTCCCCTCCTCTCTTTTTCTCTCTATTTCCCTCGTTCCTTCTCACTGCTTTCTCCCGACGTTGTCTCTCTTCCTCCTTTTACATTTTTTTTCGAAATAATTTTTTTTTATACATTAAAAAAAGAGAAAAAGCAAATCTTAGACGCTAGTAAATAGTTTAAGTTTTATTCATTTATTGGTGGGGGGGGGGGCGGGGTCGGGCTTTTTGTGGTCAACTACACCATTTGGAGTTTTGCACCATTATGGTCTATGGTAAATCCGTCAACAAAAAAATTCTGTGGTGCCCCCATTTCCCTTGATGCCCTAAGCACTTGCTTACTTTGCTTGTTGCTTAATCCAGCCCTCGTGTATCAATAGAAATGATGTGTTTCCATAATTTTCATTAAATTCATTAAACAAACCCTCCCAACAATGTATGTCCTTCTCTGCCAACAACACCCCCTGCACAATCAATTTTGCATAAACGAAATTTTTTTAGGGATTTTTAATCCTCAACACACGGTCACCTTAACTTAAGAAACAAATTCAATGAAATTTTGAGATTATATAAGACTTTTTTTTTTTTACCTTTTTTTTACGTGAAATACAATCAGGGTGACTGTGAAGTTTTGGGTGTAAATCTGAGAAGTGAGAGATTCTTCAACATCTCCAGGCTTTCGTGCCTTGTTACCACAAAAGAACGCACACGTCCAAGCGAAAATGTTTATAAGAGACGCAAAAAACAATTCTTGTTGCCCCCCCCTCCCCCCACCCCCTTTTCCTCCTTCCCGCTATTGTTTTTCTTGATTTTGTGATGACCAAAAGAAAGCATTAGACGTACAAGATTATTACTCAGTTGAAAGATAGAGCATGTTTTAGTCTATAAACTGGTGTCAAAAAGTGGATTTGACCTAGATTGGCATAATTATGCTGTCTTTTGCCGTAGCTTGTGGTTTTGTGCTCCCAAAGTTAAGGATATTTTCAAATAGCATTAAGGGCCGTCAAAAAAAACAACAACAAATAAACAAAATAATCTCCAGAATTCAGAAATAAATCAACACGATAGATGGGACTTGATCTCACAGAAATCGAAATTGATATGAATTTTAAATTTCTTTATATTATTCCATTAAAATATTTTTTTTATAAGTAATGGCTTAAATTTCACCTCAGCAAATCGTTTCTGTTTTGTATTGTCTGAAAAAGAAGACAACTTGGAACGGGAGAGTGGAACCAATGAAGAGAAGGGAAATTTTGGACAGCGGAAAGAACAGAAAACCCAGAGTAGAAACTGACAATGACAAAAACTTATGAACAGAAGAAGAGGAAAAAAAGAAGACGAAGAGGAAGAAGAAGAGGAATGACAGAAGAGAAAACATTGAAGAAAAAGAATATGGGCGAAGGCTGGAAGGAAAGACAGATTGGGAAGACAATAAATACAACAACAACAAAAAAGAACAAAAAATATGGGTGATAGAGGGGGAGCTGAAGGAAAAAGTTCTGAGAAAATAGAAAATAGGATGAATTTGTTAAGCAGATATTGATACGTCAAGAAATTGAAAGGTTTCTTGTGCTCAGAAAAGAACAGAGATAAAAGATGCAAAGTAGGATAGACTGCTGATCAAATATCTCACAAGAAACCCTCGTCAATCACACAAAGAACGTGTTTATGAATGAGATGAAGACAGCCATTTCTAGCATACTGAACTAAACAAAACCATACAAGTTATATAATAAAGTGTTATGGTGATTTATGCTCAGCAGTTGTGTTGCGTAATGTGGTGAGTGTTTGTGCAGGAGACAGACTGTTTAATTCAAAATCTCGCTACCATAGTTCTGGTTTGTTCCAACTCCACTTTTTGCACAACTGAGGGATTCGACGTAAAACGATTGCGGCTTTAGTATTATCATAAGGAATCAGAAAAAAATCGGAATTGTGGAACAGTTTGATAAGTGCCACATCGCATTCTTAACAAGTGTCAAAGTGTGCATGTTATACGTCTCTACATAGTAAAATATCTCCAGTTTTTTTCAAAAAAATGGAGATATAACAGATAAGAACTAAAGTCAGGATCTGTCACAATTCTGTCTGGTTTATCTCTATTCAGATGAGGGTCGGTAAAGGTTTCACCGGTCGAAGATTTTACATAACGCCAGTTTAGGTCGACTTCACTTTTTAAAATCGTTTCATACGAAGAAATTTGCACGATATTTCTATGACGATTATAATTTTGTACGACAAACAATTTCTTTCGGAAACCACAAAATGTGTAGTACTTAATTGGTTTGTAAGTTATTTTGAAATCGACCATGTTTGGGAACCATAGGTAATCGTTGGAATAATGCACTGGTCGAATACTTGTCTCTTAAGGGAAACTGGCAGTTCATGGTCCAGAAATATATCTCTGGTATCTCTCTGACAGAGGGCAATGGAAAGAAGAATGCTTAACATCCGTCTACAAGATAAAAATTGCCCACACCGAAAGCCGCAAACAAACAAAGCTGAGGGACATAGTAAAATTCGTGTTACATCAAAAGTGGAATTGGGCTGGACTGTGGGATGGATGAATGATAATAGATGGACAAAACGCTGCACTGAATGGCAACCTCGGACAGGAAAAGGAAGACGAGAACGACCAGGAAGAAGATGGCAGGATGATGTTAAACAGAGAGAGGGAACAATATGGATGAGGAAGACATCATACAGAAAGGAATGGAAGTCACTGTCGGAGGGCTACATAGTTCTGTGGATGGACAACGCCTAGGTGAAAAATGAAAGGTGAAAACCACAAAATGGATCTTGAAAAGGAAGTGAAGGGGAGGGCAAGTCAAAAAGTTGCTTACTGCCTCTGCTGTAGAATTTTCCACAATACGTCAGAGTTTTTATTGGGGTTTCACGTCCCATTTCTGTACTCTACAGGGCCTTGACTACCCAGCCAGCAACCCTAAGGGTAATCCGACACGTAGGATTGACGTCAAGTTTGCACATAGGAATGACATCCTTCCTACATAGATTCGCTGGTTACGACATCAGGCCGTTTGATGTAGGGAATCCACCCTTAAGGTATATCTACCCAGACTACGGAAATCCTTTACATTTCTATGTCGGACTGAAGTAGGGGCGCTGACTGGGTAAGGCCTTTAGGCCCTCATCAGGCCATCCACGAGTGAGAGCTTTAAAAATCACTGCGAGTTAGTGGATGGTTTGGATTCTGTCCGCACTGAATGGAATTCGAACCTGAGTCATCTCCCACCACGCCTTGTCTCGACTCTCACCAGTAGAGCATTGAGACGCGGGTTAAGGACATCAACAAAACAACGATAAGGCAGCTTCAAAACATGCTACCAACAATCAGAGCCGATTGGAGCTTGTGGAAAGGGATAATTCAATTTTGATTTAATCAACAGGTAGAGCAAATTTTTCTTTCTATTTCTTTGTTTTTCTTGTGTTCGCTAATGAAACAAGAGGAAACCTTGCAATCATAAAACATCGAATCACTCGAAAAACAATTCTTGCATGTCTAACAGGGCACTCGAAGGGGGCATAACTCGAAATGGGGGAAAACTCCAGGAATAACACTTCCTCGGTGGAGCAAAATAATTATATTCCTCGAACTCAAGTAATAATAATTAAAAAGAAAAAAGCTTGTTAATAAGCAATCAATATTATTTGGCTTGCTCCTGCAATGTCAGTGCAAAAATAAATGTGAGGTCACAGTTGAAAAAAGAAAGACAACAAACAAACAAACGCATGTTTTCTTTGTCTGTTCCTCACCCCTTCTTTCTCTCCCACATCTAGTTTATCATTTTCTGTGTGGGTGTAATTTTTATATTACGATATTTGTCTCACTTTTCCGAACACTTTCAATCCGAGCTTTGACGTCTCCAAGACAACCATAATACAAAATTGTCCCCAAGAACAACAGAGCGCCTCTACTACACTTGAACTGCTCTTGAGAAAACTGAATAAGGACATATGAAAGCACTTTGATTTAAAAGGTAAACAAAGAGAAAATACGAGAATTAGTCGATTTCCTCTCCGGAAAATCAAACAATTATTCTATTGAAAGATTGGAAGCCCCCGTTCTAATTCACGAGATTATTTCAGTTTGCCACACAAGTGAAACTATAGTGGGTACAATTCAATATGACAAAGGTTTGACAGAAGTGTATATTTCCTTTTGAAACAAAAATTGTTGCCTTTTCCTTTTTTTGTTTTTTAGCTGGCGCATTTTGAACACTCTCTTCAGGGCAAAATCATGCAGATTTTCTTATTTGTATAACATTAAGCACTTGAAATGCTATTTGTTCCATCTCGGGTGTAATTTGATGGTTTTAAGATAACCACAGATTGGGCTACACCAAAAAAAAAGTAACAAAACAAAACACAAACCGCTGAACTTGAAGATTTAGTTGTTGTTTTTTCTCACATCATTTCATGAATTATTTTGCCCTCCCTCCCTCCCCACCCCCGTGAACGCAATTCAAATAATTAAATAATGATACACCGTCATTCCTCGTTTCGTTTCTTTTTATTTCCTGTTTGTTTTTTTATTGCTTCCTCATTGTTATCACTTTTTTATTTTTATTTTTATTGTCGGCGCTTTTTCGGGTTTGTTTTTTAATCTCCTGATTTTTTAAAGAAATCTAATACATTTTGCGGAGATTGTCAATGAATTCTGATTGGCTGATTTTTAAGCCATGCAGCGAGCTAGAACCGAGGCAGTTCTACATGTCAGCGAGGAGGATGTTAATCTGTGGATAATTCTCGTCATGGGACACGAAATGAAATTTTACAGCATCATAGCTGCCAGTAATTAGATTTTTTTTTCGTGTTGTTGTTTTAACTAACTTGATGTGATTAAATTGTCAACGGGTTGTTCTGAACAATTTAAGTAAAGACGTTTAAAGAAAAATCAGGCCGTTGTAGAGGATTACAGACCGAACTGCTTGTTACAACTCTGAGATATTTAATTAAATTCATTCCACCAGTGGACCGTTTCCCTTTTTTGTTTTGATTTTCATCATTTGTGGATATGATTGTGGACGGTATGAATACAGCCTGGTGACAGACACGGCAATGATGATGGTGATAATGATGATGAGCAGATTAGGAAGCACTACTGATGAAGACGGCAGAAGTGGTGCTGATGGTAGAGGGCTGTGGCGACTGTGGCATGATAGTCTTTCTTACATTTTGTGTGCGTGTATCTGTATCTGCGTGTATAGGTAGAATGCGCATGACATCACAGAGTTTTTGTTTTGTACTTCCGCCAAACAAGATGGCCGGTGGATCAGCTGATGAGTGTAACTTCGAGATGTGTCTAAGCGATTAAAATGCCTGCTGGTTGCATTGCAGTTGACTGTTGTGACAGGGGTGGAAAGGATGGATCCAAGCTGGTCAGATTCCCTACCATCCGAGTAAACAAGAGAAAGGGAGTGAAAGAATTGGCCGAACGTCTCCCATGTGCGTATACACACGTGTCATTGTTTACAGTAGTGAACTTTTTTTAAACTCGCCGCCGATTGGTTCGCCACGCCTTAAGTGGGTCCGGACAGACAAGGTGGTGGATATGCGCATTCTACCTATATAAGCGCTCATGCGTGTGAGCTTAGGGTACAAAAAGAGAACTATACACTGGGGATACACCAAGGCGTGCTCATATATCTTTGTTGTGTTCTGCCGCATTGCAGTCGGGTCAGTCTAGGCCAATGAAAGGACATGCGCACCAAATGCAAGACGCGGGTTCAGTACAGACGACAGGAATTCGGTCGTAAGAATATGACCCACCCGAAAACATGCACTCATAGCTCAATCCATGCCCTACTCTGAAATGCTTGCCATGCATTTTCAGTTAACTCATCCGGTGACCCTTGGGAACAAAGATCTATTTAGGTCAATAAGCCCTGGCGCTGCAAAGCAAGTCAGGGAGGAATTGTGGGTGTCAAATTCGTGTCAAATCCGTGGTAATTTGAAAGAGAGTGGATTCTGAATTATTATCTGAAGATTATAGAGCCAGCACACAAAAGTCAACCAGTGCTTTTATCCATATCTATTATATTGAACTCCACGTCACCTATTTTGCACTCCACGCTGGGATGCGAGAAATTATTGGTCCCTGGAGCCCCTTATCTTCATCCCCTTCTCTTCCCCGGGGCTCCTGTTAATAACAATGTTTTTTGCCTTTTCATGTCCCAGTCATTGTAATCTTCTTTTTTTTTTTTTTTCATTGTTTCTTGCCTTGGCTTTTTCAACATACAACCTTTTTTTTTTTTTTTTTAAATTATTATTTCCATATTATAACTTAGTTTCAAGCCCTTCTGTGACCTAACAGATTTTTTGTACTTTTTCTTTTTTAGGGGATTGTTAGTCTCCACATTCTAATGATCCTGATATTATTATACGAAAGGTTACCCTGCTGGGTGTATCATTGCCTTAACCCTAAAGAGTCTCAGTTATATTGGGTATTTCTGGGTTCATCTGATTAGAAAACCCATCAGTCTCGCCGTCTGACCCAGATCCGTTAGCGCCCCGCCCCGCTTTCTCCTCAACACACACACACATTCGCAGCCATGATTCAGTAAGCGCCGGCGAATGTTCTGTGACAACAACAACAACAACGGCGACGAAGACAGCAATGGTGTCGGCATCCTGTCTCTGGAAAGTGATGTCAGATAGTGAGAATTGCAACTCGGTTTGGATTTAGACCTCATAACTCTTAACCACTGCCGTGACTAACATTTTGCTGACAGCTGACCTTGGTGGGTAAAAGCACAGTCAGTAACACTTACATACAGTTACTATGTTATACAAAAGAAAAAAAAAACCACAGTAACTCACAGACACATACACAGCGTCTACACAAGCCAAGACTTCAGTACAGAATGGTATCATGTGGTACATCGTTCTGTTTGCGACGTCTCCCTTTCATGACGCCCTCGCCTCCTCCTTTGAAGACACAAGCAAGGGACAAAACTAATGAATGAGTGAATAAAAACGTTGGTACAAGTGGTTGGTTGTCGATCTTTGTTTTCGGGGCTCACTACCCTACACCTGCATTTTCTTCTTGGTTTTTTTGTGGTTTTTTGTTTGTTCTTGTTGTTGTTTTCTGGTTTCTTGCATTCAGTTGTTTCTTCATGTTTCTCTGCTATTCACTGTCGTCGAAAGCCGCCGTTTAGTAAAAATGCAGAATTTCTCTGCTATGTCTCCCCCCTTATAAGATCCTTGGTATGCTATTGAAACTTAACATAAGCGTAATTTAATTTAAAGTATGTGGAAGTAAAACCATAATATTAATGATGTACTACTTGCAAAGAGAATAATCAGTAAGGTCTTCAGGAACACGAAGGATTGTTGATACCCGTAATAATCTGAGTTAGTGTAGGACCGAAGAACTGGATTCTTTGGGGTAGAATAAATAACTAAAGTAAATACGGAGGTAAAACAAGACTCGAACTGAAGAAAACAATAACAAAATCACTGTGTACGTTGTTTGCCGTTATCAAATAGGAGCTATTGAAGTAGCAACATAACGCGTTTCAATGGATGTAATACACGGAGGCACTTACTATAATGGAGCCAATTTACCACCAACGCCAGCTAGAAGCTTATTAAAATATAGACACGACTGTCAATGAACACGAAAGAAAATCTACATATCCATAACCTTTGCCGGAAAGAGCAACCTGTGAGTAATGATGTGATAACTGATCCAGTTTTTCTACCATCAAAAGCACTGGGATTGGGGTCAGTGAATGATCATACATTTTGTGATTAGCTGCTATCACTCATAACCTATCATTCACACATTTCGTGACTTGTTATTTTCATTGTTTATCGAGGATACCAATTGTTCACTTTCTCCTAGGTCACAGAGAATACCAGCTGATTACTTGCAATGATGTGGACAATAATATTTGTTTTATCAGTATAGACCAGGATACCAGTTCCGTCCTTGATATTATAAAACAAGGAATACACTGTGTTTACTTTGTATTGTAATAACATTAAAAATACGAGCCTTTAGGTTGTATTTGAGTATCAAGATTTTTATAAAGAATATAATTATTATTATTATAATCATTTACCTTGTAAATTGAATGTAAAGATAATTTCAAGAATATTGGTGGCTTCTTGTTATTACGTTATACTGCATGCTCCTATCCACCTAATCACCAATTTCTTACATTTTTACAGGTAGCATAAAAAAAAAGATTACAGAACGGCTAAAAAATAAACGCACTGGAAAAAACATGATTGGATTGGTAACACTTCAGATGTCTAAATTTTAGAATATAGCATGGCTCTAGTAATTTTCTTTCTGTTTACGGGCTAACGGTGTTTCTCCAAAATCCGACTTAGGTGGACAGAAATGTTCTGTACTGATAAAATTATGAGAAATACAAGCTTTGTATTTGATAGTATGAAATAAAACTGCGAGTTGTTCACTTGATATCACAAAAATGGAGCTCACTCACCAGCTTATTTGATAATTAACACGTTTGTTACACATAGTATGCATTGAGCTGTGCATTTGTTATTGTTATAAAATCAGTATAGTGTGAAGACGCGGTAGTTCCTCTGACAATGGTAATGCATTTGCAATGATGCAAAATTGGTACCGGTTTTTTCACGAAGTGTTAATTTCTTTGAGATTGGCAAAGCATTTGCAGCGATGTAAAATTAGTCAGCAACTCACCCTGAAATGTAATGTTAGTTAGGTTAAGGTTAAGGCGGGGAAGGGTTGGGGGAAATGGGAGCAGGGGTGTAGTGGAGAGGGGGTGGGGGCAATATAAAGTTATGATAAAAATATCATGTTCAGGATGGAGAAAAAAAAAAGAAAAAAAAAAAGTTTCACTACAGCATAAATACAGCGATATATTATGAATGATAGTATACTTTGTCATCCCTCAAATGGAGAGATACGGACATTTCGTACTTACACTATTTTCCTTTTGACCAAAGAATGGCAGAAAAACAGCAACGAAATGAACTATATTTTTTTTTGCCTCTGGTTTTGCTTTTTTTCCTGTGTCCTCACAGAACGGTTAAATGACACAAGAGATCGTTAAAAAGAAAAATAAAAGGATTTTCCCAAGAAAATCCCGCTGGATAAACAGCAGAGTCGTGGGTGTGACTGGGAAATCAGGTCACTTTCTCCTTTGGGCTGTTCTTAAGTCAACGACTTTTTTGTTGTGTTCTTGTTAGGAAAAAAAAAACAACGAGAACAACCGAAAAAAAAAAGCCCTAGAAAGTCCTTATAAGACTTTAGAACCATTATATTATTATTATATAGGCTACAATCTCTGTTTTCTTCATCTTCACTGCTGGTGACCTCTGTGTGAAGTGTCAGTGATGGTCTGTGACTTCCATAACCTGTGCAAGTTTCTGTACTGACCACTCACGTTTACAGATGCGGGTTTTTGGGGGTTTTTATTTTTTGGTCTCTTTTATCCTCATCCAGTTGTTTTGGTATAAATCCCCCCCCCCCACCACCCCTCCTTTTTTGTTTTCATTCGTTTAGACTCAGAGCGTCAGCCATCATCATCGACATTCAATAATATCATTCTTCAACATGTTTTTCTTCTCTCCCCGCCTCCTCCTCCGCCTCTCTCTCTCTCTCCCCATCTCGTTGTCTCTCTCTTTCTCTCTCCCTATGTCTCGCTCGTTCTCTCTCTCTCTCTTCTTTTTGTCTTCTCTCCCTGTCTTTCTTTCTTTGTCTCTCCCCCTCTTTCTCTCTTTCTTTGTCTCTCCCCCTCTTTCTCTCTTCTATGTCACTCGTTGGACGGCCCAAGCCACTATTTGCGTCTGTCTTTCTCTCTTTCTATGTCACTCGTTGGACGGCCCAAGCCACTATTTGCGTCTGTCTTTTTCTCTCTCGCTTTCTTCATTCTCAGCCCCCCTTTTGCTTCCTGTGAATTCCTCATCCTCTTCCTCAATCTAACAATCTAAACTTCAATTGTATCGATGAGGACAATTGTCGTTCCAGGGCATTGTGGATGTCATACATTGGACTAACCTTCAGCCCTTCGTGCAGGGACATATCTAATTTTCCTTGACCTGCTTCCTTGTAAAGTGCTAGAGGCTGGATTCTCTTACAGCAGGGACAATAACTGCTGAATTTGGTACGGGAATAATAGACGGCGAATTATTTGCTATAACAGAAAAAAAAAAAGATCCTACATTGTCTACAAAAGTGACAGGGGCATTTTTCCCCCCCGAGACACATTTTTTTTTTCTGCGAAGGCCACGGGTTTATTTAAAATTTTTATCATCACGGACAGGAGAACGTAAACTGGTTTAAGTCAGCAAATTTGCATTTTTGTCATGTTACTATGATTAAGAGTCGGTGAAGCATTTTGCCCACGCCCCACTGCGTAGAAATCGGTTGTTTGTCTCTTGTGTATATTTATGCCTGGGTGATTGCGTGTAAGGATGCACTCGTTTGTGTATGTCTATACAAACTGATATAAGCCAGTGACAGAAGGTCTTTACTGCAACATTTTGTCCAGTACCACATTTGCTATATTTAAAGAGTGTGATTAAACATGGAAATTTTCATAAGCCCAGGCGCACACGAGTGATTTTTTTAATTGGCCAGTCCGAGAAACTATTTAATTACCGGAATAAAACAAAAAATGGCCGTCCTGTTCGAAGAGCACATGTGTGATATTTTGGAAAAGTAACTTTATTTACTGGTATCTAAGTAGGTTCTCGGACTGGGAAACTATTAAATCACTCCTGTGCGCCTGGCCTAACATAATATCACCCAGTTATCTTCCTATCATAATTTCTAAACAAACTTTGAACCACTGACTTCCTGAGCTATTTCACAAGTTAGAGAGGACAATACTTTGTCCAATATCACATTTGTGGCGCCATGGCTTTCGGTCACAGTCTTATTATATACCATCTTTGTTTGTTAGACAATGCCTTGGCCCAGTTGCTGTCAGTAAAAGTCATTGGCTTTTGACCTAGCTAGTTTTATTCGTGTTCAGGGAAAGAATGAGGCTCTTACATTGTCTGGCTCTGACTACATGTATACTGATGAGCTCAGTAATTCAAGCTCATTGATACTACAGTCTGGGAGTACGCAAATCATTACGTCCAAATAATTATCTTCATTAGTCTGAGATTCCTCTTTATAGTCGGAATCCCAGGCCACTTTGCGAACTCAGGTTTTCTCAGTTCCTTCACCGTATTGAATTATTCAGTCTGAACAATGTTTCGGTTGTAAACTGTTAATTCATGACCTCCCTGAAAGTGGTGTATTGTGTATATAACTATTTTCATTTGATATCATACAGAGTGCACAGGCTACATTCTTTCTCAGTTTGAAGTTCCTCCTCAGTCTGAAATTCTTTCCAGATTCCTTCCCTGGATATAATTTTTCCCCAAAGACTTAATTTTTCTCTCCTGGGAGCCAAGCGCCTCCTGTAGACCAACGTGCCCCCACGGTGGTCTAGAGGCAAGATGTTCGCCTCTCATGCCGAATGTACCGGGTTCGGTTCCCGGTCGCCGCAGGCGTGAAATTTCGGAGAATTTTCTCTCCCTGATCCTATGGTAAGAAGGATAGAGCACATAGTTTTCTCGGATGAGGGAGAAAAACTCGAATGGCCCGTGTGCACGTTGCACACGTTAAAGATACCTTGGCAGTTGGGAGTCGAGAGGAGCAGGCCCAACAAGGCAAAATTAAAACAAAACAAAACAAAACAAAACAAAACCAACAAAAACAAAACTAATTCCTACCACCTCCCACCAAATGGGATCAAACAAGTATAAAAATGCAGATACAACATCAACAACAACAAAAAAGAACAAGAAAAAAAACAAGGCAAAAGAGATGTACAAAAGTCATGGGCCGAAACACTTCGAAAAACAAAAATCGCAACACAACCAAACACCTGACGTTTGAGAATCAGTGTCACGGACGAACAGAACAGATGGATCTCTGGCTGTTATCGTTATACATGTACTCACGCTGACAGAATTTACCCTATGCGATGGAAAAACTTGCTGACGCAAAAGATTTTGCGTGCAATCTGGTAGTTCTGATATTACATTGATGCCAGGGAATCAAGGAGTTGCAGGGTACAAGGGTAATGTTGTGTAATTCGGGAGATCAATCTATCTATTTATCTTTCTAATCTATCTCTCTTTCTGTCTATCTATCTATCTTTCTATCTATCTATCTATCTATCTATCTATCTATCTATCTATCTATCTATCTATCTATCTATCTATCTATCTATCTATCTATCTATCTATCTATCTATCTATCTTTCTATCTATCTATTTTTTCTATCTCTCTATCGATCAATCCTTCCATCCACCCACCCACCCATCTATCCATCCATCCATCCACCCATCTACCCACCCATCCATCCATCCGTCCACCCATCCATTTATCCATCTATCCATCCATTCACCCATCCATCCATCCATTCACCCATCCATCCATCTATCTATCTATCTATCTATCTATCTATCTATCTATCTATCTATCTATCTATCTATCTATCTATCTCTCTATCGATCAATCCATCCGTCCACCCACCCACCCATTTATCCATCCATCCATTCACCCATCCATCCATCCATCCATTCATCCATCCATCCATCTATCTATCTATCTATCTATCTATCTATCTATCTATCTATCTATCTATCTATCTATCTATCTATCTATCTATCTATCTATCTATCTATCTTGAAATTTGGAAATGAGTTCACAATAAAAGTTACAAAACTAGGACAGTGTTATTTTAATGCTGATAATACAAAGAGTTTTAATCGAGGAAGTACAGAGTAAAGCAGGTACATTTGACAGTAACTGAAATAGTAACAATATTATAGTACCTGGATCGAATAAAAAATGTCAGTTCAGCATGGGGTAATTGCTGATGTACAGACTAAGTGAAACAAACGCGGAAGAGATCTGAAGTTGAACTTTACAACGTTGCTCTGTTTCCTTTGTTTACCTGAGATAATGGAGCTTATGTCAAACCACAGTAAGGACTTCAATGGCTGAGCCTGGCTTTGTTGCATTTCAACACCATGTTTACTGTGATCTGTTTCTGTTTGGCCAATGCTGCAGATTCAATGAGACAGCTTCCCCATTCGATTGCGAAGGTCATCTTCCTGTTGTGGGAAGGCCACGCGGCACGTGCCTTGCGCAAAGTCCGGAGCAGGCCAGCGAGGGCGGGATCATTAATTACCTCCCGGTGATGTTGTTTAACAAAAATGTGTTTTAGTCGGTACAGGACGAAGGATTTCGTTTTTGATTAACAGAGACCGAAACTGGATTTTCCAAAATGCATTCTGACGCAAGTGTTGAGAAAGACACGTTCTTTCGGGAATAAAAGAACAAAGACTGCGTCCTTAACGATCTAATTTGTTCCTCTTTAGGCAGATTGACGTCATATTAGTTCCTTTAGAAGTACAGAAAATACTCTTGTGACCCTTAGCAAAGTCATAAACCCACGCAGCATAACTGTAATAACTATTGATTTTTGCGGTAGATTTCGACATCTAATAAATACTTGCAAATATTGTTCGAGAATCTAGAACAAACGAGAAATTGCAGTGAAGGAGATATTTAAATTTATTTCAATAAATTGGTTGCGAAAACCCAGCAGATAACTGTGGGATATTTTCTGTAATATCACGAGGAATTGAGGGCAAGGCCGAATGGATGATGATGTGAAATTTTATGCTTTGTGAGTTAAAATTTTCTGTGATTCGTTTTATTACTATTATTTTTATTATTTTAATGAGCAACTCTAATTGGCTGAGCCATGAGGCACACAGGATGTCCCAAATAGCCGAAACAACATTAGAGATCATACTCTTAAAGTGCTTTAGTCTGCTCCCTCAGAAGTAGACAATGAGGCCCAAGGAACAAAGGTAAATGGCAGAGTTTGGCTTAGTTTTTGCCATGGGTTGGCTATTTCTAATAGCGTTGCCTTGGGCCTCTGTTGGTTGAATCAAATAAAATAGAAATCAGTATTACGGGTAAAGCATGACTTGTCTGAAATTTAAATTCTCCTTGAAATCAATGGCGTTTGCAGTTGGATTGTTTTCCTTCATACTTTCCCACCCCCACCAGGCACTTGTCCATCTTTTTAAAGCTGTATACGACAATACCACGATCATCTATGAGCTGTCTTAAAGAAAACAAATAAAAGCCCCAAAACTGCTGTTTAAAGCAAATACAGCGATGTATCCTCCAAAAGCATAA
Organism: Onchidella celtica; assembly: GCA_963931925.1. Lineage (NCBI taxonomy): Eukaryota > Metazoa > Mollusca > Gastropoda > Systellommatophora > Onchidiidae > Onchidella > Onchidella celtica. The sequence goes on from OZ007582.1 coordinate 15,993,031, forward strand.
TTTCTTACTAAAAAAAGGGACACCGCGACATTTTCATTATACAAGCTTTTTTGTTTTTCTGTAGACATTATGATCGCAAAATGGACTGCTGGAAAGTCAAAGTTGTAATTTTCAGTGCAAATTTCAGATCTTGAAAAAGTCCACTTTCGACTTGTAACTCGTGCGATCATTTAGAACCAATTTCTGTAAATAACGAACCGTAAGATAAGTTCTGATCGCCGAGAAAGCAAAGATTGCAGCATTTTGATTGCAGTAAGACAATTTTCTACCCAGTTGAGATGAGATCTGAGGTTGCATTTTTTTTTTCTGGCAGCCAGTAGAACTCGATGATTACAAGCCAAGATAGAGTCAAGTCTCTCATTATGTAACGAATATTAGTCAAAGCTACCATGAGACATTCTGATTTACTGCCAAATGAAGCAAAAAATGAACCAGCCGAGAAATGGAGGCAAGAAATGAACACCAAATTACAGAAGAATTTAATGAAGATGTCAGGGTAAAATCTGTAGTTTTGTTCAACTCCGGACGTCTCAGTCAACATTGAACATTTCGACTTGAAAAGTAAATTATGAACAAATTGGGATCCAGGGTGATTAGGCCTCCCGCACTTCAGTTTTGATTTTAGATGCTATCTATTATATAAAACGTGAGTCACGAGACGTTATAACAGTGTCCTTAATTGGACTTTTTTTCTTTCTTTTTGTCTCTGGTAAGCTTGGCCAACACGCACACTTTACTGTCGTGTTGCACTCGTCTTTTAGTTTCATCTTCCCGTTGACTCTGTAATGAGCCCCTGTCTCACATGACTGTGTGATCATCTCCATTCATTGCCCTGAATTTAAGGGGGGAAATGTGACGCGACTGGGATGAGACAGCAACACAACAAAGTTGCATGTGTTCGGACAGGATAACAACTATTTTTTCGTTGTTTCTATAGTTATTGTTCTGTTTCTTAAAACCGATCTCGTCCGTCTTTATTGAAGTTAGTTCTCTGTGTCTGAAGAAATTAAAAATGGACTCTCTGGCTACATTCCATTTTGACCAGTGCCGTTTGAGCCAGTATTTTAAAACTATTTCGAAGACCAAATTTATTTTTCGCGATACTAGGTCGATGTTTCAGGTGTCTGGCGGACATTAATAATATTTAATATTTCCAAATGTCTATTAAAATGTCTTTCTCCTCCTCTTTCTCCTGTTACATTCCTGTCGTAACATCGCCCTATCTGCTTTCTCTTTCTTTGTGTCGTGATTGTGTTCTTTGGTGCTGTGTAGGATTTCCTTTACTGCCAAAGTTTTCGTCAGTTTTGCTTCACTTCTATCTTTGCTACATCGCACTGGAACTTGAATAAATTGAGAGGTATTTGCCATGTTGTTGTAGGCGACATTTTGTCGATTTTGATGTTTTGCCATCGAAGTGGTTCTCTCACTCCTAATTTCATTATGTATAAGTGTCATTCCAATCGATTAAAAGTTTTCGAGATAATTATGTGTTTCGGACGTAATGATTTATGCCGTTTGGCCCTGACTTTACACAACTCTTCAAACTTTCAGTCCTCATTTTCTCGAAAAGGCGAAAATGGACATACGACTAGATGGAAAATACCCGACGAAATATTTTGAAATCGCAAAGCTTCCCAGCCTCTGCTTGACCCTGTTAGCTCCATTATAATTGCTTTTGTTAAAACAATATGAGCGAGAAAAACACACACACACAAATTAAATGAGCTCTTATATAAGTACTTTACGAGTAAGTTCTCGACGGTCTGAGGCACGCCGCAATTAATGACAGCATTCTCAACTTATCACAATTTTATTTTCTGCACAATAATTGCTTCACTCTCTGGGCACATAAAACTCAAGAAACTGCCAACCATTCCAATCTGTTCAAGTGATGTTTCAGCATAAAAATGTGTTTTCATGAAACGCAAACAGCAACAAAGATGTCAAAAATCCATCAAGTGGAGAAACAGAAAGAGTGTTTCCATGTGCACGGAAACGGCTACAGAGACACCTGCCGAAACGTCAAAAAATGTTTTGTTTGCACTCGGTAGCTATTTCTTGCCTTGGCCGCATAGACATCGGATGGACCACTTGCATCATTTACTCTTTTCTTGTCCTTTGCTTTTCGCATTGAGATCAAGCCTACGTTGTTTGTGTGAAGCAGTCTGATGGAAAGCATATCGAAACGATTCAACAGTTTTAAAATAGTGGTGGAGACACACTTCGCGTTTTTTGTTTTATAAGCAATCGTGTATTTAAGTTTCAGATTGGTCTTAAAGTGATATCGAGTATAAAATTTGGAAAAAAAAAAAATTGTTGAGAAGGGATGCTTAGTGGTTATTGGGGACATTTTGTCACAAAGTGACCACTGAATACAATGAGGTTGGGAGTGGGAAAGAAGGGGAGAGTGGGGATAAATGAGTGAGTGAGTAAGTTTGGGGACAGGGAAAGGGATAGAGACTGTTCCTGTGTTCTGTAGACGTCCCTGTTCCCTTGAAACGTGTTTTCAGAGCTTTTTTTTCTGCCCATCATTTTTACTCAGTGAACACTCGCGTGATTTCCAAAAAATCACTCATTCTAATTTTATTATATTTATTATGTAATCCCATACCAGCATATGTTTTTAGATCTATAGTTTTTTTCGGAAAGAAAAACACGCTCGTCGAAAACACACGCAGGAAAAAAAAACCCACACATTTCATGGGAACAGGCTTACATGTTCATGTTCATTTTCGTTTTTTTGTTTTTTTCGGGCTCGATGAATGGTGTGTAAGTAATTTTCAATCAATCCCGGGGGCGAGGGATTGGGGGCGGGGGCGGCCGCGAAAATTACTTGGCGTGGCAGATCTAGCCCCCGGGCCGCAAGTTGCCCATGTCTGCCCTACAGACCGATCGAAACTGGGACACAGAGTAACTGATTAGTCCACAATATCTGGCTCAAAAACTCTGCTAAATTTGTCTGGGTATTATTTGTGATTTTCCTTAAGTCTGACGGGTGTCAGTAAAATGTGGTGTCAGTAAATCTGAATGGCAAACATTACCCGAGACACAAAATGCCGAGATGAACCATTCCTTCTCCCGCTATGTGTCCACAAATTGTGCGCGTATAAATACGGCGAGTACTCGTCTTTATCCTTCAATTGTGAAGGAGTGTGGTGCGAATGGTTGCATTGTTGGTGTGGATGATACGCGCGTAAGTCGACAGACTGAATGTGACGGATTCATTTGTCTCGGTATTCTTTGTCTCGGACATTACCCCATTTTTTTTTCTTAACTGTCCTATCAAAGCTAAGCAACTAAAGTGGAGTACTTAGTTTTTGCCACGTTTCTTAGAAGAGATGAAAATAAAATTTTAAGATGCTGGTATTTTTTTATTTTTTTTTAATACTAAGCAAAATTTGAACTTTTTTTGGAACAGCAACGACTTCAGAAAAGACACCATCAGCCGGCACGCTAACAGAAACAACAACAAAATGAAATGCAGTACCTTGTCAAATAAATTTCAATGTAATGCCTAAACAGATCTAATATTAATCTGATATTGTTATGATTGGCCTTTGTCGGGGGACAGTAGTGTTTTAGCAGAGAGTACGTATTCATAGAGAAATCTCAGTTCCGCCAAATCGCTAAACTAGGTCGCTGCGGTAAACAAGAATTGAAAGAGACCGCCTTCACCAAAGATAGCGTGGATATCTGTTTTCTGTGGTTTGTTCATTTTTTTTTTTAGCTAATTGAAACTATTTAGAACCGTTTGTAAGCTCTTACGCCCCGTGGAAATGCACGAACAGATGTTGTTTACCGCAGCGACCTACTTTCCGTTCCATGCTAACAGTGGTCTCCCAGAGCCCCCAGTGTCTCGCAATGCAAATCGACCAATAGTGAAATCTCTCTATACATACATACTCTCTGGTTTTATCCCAGACACAAGATACCCAGACGAATCAATGCGTCGTATTCCGTCCTTCTACTTGCCCACGTATCATCCATGTCAACAATGCAACAATTGACACCACACCCCTTCATAGTTGAACGAAAAAGAGTAGTACTCACCGTATAAATACGCGTGCAATTTGTGGACATATAGTAAAAGAAGGAATGTTTCGTCTCGGTATTGTGTGCCTTGGGTTTTACAAAGTAGGTTACAGTTGGACACCGAACAAAACTCAGTACTCGCTCTACATGGCATGGTAATTAGTCTGCAGTCCTCTAACAACAGCCAGTATGATTGTAGACTATATGGACTACTAGATGAAGTTCCCGGCATTATCCGGGATATACCTGTGAACCCACCGTTCTATCTCTATCTCTCTCTCTCTCTCTCTTTGGTCTACAAAGTCTCCCATAATCTACAGGCTTACTACAGATTTCATGCTCTCCAGAGCAGTCCTCACTCGTTTCTGATGGGGAAACTGTGCGCACGGAATTGAACGCGTATTAACATCGTTTCCGGTGCAATGGGCTTACTACAGGGAGCCAAAACAAAGACCACTGTATTGTACATTTTTACAACTTTTCATTCAAAAATACCTGAAACTTGAATCAACACAATCCGTCAATACAAAAGCAATTAGACTGGATTAGTTGATACTCAAGAAAATTAATTCAATAATTTTTGAAGCTGTTATTTAGGCTGCAGCTTCGAGCAAAAACAAAAGGCCAAAATTGCACCACAATGAATTACTCCCGCCACAATTTTTTTAGAATAACATAAGCCGAGATTTCGGTGATATCAGGACTTTCTTCAGAGGACGAAATGGGAGCGAAAACATAATAAAATCCCAGTTGTTCCCGTTTCTCTGGACGCCACGATTATTTTTCCCCAAAGAAAACAAAAAATTATTTGCCTAACAACACACCTGCCTTCATCAAGGAGTGAGAACTGCTGTTTCATTTCCGTTGTCTCACATTTTCTACTTAATTTTATCCTTTGTAACAAAGAAAATATACATACATTTACATAATATTACTAAGACAATAAATTGCATAAAATTCAGAGTAATTCGAGTTTTTGTTGGACGCCGTGATTATCTCTAATGAAGCAACATAATGAACGTTTTTTTCCCTATTAAGAAAAATTCCTGACCTCCTCAGAAATCTCAGTTGTTTTTTTCTATGATTATGTTCACGTCCCTTACGCGGCTCGATATTTTCAACCCTCACACTTGCCCCGGCGCTATGCAGTCACACAGACCAAAGTGAGGTTCTGAGGCATCTGTCAATGCTCGGCCAGGATAACATTTCACTGCCAAGAGCCAGTACATTCATGCAAGGCAGTATCAGGTTGGACATTAGTGTCCACAGGTAAACTTACCAGAGTGCACGCCCACACGTATGCGTGTGAGAGTGTGTGTTTGTGTGAGTACACGTGTGTGTATGAGAGACACAGTAAGGGTGACCACAGAAAGGCCACCCAATAAGTCGGCGCCTATATGTCGGAGGTTTCGGTTACCACCCATGCTACACATAAAGGCCGCCTACAATTTCGGCGCATTCCGCCTGGTAGGTTTTATTTGTACTTTTTTTCTGCTCACACTACTCACTGCACCACGTGGAACTATGCAGAGTGAAATTGAGTTGACCAGATGCTCGCTTTAAACATTTTGAATTATCATGTCTATAAAATGATAAAAAAAAATTTTTTATTGTTCTCTTTCAAAATAAACAAATTCTGCTCGATGGCTTCGTTAATTTAAGGCCGCTGAATCCAAAAATTCAATCAAATTTCCTCTATCGTCCCGACCAGATGTGGTTTGGTCAGTAGAAAATCGGCCCGCTCACCGTAAATGAGTATGACTCATCACACCTTCCTGTCGAGCGACGGTCTTGCCCGTTACCCTGTCATTGGATCGGTGTCTTTCGGCGAAATGGACCCTTTTCATCTACCGTCCTCCATATCACGTGATTTGCAAACAAAATGGCGGCGTGCCCCACTTGTAGAGCAGAAGCGGTGGACAACAGTCGAACGATGCCATCCTCTTGTTGGGCACCCAACTGTACAAACAGGTTACGTGCTGGTTCTGGCATAAAAATGCGTCTTTGTTTAGACTGCGCACATATTCAGATGCCATCACCAAGGCAAGTGGAGGTTTTTGCCCTACACGGTGCTTTTCGAAGCCGTGCGGCTCCCCGCAAACAACCGTAATGCGGAAGTGAAAAGGGTCTATAGGAATGTATTTTTGATTCCGATAAAAACAGTCAGCACCTGCGGCGCTGAAACGAACCGAATGTAGGTGGGCTTTATGTGCAGTTATTGAAATTATATAGTACAATTCTTCTCACCTAAAGCGCCTTGTGGTTCGGTGACCGAATTCGGTGGCCTTAATGTGGGTACCCTAAGGGTAGCCACACAAAGGCCATCGAATTCGGTCACCGAGCCACTAGGCGCTTTAGGTGAGAAGAATTGCACCGAATCTAGGTGGACTCTGTGTGCAGTTGTTGAAATTATATAATTGCACTATAGAGCCCACCTAGATTCGGTCCGTTTATGTAGTGCAATTCTTCTCACCTAAAGCGCCTAGTGGCTCGGTGACCGAATTCGGTGGCCTTTGTGTGGCTACCTTAAGGCACGAAAAAACTGGAAAGAAAATGGGAGAGAGGGGAGGAGAGAGAGAGGGGCGGAGAGGAGTGCGGACAGCGTGTGTGTGTGTGTGTGTGTGTGTGTGTGACACAGAAAGAAAGAGAGAGAGAGAGAGAGAGTTTGCAGGCCCACACAAGAGCCCGTTCTGTTTTTCATCTTTCTACTCTTACGCTTGCCTTTCACTGAAACATCAAGAGACACCAAATTCGGTAAACTTCAATGCATGATGTATAAATAAATATTTGAGTGTGGCCAGAAGACAGATTCCATGATTATAGCTGTTTTTCTTAAGTTAGCTTCATCCATCATCATCATGACCCCACATCTGCACTGCCATCAATAGAATTTTTCCATACAACGACACTAATGGCCTCCTCATAAATTATCAATAGACCAGCTCGGGTACCCGGCTTTCCTCGGATACACGGTTTAGCTCCGGATGAAACTCTGAATCTTTCGAAACCTGTTCGTTTTCACGAATGTTGTGAAATTATTTTCTAGAATTTTGTTAGGTGTACGTGCATTAATTACAAAGCCAAACAGTGAATATACTGAGTTGCATTCATTGTTGAGCAATTGCTTATAATGTAAAATACTATTAACAACCCCCTATTTTTTAGAGTGCAATAAAGCACTGACAGAGTTTCACTCCCATCACTGAAAGCTGTGCACTTCTATGTTTAGACACGATATGGACAACCGGAGATTCGTTCAGTGAACTCGTAGTCTTGAACGTCATGCTTAGCAAAAAACGCATACAGGAAAAGCTAAGTTTGTTAGATTAAAAACCGTGGCGTGGAAAAGGTTGGGCTCAATTTAAAAAAATTACCCTCTCTGAACATAATAGACATTAACATCTTACAATTCATTTTTCCTTCGCAAATTACATTATTTTTCCTGAATTTAGCTGAAATAGTATACTTACACGTTATTATTATTAATATTATTATTATTATTATTATTATTATTATTATATTATTTTGGTAACCTGGGATTTCTCGGCGTACGTTTTTCTAGCTTTTGTCTATATCAGAAATGACCAGCAGCTAATTAAAGTGGACCAAGCCCTTGGGACCACTCTAAATAAAAGGTACCCACTGCTTCATTCTGCCAGTTGGAATCTGCTGCTCATAAGGTCTAGGAGAAACACGCCTGTTTTCCAGAGGACACGATGCGGTCGTCTCTGCCGGAAGGTGCAGTGACCCCGTCTTCTGGCTGGATGTTTATTATTCATATTCCAAGCAAATTTCCAGAACAGTAATAGGAGGCAAAAGGAAAATTCCTGAAATATTCATATTATTTGTGTCATACACATGAACTGGGCACACACGCACAGTTGCACTCCAGTATATACAACAGTAGACACGCACTACATAACTGTGCCACGTAAAAAGACAGTTCTCGACCGAAATAAGATTTATTTTTTTTATAGGAGATGAAAAAAATCATTTCGTCTTGCACTTACTGTGTTTCATCATATTTTGTTCAGTTTCAATCTCGTTATGACGAACAGAAAATATTTTTAGTACCGTACAAAATTTTAACCCAGATAGAATGATAGACCACATTTCATACTACAAAATGATATTAAGTAGTGAATTAAACCTAGATTGGCTATGCTGTCTATTTCCTCAACAGGGCAGCATACACAGACTAGCATGCACAGGCACGTACACACATTCACACACACTCATACACGTATGAACGCACACAGTCACGACACCCATGACCGACTTTTTCACAATAAAAAAAAAAGTTTCTCAGGCTGGGCATAATGGCTGTAAATCTCTATAAAAATTCGCTTCAGATAATAACAGGCAGCAACTTAATCATAAAAATCGCCATTATATTCTCTTTTTCTAACTCCACTTCCTTCCTTAGCCTGTCTTCCTGTCGTTCTCAATTTGTCTGTTTTCTATAATCCCTATCTCAAAGAAGAATCTCCTGGATTTTAATACTAGCCAAAATCTCACTTTGCTTTCGTTCGTAAAAGAAAGACATAATTGTCTGTGCTTCTATTTCCCTTTTCTCCCCCCCCCCCTCCACTCTCTCCCTCTCTCTCTCTCTCTCTATCTATCTATGTATCTCTCTCTATCTCTCTCTTTTCGTTCCCCCCCCTCCTTTTTCTTACTATCTTTCTCTTTCTCACAAACGCGCAGTCCCCCCCCCCCTTCCCCGGTAAATCAATGTCATTCAAGACTTATCCATACTTTATTAGCAAACGTCTAACTAGTAGTTCAGGTTATCGATCTATTTTGACAATCCCCGCAGTGTTTGGAACCTAGACTATGATTCTGGGGATAGATGAGGATCCCAAATAATGTAGTATTATAGCTTAATCTGTGGGTTATATCGGATCGGTCTATGCTCGACCTTACTATGCCCCGTGCCATGTACCGACCAGTGCCCTTGTAATCTGAGATCGGTGTCCTCACAATTCCAACTTTTAATTTTTTTTTTCGTGGTTCTATTAATTATTGTCATTTTTTCCTTTTTTACCCGGCTCAGGCATTTTTCTAATGGTTTCGTCTCTTATTCTTTCTTTTTTTCCTTTCCTTCATTCTCCTTTCTCCTGTATTCTTCTGTTCCTACATCAGGCACAGCTCAGCCACCACTGAAAAGTCCTGTCCTTGTCATGTGCACATTTATCAGTATCCTGACAGATGTTTGATAGATAAGCAGTGGTAGAACAAACAGAATAAATAATGAAGTAATAATTTTGTCGTTATGCTATGTTGACCTTTTTTTTTTTCTCTCCATGCACAGGCAAAATTTTCTTAAATCTCTTCATTTAAAGTTGGGTATTAACTCCGTCAGTATTGCCATCGCAAAGTAGATGAACAGTTTAGTGCTTCTGTGGCTGTGAATTAAACTATGTGGCGTTCTGCTAGTCAGATATTATAACTAATGACAGATATCGTACAATTTCATATTTGTTGAACGAAACAATTGCAGCGATAAGATCTGAAAGGTATTAGGACTATGCCAGAACCACCACCACTAATATAATAATTATTATACTATGCCATGTATTGTAATTATTATGTTACTGTACATTATTGAAACCAATAAATTGTACGGATTGTACTATAATTACAATCATCAGATTTCCAAGTAAAACACGTAAAGGCTTGTTCTAATTATGATGCATTCTGAATTTTATTCTCCGGTAGGAAAACTGCAGATCGTTACTTTTGTGTGTGTGTGTGTATTTTTTTTCCTCGACCGTTCCATGGATCTTAGTGCAATTTGACCGATAATGCAAGGATGCTCTAGATCTCCCTGAAAACTGTTTTCTTTTTGCCGCGGATCAGCTGATAATGGAAGACAATGGAGAAGGGGGAAGTAACGGACAGGAAGTCTAGGAGACCGACCAGTATCACAGAGAGTTATCTCGTACTTCCTTCATCTAAAACCATTCAACGCGGAGGGGAGAGAATGAAGTGATTCGCCCATGCAATAGTGAAGGAAAGGGCAAACATGTTGACTTTGTCTTGAAGAGGCGTTGCTAAGGACGCGGGGCAGGGGTGGTAACGGCAGCATTGTTTAATCTGAGATCTTACAATATTATTTGTCTCTCCAGGTGGGCGCCAAAACAGTCAGGTCCAGTCTGGTTTGCGCGACCTGGGCTGAGGATGAACTAATAGTTCAATGAGACTGGTTGAAAATTGAAGCATAAGGTTATCCTGACACTTGGTATTAATATTTGTAAGCAGAGCCGGCGGCCTCAAGCGTATTGGACCAACTGCTCCCAGTCAAGCCCCGCGCTTAAGAGGGTCCCGTGCAAGGGTAATAATAATTATAGTCTTCTCAAGTACACACGACAAACCTTTGCAACATACACCTAATACCATATTGCAGGTTTTATATGGAAGAGCAACAATTACAAGGCCCCCGCAGGCCCTAAGGGCAGCTGTGATTGTAGCTATGGATTAGGGAGTAGTGGGGACGATTGGGATAATAATACTAATGACGAGAAGACGCCGTCAGCTCGATGTGAGATTAAAGAAAATGTAAATAAAACGCGAGGCGTAAGAGTTGTTTTTACAAATTAGAAAATCTTCGTTTTTATTACTGTTAGTATGGGAGTATGAATTTAGATAAAAGATTACTGGACTTGTGGGCTGCACAATTAAAACTCCAGTTCCGTTTACCTGATCGCAACCTCAAATTAGCCGATATTTTTAATCAACGCACCTAAAATGAGCTAGTTTAAAGAATGCGTGAAAATTCCAGGTGGAATCACTGGCTTCAATTCCCTGAGCGTCCGGCCAATACGATGTCCGCTATATTCACATAATAAGGTCGCAGCGTTTTAAGTGGCATTTTGCTCGGAATGTGACGGAACTTCTTTAGAATAGATACCGGATCATTATAATAATCCTACACTTTTTCACTGGAAAAAAAAGTAAGTAAAAGCTATATGTTGTTTTTTTAAATGTAGTACCATTATTCAAAAGGGCAAGTATGTTTTCCAGACACTCCCTCCTCACCCCCCTCTCCCCATGTACGTTTTTCATACCCCCTCCCACCCCTTCCCCCCTCTGCCCACCACCACCAAGCGTACGTGCTTACCCTTTCAAAGTTCAAAGTGCCACAACCTATAATACAACACAGTGTTTCAGACACTGGAATGATTTTAACATAGAGCACCACCTTGTACGCTTGCATACTTCATTTACCATTGTCAACGTGGCGGTTTCTTAAAATGCAAAGGGATTGCTGCGCTGAAACTGTGGATACAATATTTGATGAGTTTCAAGATGTCATTAAGTGCATGTTTTAGTTCACTCTCAGGCCCCAGAGGGATAATGGGTGGCCCTTTACTGCAACACGTCTGTAAGGTCTCACACGATGCTGAGCAAATTGGACAACTATTCAACATTCCTGTGTACAAAGAGCTATAATATGACCTTCATGAAAATTGCAGTCCCCGCAACAATAGTGCAGGATGGTTTCGTACTCTCTGCTCTATTGCTTGGAGAGCTCTAGAACCTGGATCAAAGATCAGGAACCAGAGGCCAGACTGAAAATAGCGATGTACCAGCTCGAGGCTGTGTGGGATGCGAGGTAAATCCCCTAGGGAAGTGGAGGGGATTTTTGAGGAATTGTGGGGGATAAGCTCATGATCAAAACCGGTGACCTTCGACCTGGAAGTGATTGTGTTTGCGTGGAATTCTGAACTGTTGTCATGGTAAATAACAGAGCAGAACGAGAATTACGAGTGCATCTGTTCTGATGAGTAGTGAGTGCTTAGTTCAAGACCATATATTAGTATACAAGATCGAAGAGTCAAGCATGGGGTATGACTCAGATTGATCTTTAGATGGGTAGGAATACCTCTGGATGCATTGTATCAAGCGAGCTTTGAATACAAAAATTTTGCTGACATGTCTTTCGTTCTTGATGATGAAAATGTTGAGTTTACTGTGTTTCCTGTATCATGTGCTTAAAAACAAGGGAACAGTTGACAGAGTGTCAAGTGAATGGGGTTAGTGAAGAGGGCAAAACATCTGAGAGTTTTCCCTCTTTAATTTCTTTGGTAGGTTAAGACAAGCTGACTGCCGGAGATAACTGCAGGGTCGGATTTTCGCCAGGGTATAAATAGAGATAGCTATTATCGCTTCGGCCAAATCCCGAAATTAGGTCAGCGCGGTAAACCGATGTAGAAGAATTTGGAAATGGGCGGGTGCACCATAAAGAGTCTGCGAATCCATTTGCTGCGGTTTTTCCATACTTTTGGGTTGATTGAAACTGTAAAACGCCAACTGTAAAAAGCCCAGAACGTCACAGCCAATTGTCATGATTCAGATGTTGTTAAAACTCACGCAGAGAGTGAGTTGTTGTTGTTTTACCAGGGCCATGAGAAATTGGCTGGTGGCCTTGAACGGTCCTCGCCAAATTATAGTTGGTGAGTAAATAAATGTAAAGTTAAACTGTTAGATTCACGCTTGTCGGTTTTAATGTTCGTGATTAATAAGTAATGGAGTAGGGGTGAAACAAGGTGGGGCTAGTTGACATTGTTAAGTATGACTAGACAAGTTTTTGCACGTTAACTGGCTGGTAGAATAGTGCAGACGTATTACTACAATTAAAATGGTGGGAGGTTTCGACCTATGAGATAGCTGAACTAATTGGGCCAGCGGACTAGCACGCTGGGTAGTTAGATAGTATAAGACATCGTGTAACGTTCAGATTTGGTGAATACAGACGAGCAGAAGCATCGTGTCGTGAAGTATCTCCGGTTGACCAGTACCTGAACTGTGTGCTTTGAAGACAAGAAGTCCTTGCTAACGGACTGACTGAGCTCTAGAAAGAAAGGTCTGAGTGGGCTGACCTTTGAAAGCCCACGCTGCGCTATATTGATGTTCGCGCCTACCAGTAGGCGTGAGCAATGGTAATATATCTTATTTATTCAAGCATAATAGAGATCGGAGATAGAGAGAGAACTACAGCCTCATAGGAAGACTAAGGAAAACCCCAGCTGGCACTCGACCACGAGTGTCCTGTATCATAGATCTATTGCCATAGTATGATTGGAATAATATAGCACATTGTTGATGAATTGAATAGAGATTGTGCATAAAATATAGTCTTTTGGCAACTGCTTAAATTACCCACAAGCCGAAGAGTGCTTCTGTAGGCTTTGAACGTACTGGGCTCTCCTAACATTTAAGCCCATATGATCTATGGAGAGTTTGCCTGGCGACTGGCCAGTGGCGACTCAACTGTCACTTTAAATTGATATCTAGTTTCGTATAATATACCTATTTGCTATTGATTGCAGTACCTCCATAGTTACATGAATATCATTGGTTAAGTTATTAATTGGAGTTTTTTTGGTTTGAATATATACCCCTATTGTCTTTTGTTTTGTTATTAATATTTATGTAAACTATGGCCTGACCGGCCTGACATATATACGCTCTAGTTATTTAATACTTTTCTTGTGTGGTTGTGTCCGAGTGTGAGTTAGCTGCCTCTCGTGCAGTCGTAACATCCCCAAGACCCTAACTCTGCTCGTGACATCTGGAGGGGACCCCACTGACATCTGAAGAGGACCCGTCACCCTCTGACATCTAGAGGACACTACTATCATCTGAAGAGGACCCCGTCAACAGCTGCAGGTCTACCACTCTAGACTCCACTGTTATTTATGTCATTTTTGTAGTTTATAGTTTTGTATACTGCTATTTTTTTTTGTTTCTCCCCCACATGTCTGGCATGTCCTCTCGTCATTGATCCTGGGACCACTACGAGGGACTGACAGCTAGCATCAGGAAAAAGCAAGACCAGCGCTGTGGACCAAAGGAAAGAGCCAGTCCATTTTGCCCAGTTAAGTGAACCATCTGTATTTGTCTTCGTTTGAGGGGTTCGTCGTTCCAGCTCCCCTACTTTTGACAGGCATTATTTTTTCTTTTGTGTTAGATTAGATACGCGGGAGGTTGGAAGGGATCGAGACTCAGCATACCTCTTTTTCCAGACTAGCAGATCTAGATGGCTTTTAAAACGGATAGGAGATTTGCTTTGCCTTGAATAGTTCTGTAGGGACCTGTTATTCGTATAGATTGTTAGCGTTCTATCTTCCTCGTATTTTAGGAAGACGTCTCTCCTGTTCTTTTTCTTACCTTTTTGTAGATAGTTTCAGGTTAGTCAGGTCTGTTGTCGTTTGTTCTTTCTGTTAGTCTCGTCTTACTCTCCATGTAATTCCTTTCCATTATAGTGTTGCATTATTTTATTTTGTATTCATACTTGCTATATTATTGCCTGGGATAAATCACGTGTCTAGAGCACGTTGAGAGATAATCTGGATATTAGAGTTGTTAGGCTTGTATAGCCAAGGAAGTTAATATCGTGAATATTGATTTATTCCGATTTATAGCAGAGGGAACGCTGCTAGGAGTGTACGGAAAATACACTGGGAATATTACATTGGTATCGTTAGTTAACGACCAATCACGGAAGCAGTAGACTGACTGCTTGAGGATTAGGAGAAATACGTGGAGTTAAGTGATCACTGAGATAGCTCAACCACTACTTGGTTGACTAAGACGCACAGTTTGTTGTTGATTTCGTTAATTTCGTTCATACTGCAGGAACGAACACCCGCAGAGTGCAATTGATAAATTGCTTCAAGGGAGAATAAAGTTAGAGATTTTTCAGAAGCTGTCCTCGATTAGGACATTATTATATCGCATTATCGACCGATATCATGGCCGAACTACAGAAATATTTGGAACTAGCCCAATCATTTGGCATACCGGAAGCTCAGCGTGCTTCTTGGGTAGACCAGAAACTGAAAGAAGAACGAGAAGAAAAGGCCGCGGAGAGATTACGAGAAGAAAAAGCTGCGGAACGAGACGAGAGAGCCGCGGAACGCGCGGAAAAACAGGCTCAAAGAGAGTATGAGCTCGCTTTGAAACAGTTAGAAGCGAAGCAAGCCCAACCTACCGGGGCTCCGGAAGTTACTTCCAATAATAAAACGAAGCCTAAATTGCCAACCTTTAATGATAAGGTTGATCGTATTGATTCCTACCTACACCGCTTCGAACTCCATGCCGTTTGCGCGGGATGGCAGCGTAGTGAGTACACGTCATGCCTCGCCAATCTTTTGACAGGGAGAGCGTTGGAAGTTTTCCATAGCCTCACTATTGATGACGCTAGGGACTATGACATTCTAAAGACCGCGCTATTAAAGCGTTTCCAACATACGGAAGATGGATTTCATAAGCGTTTCCGCGATTGCAAGCCGGAGGCATCTGAGAATTTCTCTACTTACGTGGACCGCCTCCGCCACCTACTCAGCCGTTGGACTGAGTTGGCCGGTGTGGAAGAGGGAAACTACAAGAAACTATATGATTTGATAATTAAAGACCAAATATATATGTCCTGCCACACGGACCTGGTGGCGCATTTTAAGTAACAAGCCCCCAAAACTACCGTCGAGATAACATCGATAGCGGAACGGTATGCTGCGGCTCACCCTAATCGATCGTTAGCTAAAGCTAAAGTAAGCGAACCGTGTTACGCCGGCGCTGCTACTAAGACACCGGTACCGTCGAGACAATCAAGACAGCCCTTTCGACAGTCGCCGCAGGTTCGTCCACGGTCCGAGCCGCCGGTTAGCAGGAGGCAACCGAATCCCCATAAATTTTCTCGGGACTGGGAACCCCGATATACACGTCCTTTCCCTACCGGAGGACCGCGTAACAACTACTATCAAGCGCCCACATTTCCTTCTTATCGAGGTACACCTCGAAGGGATGATAATCCAGTCTACTGTTATAGATGTGGCACCGGAGGCCACATTGCGCGACAATGCAGAGTTAGATTAGATGCGGCAAATGCATGCTCTGTAGCATTCACCGAAAACCGCGGTTACAGAACTAGGAATGCCGAAACCGTAGATAAAGTTATTCCAGTTATGTCCGCCCTCCACGAGCGAGGCGCGCTGACATTGTATGAGGGACGAGTAAACGCCATACGAGCATCCGTATTGCGAGATTCAGGCTGTACGACCGTCGGTGTACGTGAATCGCTGGTCCGTCCTGCACAACTCCTGGATCGCGATGCGACATGCATTACTTTTGGTGGTTCAGTTGAACATTTTCGTTTGGCGGAAATATATGTTGACACACCGTTTATAACTGGTGTTGTCACGGCCTGCGTGCTACCAAATCCGGTCGCCGACCTAATCGTTGGGAATATTCCCCACTTAAAGGACGTCTCCGATTGCGAACTCGGGATTTGGGATGATAACGACATTGCGTGTGTCACGACAAGACAACAATCGCGTCGCCAGAGTGACGACACATTACGATCGCCTGTCGTCGATTTGGATGTAACCCCCGAGATTTTTCTAACGAACAGCGCACAGATCCATCACTAAAGCCCCTCTTTGCTAAGATTGATCCGGACAACCCGGATACATCCAGGTTCTGCCTTAAAGACGACCTCCTATATCGCATTTTTCGGGGAAAGCGCGAAACTATTTTGCAATTGGTCATACCGAGATCATTTCGCCGAGACATCACCCGCCTCGCGCACGACACGCCATTGGGGGGCCACCAAGGCAAGGCGAGAACAAAATCGAGAGTCCTGTCTCAGTTTTTTTGGCCCGGGGTTTACGGGGACATAAATAGCTATGTGTCGCGTTGCGATACATGCCAGAAAAGAACCCCCAAAGGAAAAACTTCGCGGGCACCTATACAAGAGATGCCGCCGGTTTCCACTCCATTTCAGCGAGTTGCCGTCGACATCGTCGGGCCATTACCGAAGTCGGATAGAGGCCATCGGTTTATTCTATCAGTAATCGATTATGCCACCCGTTGGCCTGAGGCTGTCCCTTTAAAGGAAATATCGGCCGATCACGTCGCCGAGGCATTGGTGACCATATTCACACGTGTCGGATTCCCGTCCGAATTATTATCCGATAGAGGTCCGCAATTCACCTCTGACCTTTTCAGGAAAGTATTGGAACTCACGGGCATTAGGCAGAAACTTACGTCGCCATACCATCCACAGTCCAATGGCTGTTGCGAGCGCTGGAATGCCACCATGAAAACTATGCTGGCACGCGTTTCAGCCAATAGACCTGGTGACTGGGACCGTCGACTTCCGGCCATCTTGTTCGCATATAGGGAACTCCCAAATGCGACAACGGGTTTTTCCCCGTTTGAGCTTTTATACGGTCGAAAACCACGTGGCCCGATGGCCATTTTACGCGATTTATACGCCGGTTCTGATACCGACGTTCCTGATACGCGATCCGCGTATCAGTACATAGTCGATCTCCGACATAGAATAGTTAATGCATGCGACCTGGCTCGACAATTTGCATGCGTACGGACCAGGTCATTTATAGGATATCGCGATCGGGGTAGTCGGTTAAGAACCCTGTCAGTCGGAGATCGGGCATTGGTGCTGCTACCAGAAGCGAATAACAAGCTACTCCTCACTTGGAAGGGCCCCTTTCTAGTTAAAAAGCGACTCTCGAAAGTTAATTATCTCATTACCATACGTGGTAACGATAAGGTGTACCATATTAATATGTTGAAAAAGTATCTTACCGATGATCAAACATCACGATCATTCATGCCATGTTGTGGCCCAAGCAAACGCAGCGATGGTCACTATCGATGACAACGACCGGGAGCCATTATCTATGACTAGATCGCTCCTATCCTTGCAAGCCACAGAGGACGCGACTTCCGTTAATATCAATCCAGAGCTGGATCAAAGTAAGACACAGGACATCATGAATCTGGTTCGGGAGTTTTCGCCAGTATTCACTGATTTGCCGGGTAAAATATCCTTAGTTCAACACGTCATCCGGTTGCACTCGGACGTACCCGTGTTTGTCAAACCCTACCCGCGCCCGCTGCAAGTGCACGACACCATACAGTCCGAGGTGGAAAAGATGCTCAGCTTAGGAGTCATTGAGCGCTCGACGAGCCCTTACTGCTCGCCGATTGTGCTAGTAAAGAAAACAGACGGTTCCGTTAGATTTTGTATCGATTACAGGAAGCTTAACGCTCTAACCATTTACGATGCTGAACCTATCCCGAATCAGGAAGATCTATTTGCGCGATTGGCCGAGTCGTCCGTGTTTTCGAAAATAGATTTGGCTAAAGGCTACTGGCAAATCCCAATGGAAGAGGCCAGTAAACAATACACAGCGTTTCAGACCCCTATGGGTCTCATGCAATGGAGATTCATGCCATTCGGTCTCGTAACGGCACCAGCGACATTTGCGAGGATGATGAACATCCTATTGCAGCAGACACCATGCGTCCTAAGCTACTTTGACGACATTTGCGCTTTCCATACGGATTGGAAAGGCCACTTAGAAGCACTTCGTCAAGTGCTTAGTAAACTTCGAGATGCCGGGCTTACAGCTAAGCCTAGCAAAGTCTTCCTGGGTTATACGCAGATTAACTTTCTGGGACATACTATCGCCAAAGGCGTCCAAACACCGGACGACAGTAAGATAAGTAAGATTTTAAAACTCCAGGCTCCTCATACTAAGAAGCAGGTTCGTAGCCTGTTAGGCTTCTTAAGCTATTATCGGAAATTCGTTCCTAATTTTTCGGCCCTTACGGCCCCGTTATCCGATCTTACAAGAAAAGACAGACCCAACAAAATTACCTGGAATACGCAGTGCGCCACCGCGCTCGCGACAGTGCAGCAACTGTTCTCCAGTTCGCCGCTGCTTATCCTACCGAATATTAGGCGCACCTTCACCGTCCGAACTGACGCGTCGGACCAAGAAATTGGAGCTGTTTTGCTTCAGGAAAGAGATGGCTTATTGCGCCCTTGTATGTACGCTAGCCGGAAATTACTTCCGAGAGAGCAGAGATACGCTATTATAGAGCGAGAATGCCTGGCGATTGTGTACGCCGTAGACGCGTTTTCCCGCTACCTACTTATGACGGAATTCGTCATCGAGACAGACCATAAACCGTTGTTATTTTTAAAATCGAACCGAGCCAAGAACGCTCGTTTGACCAGATGGAGTCTGGCCCTTCAGGAATACCGCTTCATTATAAAGGCCATTCCTGGTGGAGATAATGTCCATGCCGACCTATTATCACGGTTACCTTAATCTTGTTGTATTTTAGTCTGTCATATGTATTGGCGTTGGATACTGATTAGCACCTCATTCAGAGATCGAGGGATGGTATCACATATTGTTCACCCATTGTGAACACTTTTCACCTACCCCTTTGCTTTCCTTTGATCCAACAGCTATTTTACTGACGTCGACCCGTATTTTGGCCACACCAGACGTTGTTGCCCAGGGTCGAGGACGAGAAGTCATGGCAGACCAGGAGTCCAGATCCACTAATGCCATCGATGCTACTATAGTTATCTTTTCTTGAGTATTATTCATTGTATGTATGCATTCCTGATGACATTCGCACAGGATCAGTGTTGTACTCTAAAATTTTAGAGTTATGATTGTTAATGTCTACGTATTTAGAGGTAAGATTTAATCCTCAGAGAGATATATACTTTTGGACGGAGCCTTAAGATTTTCATGAAGTTTTGTCCATCAATGATACCCGTCCTGTAGGTTTTTTTCAACTTTAGTACTAGTCTTAGTTATTACCTAGTATTCTTAGTTAAGTTAACCTTTCGAGCAATTTCTCGACTCATGCCTTCCCCTTACGATAATCAGTTATATCGTTAAAATTGCAAATTTTAACTGGGGTGGGGGATATGTCATGATTCAGATGTTGTTAAAACTCACGCAGAGAGTGAGTTGTTGTTGTTTTACCAGGGCCATGAGAAATTGGCTGGTGGCCTTGAACGGTCCTCGCCAAATTATAGTTGGTGGGTAAATAAATGTAAAGTTAAACTGTTAGATTCACGCTTGTCGGTTTTAATGTTCGTGATTAATAAGTAACGGAGTAGGGGTGAAACAAGGTGGGGCTAGTTGACATTGTTAAGTATGACTAGACAAGTTTTTGCACGTTAACTGGCTGGTAGAATAGTGCAGACGTATTACTACAATTAAAATGGTGGGAGGTTTCGACCTATGAGATAGCTGAACTAATTGGGCCAGCGGACTAGCACGCTGGGTAGTTAGATAGTATAAGACATCGTGTAACGTTCAGATTTGGTGAATACAGACGAGCAGAAGCATCGTGTCGTGAAGTATCTCCGGTTGACCAGTACCTGAACTGTGTGCTTTGAAGACAAGAAGTCCTTGCTAACGGACTGACTGAGCTCTAGAAAGAAAGGTCTGAGTGGACTGACCTTTGAAAGCCCACGCTGCGCTATATTGATGTTCGCGCCTACCAGTAGGCGTGAGCAATGGTAATATATCTTATTTATTCAAGCATAATAGAGATCGGAGATAGAGAGAGAACTACAGCCTCATAGGAAGACTAAGGAAAACCCCAGCTGGCACTCGACCACGAGTGTCCTGTATCATAGATCTATTGCCATAGTATGATTGGAATAATATAGAACATTGTTGATGAATTGAATAGAGATTGTGCATAAAATATAGTCTTTTGGCAACTGCTTAAATTACCCACAAGCCGAAGAGTGCTTCTGTAGGCTTTGAACGTACTGGGCTCTCCTAACATTTAAGCCCATATGATCTATGGAGAGTTTGCCTGGCGACTGGCCAGTGGCGACTCAACTGTCACTTTAAATTGATATCTAGTTTCGTATAATATACCTATTTGCTATTGATTGCAGTACCTCCATAGTTACATGAATATCATTGGTTAAGTTATTAATTGGAGTTTTTTTGGTTTGAATATATACCCCTATTGTCTTTTGTTTTGTTATTAATATTTATGTAAACTATGGCCTGACCGGCCTGACATATATACGCTCTAGTTATTTAATACTTTTCTTGTGTGGTTGTGTCCGAGTGTGAGTTAGCTGCCTCTCGTGCAGTCGTAACATCCCCAAGACCCTAACTCTGCTCGTGACACCAATTGCTTTCTGCAAAATGCACCCAAGAAATAATGGCAGAAGCCAACTGTGTCTGGCCGGCCTTAGTATGATAGGATCATCCGGGATTTACTGAGAAAATACAGAAGATTATGGTGTGCATTTTTTTTTATTGTTTTTTATCAGCAGCTGTCTGTGCCTTTGTCGGCTTAGTGTAATACCCCCTAAATGTAGTTCGTTGAACCTCCCGTTGCTACTAATGCAATGGACCAAAGGTGATTCCTCTGGTCACGTTTGACAACAGAGGTATAAACAGGAGATGAGAGGAGTTTTGAGAAGGATGAGGAATGGCGTGGTTAGCTTAAATGTCTGCGGATAGATAATGCTTTCTTTGCATGTATTGAGGGGTAAACGGATGAATGGATCGCTGAATTAATGATGTATAGTCAAACCAATGAGAGAGAGAGAGAAAGACAGTCTACTTTATCAGGGGAACTCTAAACCTGGTCAGTACCAAATAGACAGATTTGTCTGTCCTGGATATAAAAGATTTCCTCTCAAGCCAAAGACTCACGAAAATTAATTATGTTGACATACATCTTGACCTTAGATTGTTCAAGCTTTGGAACTATCGCAGGACACCAGATCTGGGTTACGTTGACCAAATACTTTTTTTTTTTATTGATTAACCCTGGATCGTCAATTTGGTGACTCCTTGCCCTTGTGTCTCGTTGAATAATGACAGAAAACTGCCCCACGGGAATGCTTTTCGTCGGTCCTAGCAGACTCAAATGTGAGCTCAATGTAGACGTTTTTTGTCTCATCAAACTGCCCATGCTGGCAGTTTAACCCCTTCAGTGGCGGGGAGGGGAATGGGAGAAGGTAGACACTGCTTGAAGAGCAAGGGCTCCTTGCTATTCACATTAGGTTGTCTCTCTCTTGGCCACAAGTCGAGTTTCCCGGTCCACAAAAGCTTCCAGCACAAAGTCAATTATATTGAACAGGTTCGGACATCAAAATAGAGATTGAATGAAAGCCGAATGTACAGGGAAGTTTCGTGACCAGAGGTCTGCCTCCGCCACAGACTGAGTAAATTTCCCGTGGTTCAAGATTTTAGTAGACAAAGACGCTGACATTCAGTGCAGTTAATGGATTCGAGAATTGTAGGAAATAGTGGCTAACGCTGATCATTGAACGTCTTTACAAATCAGTTCTCAAAGACATTTGTGTTTGCGTTTACCGTAGACGTCACTTTGTTTAAAACCATGGCATAATGACATCATTTACATTCATGTCTGCTCAGGTTGGAATAGATGTCTGCGTTTTGTGTGCTATTGAAGGTTGTGTGTGTGTGTGCATTTGTTTATGTGAATCTATAAACGTTGTAGCTGGGTAGGAGCGCAACTTGACTCGCAACAATCCGTGTTGTTCGGACAAAAACTCAAGAAGGCCCCTGTACATTTGATGTTTCCAGAAAAATGACCATGATACGATTACACGCTATAGACTTAGACATAAAAAGAAAATCAATAAGAGCCTGTGGATCTTTGATAAAAGACTAACTATATTTCCTGCAGTTATATTGCTAGAGTTCATTTGTGTGCATCGTTGTGTGTTTGTGTATGCGTGTGTGTATGTGTTTGGTTTACGTGAAGACGGTACATCCGTGGCCACATCTTTACGTCAATCCGACTTGACTTGTGAAGGTTTCCGTGAGGGTTGGTTGGATAATCTAGGCGTGGATTTCCTGATTTAAACCGACGGCAGCACGATGTCGTAACTAGAAGACCTAGGTAGGAACGATGTCATTCATATGAGCAAACTTGAGTTGTTGGCGGGATCAGGGCTGGTTCTAAATAGATCAGGGTAAAGTGACATCCACAGGAAGTGCCAGTCTGAAGTGATCCTTCTCTGGCGAAACAAGCCATGGCATCAGAACAAGCCCTTTGTTCAAGAATTAATCACCCAAAAGTGCATGAGCATCTCCATTATTCTACATAAAACACTCGAATTCAATTTGACAGAACTGAACCGAGCGTATGTTTTCAACTAAAATTGAAGAGAGTTTTTCCAAAACTGGATAAGTCAAATTTTGCATCAGTTATGGTCCCTTTCAGATAGTCATTCAAAGTTAGTGTAAGGCGGGGCGTAAGTGTTCACTTAACACTTGCTATGTTATGTCTATGTCCAGGGATAAAGACTGGACATAGCCAGTTTTAACTGAATACTTACGCCGTGTCTTACACTAACTTTGAGCGATTGTCTTAAAGGGCCCTTAACTGGCCCAATATTTGACTTACCCTATTTTGGAAAAACCCTGTTCAGTTTTATTTTAAATCTATTTTATGGAATTGTATTTTCAGCTAGGTGTTGTTCTTATTGTTGTTTTGCCATTAGTGAGTATTTAAAATGTAAATCATCCAGAACCTGTTTTAAATGGGTAGTATGCTCTGCTTAAGGGTGCATTACTTTTGTTTTTATCCATTATCATTAATCTTATAATTGCTTTCAACAAAAGCAGAGTTTGTTTACACGTCTGCCTGAAACTTCATTTCCAAATATCATAACCAATCA
Source organism: Onchidella celtica (assembly GCA_963931925.1). Classification (NCBI taxonomy): domain Eukaryota; kingdom Metazoa; phylum Mollusca; class Gastropoda; order Systellommatophora; family Onchidiidae; genus Onchidella; species Onchidella celtica. The sequence continues at coordinate 16,016,594 of OZ007582.1, forward strand.
TATAAAATTCGATATTCATGCTGTGGGGAACAAAAATGCCCATGCATATTATCTGATATGTGTAAATTTGCAGATGATCACTTCTTGCATTCAGCACTGGACAAATTCGATACCAGTGTTTACCCAGCAAAGCGGACAAACATCGTTGACCCATCCCGTCTAGTTTGCTATAATGTGCCGACACTGGTTTTCGATTAAACCAATCAGATGCAGCCACGAGATATCACTATGAAGTATTGACAAGAGTCAGCATTGCCTCCGGAGGAAAAGTTCTGTGCTTCAGAGCGTACAGAACCGCGCCAGGAGGGGAGAGGGGGGGGGGCACAACCGTTCTGTACTTGTCAAGATCATGAGATATATTTTCTCTTAGTATCTGCCAGTAGTAAGAACTTTGCTTAAAACAAAGATCATTTTGAAAGTTTTAAAGCAAATTTAAGCTATTTGCATCCTGCCATTTTCGAGATCAAAGGTTTGTAATGAAGGAGATCTTGTATCACACTAATTCTGTCTATTACACTGGTGTCGCACTGCTTTAAGCCTATTTGTTGTCAATTATAGTGTGAGATGTAGATTAAGTACTTAAACCTCGCTGAAGTTGAATTTTTTAATTTTTTAATTTAAATGTAACATGGAATAACCACCAAAGGCAATGTTCACAAAATCTATTCGGCCAGGTATCAAACAAAAAAGGTGGTTTTCTTTAGTGTAACATCCCTCCTTAACAATGCCGTCAGTGTGAGATCACTTCAGTTTAACCCTTCTCTTACGTTCTGGGGTCTGACAAATGGTATGCTTTTAAAGAGGATATTTTGATAGATGGTTATTCAGGAGTGTAGTGTCGATTAGAAACCACGACGTACGCCATGCGTAGTTTTTAGCAAACTCGCCCGTTGGCGAAATCGAAACAAGTCTGTGTCGCTAGTTTTAGAGCGACAAAACTACCCTGACTCTGCGGGTGGAAAGAGGGGCATCGCGCACTGAGTGGAAACAGTCGCAACACGGACTTAACTCAGCCGCCACCAGCCATAGCACTATGTCTGCCGAATAGAATCATCGTGCCCCGCTCGCGTGATTTTTTTTTTCCATACGAGCTTTAGCAAATTCAGGAGCGGAGCAGCAACACACCTCTAAACACAGGACAGCTCCAACACATCCCAGGGATTTTCGGTGAAGTTCAGAGTGATATCAGGCACAGTCCAGAGATTGCAGGACCCGTGGCAGTGTTCGATAGGACGAGAAATCCCTTAGCCGATGACCTGTGTTTTAGGGTCTGTTGCTGCCCCGCTCCTGAATTTGCTAAAGCTCGTACAGAAAAAAAAATGACGCGCTCCAGCCATGCGCCAAGGCTTTTGATTTTCCAATTTGAGCTTGATTTGACCTGTACACCTGGACAATGTAAATGTTTCAGGAACACTGATTTCACAAACTCTGGCCGTAACCCACAACAGTGATCAATCGACCAGACACAGAAGATGTTGGCAAGCTGATTACTTTCTCTCTCTTACCTTTCTTTTTCTCTTCCCTACTCTTGCCATCCTCTTCCTCGCGATTTCACCGGTCTCTCTGACTCGTCTGTCTCATTAGATCGCCCCCCCCCCGGCCTCTCTCTCTGTCTGACTCTCTCTCTCTCTTTCTCTTGCTCTTTCCCTCTCCCCATTCCTGCCTTCTGTCTCGTCATCTCTCTCTCCTTCCTTTGTCTCTCTCCCTCATTCATTCTCTCTACCGCCCTCTGTCTCTCTCTCTCGTTCACTCTCTTTCTCTCTCCCCTCCCTTCCCCTCTCTCTCTCTCTCTCTCTCTCTCGTTCTCACTCCTGTCTAGGGTCTGATATATAATAAAATAATTATTCTGTACATCTAAGGCTATAAAAATACTACCAGGGAAGAGAGTGACCAGTATTTCCTGTACCCGTTAAGTATCCAGAGACTGACCAGACAATGGTGATTATGACTGCGGGTGTAGGTGAGCTAATTAGCCGGTAGGTAAATGAACTTTGGGAATAAATCATTAATCTGTAAGGCGGAAACTCCGGGGGGCAAGGGGAATCTTAACTGTCTCCTGGTGGTGCATTTAATTAGTAGATGCGGTTAATGATGTGGAAGGAGGAGGAGAGCGAGTGGGTGAGAGAGAGAGAGAGAGTGAGGGAGTATCGATGAGAACAAGGATAGGTAAACACAGTGGTTACAGATAACAGTAGCCAGGAAATTACGAGGAGCCAGAGAAAGCCAAACTGGCAGGAACGATCAACATTTTCTATCAACTGTACTTTTGCTTAAGTCAACGCTACCGTTTGCCTTTGGTTTCCGTGAAAATCTGACAAGGACACCGGTGTAAGGTTGCCAGTTCAGGAATGTAAGTATACCAAACCTAAATGAATAATTATGTGGAAAACTACACGTTTCCTCGCCTTGTAGAAAAATTCTTCAAGGTTAAAAAAAACAACAGGAACTCACTGAGACAAAGATTTACTATGACAAGACATGGCCTATGTCCAGCTTCCTCTGAAATAACGTATTTTGTTATGATTATTAAATTTTTAACAACTTGAGTGCAAGATCTTTGCAGCTCGTAATGTTGTACTGAGGTCCTTCTCCTAGCAGTCTGATTTGTGTGTCAAAACAACACCCAAGTTTTGTCCTCTTCGTACATTCTCCAAGCTTTCCACAGGTTTTGTTTAAACTTGGACGTGCGTCACTAAAAACTACGCCTTGTGCACGTCGTGGTTTCTAATCGACACTACACTCCTAAACAACTTATTAGGATATCCTCTTTAAATCCGCACGAGTAGGGTTAAACTGAAGTGATCTCACAATGACGGCATTGTTTAAAGGAGCGATGTTACACTAAAGAATATCATCTTTTTTGTTTGATAGCTGGTCGAACAGAGTTTGTGAACAATGCGTTTGTTTGGTGGCTATTCCAGATCACCTGTAAATTAAGAAAAAAATACAACTTCAATCAATCTGGTGAATTACTTCCTCCTTTGCAACTTCTGATTGGACGTTTTGTTTGGACTAAAGTGACAAAAATTAAATGTTGAAGAGATCTAAGCATGGTTGCAGGTAGTTGGGTGACGAGTGTCTGATTAGTGTCCAGAGGTCCAAATGCAATAACCATTAGACATTGCAGGAAAATAGTCAGACTCGTGACCTGGATGGAGCCCCCATCCCCCGACCGAGGGCTGAAAGACATGTTTGAGACTTCTTCAGATTCTGATGATCTCTTGTAGTCACGCAACCCCCGGAATAGCAATTCCATTTTGCCAGTTACTAGGGACAGTGGTATTGTACATGATGAGCCATAGATGAGCAGGGAACACAAATTCAATATTTTCTCTGTTCGGCTTTTTAATTAGATATAGACTCATCATCAATTGCCCTGTCTGGAACAGACATTGAAGATCATGGCTCTCCACTCGGATCTGTCATCAGCCAACCTCAAGAAGGGGTTGTTGTGACGTTCAATTCAGTGAACGTTTTTCTCTGTTTACCCCTGCTTTTCCTGCCTTCAATCTTCCCTGTGACTGCTAGATGTTCGAGGCTCCTGAGGCGACAGACGTGCCCTAGATTATAGAAATTTCAGTATTCAATTAGACTGCGGTCATCTAATAACAACCCTCACTTTGAGAAATCATTGGATGTTCCATTATACAACATGCTGAAGTACGAGCACGTACATGTATTCACAGACTTCGGTGCTGGCCAAAAAAAAAATGATAATAATAATAACGCAATGTCAGATACAGTTAGCAAAGGTCAAGGATCATGCATTCGCTTGTATCCCACGCGGTGAAAAAAGTTACTATACGCACAACTTGCTGGACTTTTCTAATTTCCTTTTTTCCTGTATTGGGCAAAACTTTCCTGATACTTCTTGCCGTCTCCAGGAATCTCCTGCAGTAGACGTCCTGGCCCCCACACCGCTTACGTGACTCTTTCCCAGCATGACCCGCATGCAAGAATGAGCTACGCGTACATCCAGGGCCGCATGTATAGGAGCGGGGGGATGGGAAACTTACCCCGGGGCCCCTCGCCCAATGGGTGCCCTCTATACATTGTGATAGCGAATTTAACTTTGTTGTGTAAATTATTGGATCAGCGATTGCTGTCTACGGTGACTAGAGAGTACACAGCAGCATAGCTTATGTTCTTTGTAATTTGCCTTATTCAAAAATTAATCAGTTTTATGTTTTGCTGGCATGTATTATTGTGTACATGTATTTTTACATAATATATTATTTTAGATAATACTAATTTATTTGCTCATAAATTGTCAGTTTTGATTACATGGAATAAACGGAATTGGGTGTGTAAATATGGTAATTTTGCTGTGAGCTCAGCGTCTAAGTACGTGGAGTGCCCCACCCACATTTCCCCATCCCACTCCACCCCCACCCCAAAGTATAAATCAGGTCATGGCTACATCAAGACAATTTGCCAGCACCGGTTGGTGACGTCATCACCATACTGCTGCATTTGACATCCCGGTCGTCGCATGGTCTTCCAAGCAGTTGGAGAATAACAGGCCCTTTAAATTTTGTATTCCGTATTAAACAGGAATTTGAGTAAATAATAAAGTTAGAAAGAAGGCGTTTGTGCATGTTGTCATTGTTGTTATTATATTTATTATTATTATGACCGTGACGACGATGATGATGATAATGTTGACCATTATAATTACTACTATTTTCACTAAAGGTTGAATCAATTTATTAAATGAAATACAGTTTCATAATTGGAGGGGTTAGTATCAGAAGTGGTCTAACTGCCACTGGCACTTAGATCCCTTGTAGTTCTAGAACCCTGAAGTAAACAGAGGGGGTTAGAATTACACGGGATCTAAGTGCCAATGTTTTAAAAAATAAAATATGGCCAGTTAATATCATAGAATCTGACAGCGCATGGCGCCCGTTATAAAAAGGACAAAGATCTTCAATTCTCAAGGGTCTCTGCTTGAGATATTTGTTCCCCTGTTCTTTATCGTCCAAGTCTTCCTGCTTTCTTGTTCCTTCCTTGTTGTAGTCAGTTACAAACAAAATTGTAATTCTTTTTGCTTGAGCGACAACCCCCCCCCCCCCCCCACTGCCCCCGCCCTTACGCCACTTCTCCCCCTGTTCTTGAGGCTGTTGTGTCTAGATTAATTATTTGCCTTTTCTGTAGACATAATTTACATAAGGGAGGGCACAAAATAGTCACTGACTAGTTGCGTGACGCATCAAGTCTTGCTGTAGAATTAGGAATCGTGGCAGAAATTGGTCTAAAGTTTAGGTTAATGGCGCCGTAATACGTAACTAATACGCTGGACCATCGTGTATTACGCAGTATTTGCGTCAGGAGCCAGCAGATTACGTAAAGCGGAAATCCCGAGGTAATTCGTTTATTTGTTTCCGTGAAACGAGATGGAAAATTGTGACAAAATAAATGATATGTGTGTCTTACCTTGTCACAGAATTACGCCGAACATCGCAAACTTCCGGGAAGCACGATACCCGAGACATAGGATACACAGACGGTTCAGTTCGTTAAATTCCGTAAGTCGTCTTGCGCGTGTATCATCCATGTCAACAATGCAACAAGTCGCCACCATATCCTTTCATAATTGAACAAAAACGACTAGTACGTCAGAGTTCTGTGAGTAATACCTACTCACCGTGTTTATACGCGCACAAGCTATGGACATATATGTAACCGCCCAACAAAATGAGGCACATTTCCGCACTATACGATTCGAGAAAATCCTTAAAAGGCATGAGAGGATCAATTTTATCGAATTGAGTTTCCAATATTTTGAAAAGTTTAACCTCTTTACTATTCCTTTTCAAAATAAAACTCCTGTTTGAGATGGGTAAGTGCCTTAAAATTGAATTTGAATTGAGACACCATCAATAACTTTGATGAAAAACTGAAACTTTAAAAGCGTTTTCTTCAAAACTGTGGCTCTGTAACTTCCTGTCATTGAGAGGCCATATTATCTTCTCTGCTAATTAAATTACATCAATATTTTTTTTTACCAAAATAATGAGTGGATTTTGAATAACCTATTTGGTGATACCAGTATCTCCATACCACCCAAATGAACCAAGTGCCTCATTTTGTCGGGCGACTACACATATAGTGAAAGAAGGAAAAATCAATGGTCCATCTCGATATTCTGAATCTCGAATGATACTGACCGGGCACTAAATATGAATGTCAAGGAAGGGGGCGCACTGAGACTAAACTGTTTTGCATCTGTTCTGACTCTTTTTCCGCTTGCCGACTCGAAATAGTTTGGGATCGCTCGATCTCTTCTTCTTTTCTTCTGTAAGCCTCTTGATTCCTTGTGGAACATAGGGCCGCAACAACACTCCTCCAACGTATGCGGTTCTGGCAGGTCCTCCTTAGCTCGGTCCATGTCGTTCCGGCTGCCTTCACCTCAGCATCGATACTCCTGCGCCAAGTCTGTTTTGGTTGATCCACCTTCGGCTTTCCTTGTGGATTCCAGACCAGAGCCTGCCTGTTGATGTTGGACTCAGGTTTTCGTAACGTGTGGTCGATACATCCCCATTTCCTTTTCTTTATCTCTTTTTATCGCTCGATCTAGTGAGGTAGATTTGTTTCCGTCTTGCCGGTGCGTGAGATCCCTGTTTAACTCCATACTCCACATTTCAAACTAAAGCCAAATATGCTAGAACTGACAAGATAAGACAGCTAATGCTTCTAGCGTGCGCAGATTTCGCACTGCCACCTAGCGGCAAACGCGCAGATGTCATGAAAAGTGCGATATTTTACAAAGCCAAATAGGGAAAGTATTGAATTTGTTCACTGTTCAGCTATCTCTATGGGCCTTGATTGACGTCACTTCTTGTGGAATTATAACCTCCATCGCCGTGGGAAAACTGGGACTTTTTTTGGTCGCAGTAGCACTATCACAAATTTGCTTTATAAATTGACCATTATATCAAGGATTCTTTTCATACTATGCGCCATGGGCCCCGGCCCCGGTCAGCGCACAAATTGTGTGCACGGTGTTTTTAATGGTGTGAAGAAGACAGAGTCTCATCTTATGCTTTTTAGCGTCTTTGCTATAACGGAAGTAACGAAACTTGACTTTGCGCCACCGGCCTTTTTGCACGCTACACAGAGGGCAATCATCATATCAAGTTTCCTCGGAACCAAATTACAGGCAAGGTATGAAAGCCAGGACAATGACATTCTGAAAGTCACTATTAATCGGAGAAACACTTGAGTCACGATTAACAAACCTTCGCTGGGTCCATCTACATCCATCGTCTTTAAGTATGAAAATCGTCATAATTTTAGTCTTGGTTATTATAGTTCTAATAAAGGACTGAAAATCCTGTCTGTTCTGATTAACGTTCCCACGCCATGTCAAGAAGAGTTCAAGACGGCGTCAGATGAAGTTTTACATTGAAGGGCTCGGAAGTTAAAGGGGGCTGTCGTTACGGGCGGGTGGTATTTAACATTAAAAGCTATTGTTGATCTGTGAAAATAACCCAGTATTTTCTCTCTTTGATTTTGTACTTACAATACGCCCCCCTAACAACATTCGAAGTTGAAACCCCTGATTTTAAGGACTGTTGTTTTTTTTTTTTCTTTGTTGGATTTTCTTTCATGTTATTTCTCTCTCGCGCTCTCTATCTCTCTCTCTCTCTCTCTCTCTCTCTCTCTCTCTCTCTCTCTCTCTCTCTCTCTCTCTCTCTCTGTCGTGTATACTTAATAATATATTATCGTCCCGTCCAAAACATACACGGCTCAAGGGAGACATCAGTCAGCAGGTATTTCCGTTATAGGACTGATACTTGAGCAGTGCTTTCAATTAGACTAGGTTAATACGTTCTTGTATGGAACCTATCGGCCTTGTTTTGTTAGATGACGTAATACAGTAATGGTGAGTCGATTTGGTCTGTCTAACTGCAAATTCTGCACCGGACTGACTCACACACAGGCAAGTCGGATAATCACTGTCATCATGGTCTTAACCTGGTCAAGGTCCAGGTCTTTGGTGGACGGAACAGTCTCGAACATGAGAAGGGTTCGATAAGATCATAATCATAACAATCGTAATTACCTCAATAAGTACACTGCAGTGCCTTACCAGCATCGTATATCATGCTGTACCATATACGCGGAATACTAGCCAGCTGACCTTCAGATTCATTAGCACTAAAAACACAGACTAACAAGTTTCACGGAAACGACTTCTCTCAATGCCCCCTTTCCCCTTTTTCTCTTCCCAAGCTTATTCATTACGCATGACGCCTTGCCGCTCTCATGCAGTTCACGTCCTGTATACACGAGATTTAGCGATAGGTTAAAATATCATAAGTTTTAACACTTCGTTCATCAATGAAAAGAGCAGACCACACTTTCTACTTCTTTAACACTATAACTAGCGGAGCATACGCTTTCAGCCAAGGTACATCATTAAAGTTCTTCCTACAGGGATAACAGGCGTTGTCCTTCCCGTAGCGAAAGGCAAAGCATGGGAGGGGACAGCGTGTGACTGCCGTGGCGAGAAGTGGTAACTTGGACGGCAAACAACAGTTGATCGCTGTGGAGCGAAAAGGTAATTCTGTTCTGACCAGGTAAACTTAATGACAGACATTTGGTGAAAAGAAACTGATCTGTTCTGATGCCTCCATTATATTATAAAGGTTTGAATGTCTGTTGAAAAGAGGATTAAGGCTCTTTTTCTACATTTATTTAAACGATGACAGCAGAGAGACAGACAGACAGACAGACAGAGACAGAGAGAGAAAGAGAGAATGATGAAATGGATAAAACCAAAGAAATGAGAGATTAAAACTGAACTAAAGAAAAACGTATCTAGGCGAAAATGAAACAGGAGCAGAGAAATCAAAAACAATAAGCAAGAAAGATTAGGAACAAACGATACAGAAAAAAAAAAACGGAATAAAGCAATGAAAATAAGCAGATTCTGAAAAACTGAGACTGGAAGAAAGAGAGAAGGTGAAGACTGAAAGGAAAAAGTATAGCAGTGGTCGGAAATATAAAGGAATCAAAGACAAGAATTTAAGAAAAAAAATATTTTACGAATAAAGAGTAAAGCTAGCACAGAAATGAAGCTGAACAGCATTGATCATAAATTAAAGTGAAACAAGGATATTAATAGATAATGTGAATATACACAGCTACCAATTGCCTGCTCCCTGTCTCTCCTTGCCCTACAAAAGCAAGACATCGTGGTCCATTTAGCCAAGCCTAATGAAAGGAAACTCCACTCCCATCTGTTAAGTAGGCGGTTGACCAAGATCCTGGTGTGCTGAATAGAACAAAACGGAAGAAGAACGCTGCGCGACTTTCATTTCAATTGATTTCGATATCCCTAGAGGGGCTGTGAGCTTCCTGTCTTTACAATGTCCAATCTAGATGGAATATCTGCTATTGATAGGAGACAAGAATGTTATGAATGTCTGGGGGTGGAGAGTACTAAGAGTTACATATCATGAAACTACGACAGACCAGAGATGTAGTCTACAGTAAACATTGTAAATTTCAGAAAGAACTATTGGATATTTTTTCAGTAAAACTGATCAATTAAATATTGATTGAAAGTTTCAGAATCGATGCACAATAAACGATCTCAGTACATAAGTTTCCCAAAGAGTTTTCATATTTCCCTCATTCAAATATTTCATTGAATCGATTTTATGCCTCTGTTGCTCACATTGGCTACAGTAAAACACAGATTTGTCTCGCCCCCCTAGGAGCAAAAATAAATCATATTCAGTTTGGTGTACAGTAGAGTAATTCAATCTCTTGTTTCCGAAAACACTTTTTTTGTTTGTCTGTTTTGATAGAGATTGGCGCTGCGTTTCAAAACAAAGACAATATTATGTTACTTTGATATTGGCTAGAGTAAAACATTTTATATTTTTTCTCATCTGGAACTAAAAATAAGATATATTCAGTATGTTCTCAGTTTCTCAGTAAATCAGAGCAAAAAAACCAATTCGCCTGTGGGTATTGAGTGACAGATACTGTTAGTATAAGGAGAGAGTATGTATGTGTGGTATGGTGTGCAACTATGTGTGGAATGATATGCATCTATGTATGCAGAGTATTCTGTTTGCCAGTCTACTGGTAGCTCCACTGCTCTTGTCAGGACAGTGTATTTTCTATGTCAAGATTATGTGTAATTTAATATATTTAATAATACCGTGTTGTGCAAAATTGTATGTTTCTGTATTTCGTGAGAATAGAGAATTTGATTGCAATGTATACAGCTCAGACAGAGTGTCAGTGCATGTGTGTATATCACTGTGATATTTGCTTCAGCGTGTGTTTCGGGTAAAGGTTCTGGTTCTCGAGAACTTTTGCTTTAAGATGGAATCAGTTTGCACCGTACTTGGCGACCTTTCCCAAAATGATCTACTCAGACCTGCCGAAAAAATTTCTCAAGAATATGACAATTCAGAAATGAACACCCACAGTTTTGCACGTTCAGAAAGACAGCGATCCAAGCCTACAGCGTGACACCGGGTACACAGCTTTTCAAATCAAATCATAAAAATTGACTTCACTGGCCAGGATTGGCTGCCACCAGAGCCACCCTGCAATTGGATGTCTGTCTGATTGTCCGGAGCTCGTCTAATGTTCTACAGTCTACAGATAAATATTAAACTAGCAGTGCACTGTGTCAAGTCTGTTTCGCAACCGTTTTGACCCAGATTTGAACTTTCTTTAACCTTTTCACTACTGACGTTTTGAAAGCTAGATTTTCACGAATCCAGTTTATATTGAGAAGCACTTTGTTTGAATGGTAAATAAGAATCTAAACCACTCTACCTATCTGTATTTAAAAGCTAGTAATGGAGAAACAAGACCTGTAACTGATGGAGCAATAAAGAGTTAACAGCAATGCTGTTTCAGTATAGAAAGGGTTAAAATAATTAAGCTAGACAGACTCGTTTCGGTCTCACTAGTGCATGAGGCCCTTTTAAATCCATACTCCACAGAGCCGAGACAAGACAGACCAAACGCAATGAGTCATGGATCTGAGAAAACAAACAAACAAACAAACAAAAAACCACGCCGCCAACATTTATGTTCAGCAATAACCATCATTAAGTAATGGGTTGAACGCGCCAATTTCATTGCAGAATGTTTTATGTGGTGCAGCCGTATAGTGCATTAGATATATTTTTAACATCGGTATCTTCACGTCATTGCGTCTGTTTCATTTCCCTGCTTTTTCCTGATAGCCGAACTTTGGTCATAAAATAGCTTTATGTTATTAACAGACAAAACGGAGATATCATTACTCTTAACATTAATCAGCTTTCCGGAGCTTATGACACGTTGTAAATTTGAATGATTTCTAACTTCACCGACTTTGTGCGGCGAGTTAGATAACACGAGAGTTGACGATAGTATAATGATTACCTTAATTATATTATATTAATTTGTGTTAAAGCTAATCTAATTAAAGGAAGACGAAGACAGTATTCGTTTCAAAAGAAAAAGGGGCTCTGAGAGCGGAGATGAAGCTTATATTTAGTTGTCTCCGTGCTTCTTTATGAGTGCTGTGTGGGGATCTCTTCTGAGCACCACGGCCCGTGTCCTAGTCCCCGTGTCACCCAGTTTTTCAAATACCTGAACTTCCTAGTGAATGGGGCACTCTTTGGGGGGGGGGGGGAGAGAGTGGGAGAGGGAGCGCATTGTAATTTCTCTTCCTTTTGTTTTGTTGGCGAGAAATGCCCTTGCAGAATAATTGTTATGTCAGCCATTCTGTGTAGATTGTATAACTCTTTTGTCGGGGCGGCACAGAAATAACATTATCCGTGTAAATGATGACATTAGCGCAATAAGACGTAGGCAATTTGCCGAGTCTGTGATTACTTAACAGTGCATTACGTCTATAGCCGGTGCCATGTCATCAATAACTTCTGCGATATCACAATGTAGTTACATCTCATTTCATTGTTGTCATCAAACACGGATTTAATCTAATAATACACATGTCTTTTGCCCTGGCCTAGAGCAAAGGCGGTAATGAGCGATAATAGGGTATTTCAATCTCGTGTTTACGGAAACGCTATTTTTATTTGGTTGTTTTGGTACGGATTTGCGTCGTATTTCAGAACGGTGAGGCTATGGTATAGTAGAGACAAGATCTCAGCTCTTAACAGGGCCTCTATGAGTGGGTGCCTTAAACACATCGTGGAAAAAAAGTTATGTTGGACAACATTGCTAATGAGAACCGATCCTGTGGGCCTTTCACGTACCCTGTTCAAGTCATCTAATCGTCGGTCATAATGCGCTCACGAACAATATTAGTGTGAATATTATAGCGGTATGGACGTGATTCGGTAAACAATAGGCTATCAAATTTTAATATTGAATAGTGTCAATGAGGTTCTGGGAATAATATTATAGCTCATTTCAAAATAATTCGCTCGAATTTTCCCACAATATCTCTTAACTTATTTACACTTATGGTTGTATATTTTTATAAATCAAGAGTGGTGTTGACGTGTGTCAGGGAAGAATATTAGTGTCAACATAGAGTGGTATCGACGTAGTAAGGGATAGTGTTAACATCGGGTGGTGTGGACATGGTTCGGATTAGTGTTAACATAGAATGGTCTCGACATTGTTCGGGGAAGGATATCAGTGGTATCGACACGGTTCAGGCATATCATATTTTCGTCGGTATTGTGGGATGGAGTTATTCCAAAGACTTCCGGTACAAGGATAGATCCCCATTTCGTAATTTTCTTTTCCTTCATAACGCGATCAATGTTATATAATGGCAAGTGGGCTTGGCTGAAGAAAAGTGCCCCAGGCTTATATTCTGACCATCAAAATTATAACCGAGAGAGCTGATTCTTTTAGATGGTAAATACATTGTGTTCAATGTATCCAAAGCAAAAACTGTTTTTATAAGTTTTGGTGTAAGTCACCTAGTTTCGGCCACTATGTCATTCTCTAACTTGGATGTAATACTCCCAGGTATTATGAAAACGTAGATATTGTACAAGCACCAAGCTCAGGTCACTGGAGAACGGTAGCAAAGTGTCCTTGCGACACAAACTAATTTCAGGGCCCGGTCATGGCGGTCAGCGCGTGATTCTGCAGATCCAGGGCCCTGGTCTGGAGAGTCATTACCGCACCCACAGGTAAATGCACAACCCACGTCCTTCTCGAACTCCCGAGAGACCACCATTTACACCTGGGTTATATCACCACTGCACTGTTATGTCGCAGAAAGATCTAATAATACCCGGAAATAATTCCTATGTTACGATACCTGGCTTTGAGCATGGACCTCAAGTTTCACCATTAACTCATTTGCTACGGAAAGCCCAACATTTGGCTTGAGTGGATACTGATTTTCCAACGCTAATATCTAAGCCAACTTTTCGAAACATCGGATCCTATCCTGGTTCACTGATTTTGCTTTACATTGATGAATAATATGTTATGTCTTGTGTTCATATTGAGTGAAAGAAAAAACGGTCTTCGAGCCACCCCTAAATTTCAAACTGGATACTGTTGAGACTTCCCATCCACTCCCACGAAAGTTCTCGTAGGGAGTGAGTTACGCTTTAAAGTGTTAAATTCCTTGGCGTATTTTGAGGCAGAAAATTTAACACGTAATTGAGATGACATTTCGTCAAGCATAATTAAGACCCAGAATGCAGGGGTCGGGTGGCATGTGCATCTCAGCTGATCAATGCGTGAGCTGGGGCAGGAGAGAGGGTCCTTATTATTGCCCATTTGACCTTTGGGTTGAAGTCTGTGTAGTTTCATGTAATCGGATGTGGCGGGTCAGTGGGGCCAAAATGTGTCATTAGTTGGGGATTTTGAATGTCTTTGAATTATCAGATACATAGCCAGTGGGCAGGATCGTCACAGATGTTATACTTGTGTCACTCAAAGCTTTCCATTTTCTGACATGTGGGCATTTCTGGTGGAATTTCTTTTTGTCTCTGTTCTTTTCTCATATCTTTCTGGATAGTCTTTAGGCATGCTGAATGTATGTGGTTGTATCTGTGTGTGTGGGGGGGGGTGGCGGTGGGGAGAGAGAACGTATATGAGAAAGAGAGTGAGAAAAAAGAGACAGAAAGAAAGAGAAAAAGAAATGAACGAGATAAAAAGACAGATAGAACGACAGAGAAAGACAAACAGAGACAAAGGAAGAGAGAAGGAGAGAGAAAGACGGACAGACAGAGACAGACACAACGAGACAGGAAGAAGTAGATACCGCAGAAAAGAGTGCACATCAGCTGATTCATACAATTTCATTACCACAGTTCTTGAACGCTGACCCCTGTACATACATTGCATTTTTCAAAACAAAACAAAAAAACAACAAGACCAAAAAATTAAAACATGAAAAAAATTTTTTTTTAATCTTAAACTTCCCCCACATACAACCTTCCCTTAGCAACGCCCACCAGAAGACTATTGTTACAGTGCTACAAATGCTATTGTATAGAGAGGCTGAATAAATGGCTCTCAGTATGTCAACGAGAATTCCTTACAGCTCACTGACTTTTGGGGTCACTAAACGCTCAGTACAGACACTGAGAGATGTGCATCCTTGCTAACACCCAGGAGACTACGTACAGTCTCTAGGAGACACTGGCACATTCTTAGTGAAATATTAAAAAAAAAAAAAACAACTAAGGATTCAAATATGACCTAGTAACAAAGGATTACCCGGGAAGTTATCAGCAATGTATCTCACTTTGCTATCTTTTTCAATCTCTTTCTCTCTCTCTCTCTCTCTCTCTCTCTCTCTCTCTTAACGTGTGAGTGTGTGTGTGTGTGTGTGTGTGTGTCTCTGTCTCTCTCTCTCTCTGTGTATCCCCCCTTCCCCCAACTTCTGTATTTCTTTTCTCCACCACTGTGTGTCTGTATGTGTGTGTGTGTGCCTGTGTTCGTGTGTGTGTGTGTGTGTGTCTCTCTCTCTCTCAGAATCTCTCCTTGTATTTCTCTGTCTCTCCCTTCTATCTCTCTTACCGTGTGCATGCATGCGTGTGTATATCTCTGTGTCCCCCTCTCTGTCTCTCTGTCCCCTTCCCCTCTCTCTCTATCTTTCTGTCTGTCTGTCTTTCTCTCTTCCTTTATCTGAATTTCTACAAACGTATAAACATCAGCAGATTCTCACTGGTATCACTTTATTCTTTTAGAGTTGGCGTCACTTGTTTCCCAACCCCCCCCCCCTCCCTTTACTATGCCGTTTTGGATTCACTTGAAAACACAACGACACTGGCATCCGGTTCCGCACTTATTATGTGGATGTAAAGCGATGGCTTGGTAAATGTCGGAGCTAACCATTGTATGAAAATAGATCTAAATGTCCACAGATCTAAAGAAAGTACATGCTCCAGGACAATGATTACATACACACTTGTCTCCTCACCATTATCGCAGTGCGATCTCTGCCTTGTTGTACGTAAATTGTTCCCTCTTCATTCCAATTCAATCTCAGCAGAGTATGCAGATATCAGTGATAACGGTCGATTAGCATACTGCTAATTTACTCTATTCTCAGAGGTGACACTTGGACCCCATGGCTTTTTTTGTAATGAAGTTTTTTCGGTCTCTGTAAAAGTACATTGTAGGTATTTTTGGCCTCACTGATTTCTGTAATGAAAACTAAAATGGCGTGCTAATGAGAATGCTTCTGCAGTGAAATGCAGATTAATGGTACCATGACCCGGGCAAGGGGGTTTTGGAGAATCCATAAACTTTTGTCATAATATTCCAAACAATAAAGAACTTATAAGGCAAAATGTCAGTGCTAGGGTTTTTAAAAAGAAACACACGAATCGTGTTAATTGTCAATGCTCTGGATCTCTATCCGTCCATTTAATCTTGCTGTACTGTGACATTCATTTCTGTTGTGAACGTTCAACTGAACTACCACTGACTGAGTCTGTCACACTGTGACCTCGTGATAACTTACAAAACAAATTGTGATTAAACTTTAGCTCTTTAACCTTAGAATTAGTTTCTACTCTCTCCCTTCCTTCGCATAGTGACAAATAGTAATTATTCCAGCGGTATTGCCCAAGTTCCAAACCATGAAATTCACCATTTTAATTTGCATCCCGTTTCCAATCAATCTCATCCTGTCTTGCACTGATTATCACTCGTGTAGCTTTTTCTCATCTTTTACCCTCCCTCCATCTGTCACCTGTGTGATATTTCTTGGCACGGCAAAAACAAATTCTTATGATCCCATCACTTTTATTCCGGGCATGTCCCAGTGCCACGCTCAACCCACGCCCAAAAACCACGAATGACACAATGGTTCACGTCAGAGATATCCAGTGGCGGCTTATCTTGGGGTGGTGCAGACTTTCTTCCTCCCGATTTCAAGGAATAATAAAACTCAAATTGCTCTTCTTACGTCATAAAGGAAGATAATATACCTATCAAGAATCCAACTTCAGAAAACCCTTTTCTCAGAATATCCTTACCTGACCCACCCCCCCCCCCACCCCACCCCAACACCTTAAAAAGTTTGGAACTGTCTGGCGTTATTGAGACTTCAAGGATAGCCAACAACCTTTCATGACAGAACTTTTTAAATCCCACTGTACAAACTTGTGTGGGCAGATCGAACTTTGGGCAGAACCAGGAGACGGCCAGTAATGGAGGAAGAGATGAGGGCGACTGATGGCAAAGATGTGGCCATGTGGCGGCAAGAAAGGTTACAGGGTACACACGGTACAAAAGCCTAGTGAAAAATGACGATTGAGATCGTGAGGGAGGAAGAATGAAATAATAATTGCGTAAATGGAAGATAGAAGATCAGAACGAAGTACAAAAAAAGAAAAAGTATTATGGCAAGGCACAGAGGCACACAATAAAATATCTGAAAATAAATCTGTTATTATGAAAGCGAAAACTACAAAAATTGAATGTGACTAATGTAGATTGGGTGACCAGATATCAAATTATGTTCATAATGAGTTCAATGTGGACTCTATATCGTAATACTAGATGAGGCACCAGGCATTGAACAGAAAAAGCTGTGCTTCCACCTCTCTCTCTCTCTCTCTCTCTCTCTCTCTCTCTCTCTCTCCAATCTAGAAAGTTTCTCGTAATAATCTACAGCCTTTCTTCATATCGCTTGGGTAGTAAGGCATTCTGCACTCGTTTCTAGACAGGGGAAATTGTATCAACCTGAACGCATCTCAAGTACAATCTCTGTGTGAGCTGGCCTTATGAAAGGGGGCAAAAACAACTATAACAACAACAAAAATCATTGTATCTTGACGTTATAGCAATATGTTTCAAGGATTGCCTAAAACACACAATAGACTGATAATATACGGACACCACGTAGACTGGTCCACTGTAACTCATGCTTTGGCGTTGAGGAAAATAAAGGCCAAAATTGAATCGTAATTAAATTTAATTTTCCCTCAACTTTCACATCTTACAAAAACAACAAGATTGCAGGTGAGTATGTTTGTGGTTGCCAGTTTGGAGTTCTGAGAGAATGTGAGCCATTGTGGAAATTTATGGCCACATTGTTCTGAATATATATGCCAAAATAATGTCTAGGCGAAACAATAATTATTTTTCTTTCAGCTCACAGTACATCGCCCGAGGCTTCGCATGTAAAAAAAAAGCAATTACTGTATCCGCTATTAGCGACTGTTTGTTATGTAAGCTCGTTTCTGTTTTGGAAATAAGTAGTTTGGAACATTAAACTGCGATGTTTTCTTGTTACAAAATAATCATAGAAAGTCAGGGGATTAATAATGAATGGTTTATACATAATGATTCATGTTTGTGAGCATCATGATTTGTCATATCTGTTCATAAACGTTGACCTCTCTACTTCCTGTTGAGCTACACCAATGATATTGATTGATGTAGAGAGAGAACAATCGAGGAGGTCGTGGGGGGGGGGGGGCTCGTTAGTTTTAAAATGACTGTGTAATGACGAACGTTCTAAAAGAAAGTCAGCAGGAACCAAAAAATAATAATGTATGATTTCCTTTACGGAAGCAACAATGCTTCAGCCACATATCTGTGCATGAAACACTCTCGAATTTTGATATGGTCTCCAGTGCATAATTGTGTCTGGTGTTCCACCGAGTTACTCAAAACACAAGTTAAGATAGAAATTTTCCTATGAAGGTAAAGTGGCGTCCATCTCGAGTACTGGCGTATCGATGGTTTGAATGGTTTTTATGTTACGGTGAGATCTTCATTCTCACAAAGTGTCGTGTTGAAATCTTTAATAATTTTGAAATTAAAAGTGGATTTAGACAAGTTATCCTCAGTCACGTCAATACATAAGATATCTCGCTCTTATCGAACCTTTGTTAATGGTCTGGTTCACAACATCCGCTCCGCACCGCTTTTTTTTTTACTGAAAATGACGTATGACAAAAGTAAAACACTCTTTGTCTCTGTATACTTGTCCATAGCATCCGTTCCGCTCCGCTCCTAACCGCTATAGAGGCAAAGAGTGTTTTACATTATCATACGTCATTTTCCATAAAATAGCGGAGCGGAGCGGATGCCATGGACAAGACCACTTAACGTTTTCCCTTAAAATGGGAAAATTGTTAAAACTAGTTTGTGGGATGGACGCGAATATTTCAGTTCACACCTGATTGTTCAGATGTTTGTTTTGTTATAATATAGAGAACAGAGATGTGGAACATGAGATCAAATGACAGGTGGGAAAGAGAAAAACGAACAGATCAGCAGAGAATGCCGGGAAAGACAGGCATTAATTATTGTTAGTCTCCAGCATGATGTTTCAAGCTGCTGACAGTGACAGGTGTCTCATTAGACAAGTGACCCTTTTCCCATTATTTCAAGCGTCCGTCTACAAAATTTCATTACACGGATCTGAGCTCTTCATTACTGCCATTTCGGTATGTCCCGGCACAAACAAAATGGATGTTGCAGTTGAGTAGGGTTAAAGTAGCTGTGGTAACTCATAGTTACGTGTAGAGCTTGATTTTGTAACACTTTATAATAATGACGGTTTAATGGTCTGTATAAATGAGGTTCTTTTCACACAGCTAAAACAAAAAAAGGCACCTATACCCACATTCTCTCTCTCTCTCTCTCTCTCTCTCTCTCTCTCTCTCTCTCTCTCTCTCTCTCTCTCTCTCTCTCACACACACACACACACACACACATCGGCAATCCTTTCTTTTTTCTTTATACAGGTACAATATTATCCCATTGTACCAAAACCCAAACATGCATAAGCCCATACACCTACACACAAAAATTAATATCGTCCAAGACGTTCATAAATCAGACGAGGATCGCCACAGGTAACTAATAATTAACAACGTAATTCATGTTTTCTTTATTTATTATAGTTTCTGGGTTAATTACTTCCCTGCCGTCCCCGGCCCTACTGGGGTTATTTATAATGACCAGCCTGTACTGTTCTCCTGGACAATTGGCGGCACACTCCGGTTTCACATGATGTGTGAGCACAGGGGGTTTTTCATACTGTCTGAAATACGTCATGCACTCTAAGCAGGGAAAACATTATTCAGAAGTTAGTGCGAAGTCGAGAGCTATCTATCTATCTATCTATCTATCTATCTATCTATCTATCTATCTATCTATCTATCTATCTATCTATCTATCTATCTATCTATCTATCTATCTATCTATCTATCTATCTATCTATCTATCTATCTATCTATCATCTATCTATCGAAATATCTATCTATCTATCTGTCAGTCAGCCTGCCTGTCTGTCTGTCTATCTGCTCGATGTTTATCTATAATATAATATATTTATATATCTAGGAAGCAGAAATACATTTTTCTCTACACCATCGCTATTTCAGAGACCATGTCTGTATTCTCTCCCCAAGGCTTGTTTAAGAAAAAACATTTCATCTCCAGGTATAAATTCCGATTTTTGTTTCATTGCTCTATCTTCTTCTTCGATTCTAATTTCATTTTTGCTTCAGTTTTTTAAACCATGATTGAGCTAATGATAATTTTAAAATTGAATTCGTGAAAGGAGATTCTGTAATCTTTTTTTTTTTTTTTTCTACACAATCCTCATATTCTGTGGGAAAAGCACCAAACTGCGTTAAAATTTTTCCATTATGCAAATCCAAAATCCAATTTTTCTCGAAATGGACTGAGCGGCTTATACGTGGTTTTATCAGTGGGTGGCAGAGCTCAAGGACACACACTCAAAATGCATTGATTTTCTGCACTATAGGAGGACACTGGGTGGCTTTGATGAAGAGGGAAAGCAGACAATGGCTGGGAGATGTTTTGTTGTGTTGTTTCTGTTTTGTTTTTGTAGTTTGGGGGTGGCTGCACATTAAACATCAAATCATTGATGCAATAGTTTTTGGCATGCATTTTGTTCTGCATCGTTTATCTTATGTTTATTTTACTTCCTCTTTCTTCTTCCCTCCATTTCTCACTCAGGCGCCCACTCACAAAATGACATGCCATTCATTTATGCGTGGACTCACTGATCAATCCATAGAGTCGTTAATCACTCCGAATAAATTCGTTTGCTTACTCATGCAATTAACTCACCATTAGCTCATTTATATACCCATCCATCTATTGACTCAAATCCTACCCATTCACTCCTCTTATGACATTTCCCTGTCGTTATATCACGTTACCAGGGTCAAATCTATCTATCTATCTATCTATCTATCTATCTATCTATCTATCTATCTATCTATCTATCTATCTATCTATCTATCTATCTATCTATCTATCTATCTATCTATCTATCTATCTATCTATCTATCTATCTATCTATCTATCTGCCCGTGTGTCTGTTTATCTGTCTATCGATCTATCTATTTTTTTATCTATCTATCTATCTATCTATCTATCTATCTATCTATCTATCTATCTATCTATCTATCTATCTATCTATCTATCTATCTGTCTATCTATCTATCTATTTATCTATCTATCTATCTATATGGCTGACTGTCTGTCTATCTATCTGTCTATTTATCTGTCTGTCTGCCTGTCTATCTATCTATCTGTCTATCTATTACATAGTTATTAATCTATCTTCTGTCCATGTTTTACCGATGTAACATAATAATTATATTTCTTGTATCTGCTTGGTGATCTGTCAGTTTGTCACACTTCCAGGTGGCGACAACTCGTGTATGCTTTGCCATTTCTTCATCATTTACTTCCCCTCTCGATCTCCCTCTCTTCCCTGTGGCATATCTCAAACCCAATTCATAACGCAGTTTCTGTTTCCAATTTCAAAAACTCCGAGCTATTCAAAACAAGATTTTATAAGAAACCCTACAAAAAGTTGGCTCTGTGGAGAACGCAAACACCTCAGGCTGGAGCAATTATTTGCAGGTCAGTGCAGTTGTTGATGAAGTGTCATTATTGAGGCCCGGGCCTTATTTCCGTCGCTTGTCACAATGAGGGTTACTGATATTGCTGGGAATGGGTGGATGCTGGGCGAGGCGTGTGTGTGTATGGGGGGGGGGGGGTGTTGAGAGATACGGGTGGCAGGGGTGGGGCGAGCATGTGAGTGCAAACATCGGAAACCCTGATGAATAAACTGATTAGATATAGAGTAACGATCTTTTTCCTCATGCGATGTCTCAATCTCTCCTCCTTAGCACCTCATGATTATTTCCCAGTTAAGCCCAGAACACACTGCTTGCCGTGACCAGTTACGTTCTGCTTCTCGTCGTCAAGGCAGGGTCCTCTATTTTGGCTGACTGGTTAATATATAGTTTTTTTCCGATACAAACACGAGCTTATACACAAAATGAAATGAAGATACAGAACACAGACACACCGCAAGCGCAGCAGGGCGGAATCTGACAGACCTTCATGCAATTTGGTAGGAATTGAAAAAGCAGTGCTGTAATTAATATGTGAATGGCAGAGGAGCAAATTAATTGGGGAGCCTTCTGGGGGCTAGGAGGAAAGAAAGAAATAAGGAAAGAACAAGGTCAAGGGCAGGATAAAGGCAACCAAGACGGGAGCCCTTTTGAGGGCAAGGAAAGTCGGAAAGACGAGATTAACAAAGAAATAAGAAAAGGACAAACAAGAACAAGTAAAAGTGAGGTGGAAATGCCTAGAGGAAGAATTTGCCTAAAACGAAGACTTAAACCCATGGAGCAAATTCATTATTTCACAGGAGAGAAGGGCCATTCATGAAACGCAAGCCCTGCGTGACAAATTTTTGGAACTTTAAATTCCTTTTACAGTAAAGTTTCTCTCTGTCTTGAGAATTGTTTGTGGGAACTTAAAACTAACAGTACTAGGATTACTGGCATAAATCACCACCACCACCTCCCCCCCCCCCCCGCCCCAAAAACACACACACATACACACACACACATCGCCACCCTCACCCATAAACACACACACCCACCCCCACCCATAAACACACACACCCATCCCCACCCCTAAACACACACACAGCCCTCCCCACCCATAAACACACACACCTATCCCCACCCATAAACACCCTCACCTATAACACACGTACACATACATAGCTTTACTCACATAAAAAGTCCTATCTGAGCAATTTAAGAATTTTTTTCAAAACTGGGATAAGTCCAATTTTGGCTGAAATGAGTGAAGGCTATTTTCATATAGTCAATCAAAATTAGCGTAAGACGCAGGGTAATTGTTCAGTTAAAGCTTGCTGTGTCCCTTCTTTATAGATGTATCAAATGTGATTGGGTTTTTTTTACCCAAAACTGGATAAGTCCAACTTGGCAAATCTCTGTGGAGGATGCAGCAACCGCTCCTCAAAGCCCAGTCCTTAAATATAATTGAATCTAGCCCTTAGCTGAAAGCATTTGCAAGATAACTATAACAGCACAATGTCATGTTGCTGGTTTAGTTGTGTTACCTTTGAACTGTAGTCAACAGTAATCATAGCGTTTGAAATGGCCAAGGCTGGATGTAGTCATCTCCAATGAGAACGCAGAATTATCAGCACAGATCTATTGCTATTACCATACATATGTTATACATTACATATTGAAACCCTATAAGGGTTCGGGGCATAATCTATTGCAGTGTGGGTAAGCCAAAACTCGTTAAGTCCAATAGACTCAACAAGTTCGGGGAAAATAGAGGTCAAAATATAGAACAAGAATAAGTACATGGTAAATTAGCTTTGGTACACTTTATCTTTATACTTAAAAGAGAATTCAAATACTGCTTTAATTTAAATGTTATTAAAAAAATTGTGCAGTATCTCAAAACTGCTCAAATGGACTAACCCAGTTTGGAAGAACACTTTTCAATTTTGAACGGAACTTTAAAGTCTAAGATCGATTGGCATTCCGGGTACTTTTGTTGGTCTCATTAGTTGAGATTAAAGCGGCTCTAGGTTAAGATGCCCTTGTCTAAAGAAATAATGATTTATCGATGTTTATAACTTGGAACGATAAGCTTTGTCACAGAAACAAACAGCAACAATAAAGGGGGGTGGAGAGAGAGGGGTGAGAGAGAGAGGGTGAGAGAGAGAGGTGAGAGAGAGAGAAGAGAGAGATAATGAGAGAAAAGATAGAAATAATGAGAGAGAAAAAGAGAGAGAAGAGAGAGATAGTGAGAGAGGAAGACAGAGAGAGAGGACAAGGAGGGGAGACCGAAGAAGAAAAATAAAAGAAGGTTGTGTGGATTTTGTGATTTTTATTCTTTTCTGGTAAACATATCAATCTATATAACTGTCCATAATAAATATCGTTTCCCTGTGGGACAACGTGCAATTATATTTACAGTTGCTGTGGCCCACTAGTTACAGCGTTTCAGCTGGGGACGAGAGTTTCCCAAATTGAAAGCTCATCCCCAGTGAGTTCTACAGTAATGTAACAGTTTCCGTGCGATGTTCATTGGGGCGCTACTCGCTCAAAGGCTCAAGCCGCGTGTCTGCTGTAGCCACTTTGTGCTGAAATTAAGCGTGCATTCAAACAAAACAATGAAACAAAATGAAAGTGTTAGATAGAATCTCGCTGTAAAATGTAATGAGTCGTCAAAGACAGATGTAACGGCATTTTAAAAGTTCTCAGCTTTTCCTTGAAACTGGGAAACCTATGTTATACAGTAAGCGGAGAAGAAACAGTATCGTTAGAGGACAAATATGAGAAAAGGGGGGGGGGGGATTGGGAGAAGAATTGAAAAGGGCAGAGAGAATAAAAGGAGGCGGAGGAGGGGGGCAGAAACAGAAACCAGAATGAGGATAAGAAGGACAATGAAAGAAATCAAACTGAGGAATGAGAGGGACAGAGAGAGAAATAAGAAGAGACATGGGGACGGAGAAAGAAATAGATCAGGAATGAGAGAGGCAGAGAAAGAAATAAAACCGAGGAATGACAGGGGCAGAGAAAGAAATAAAACCGAGGAATGACAGGGGCAGAGAAAGAAATAAAACCGAGAAATGACAGGGGCAGAGAAAGAAATAAACCGAGGAATGACAGGGGCGGAGAAAGAAATAAAACCGAGAAATGACAGGGGCAGAGAAAGAAATAAAACCGAGGAATGACAGGGGCAGAGAAAGAAATAAAACCGAGGAGTGACAGGGGCAGGGAAAGAAATAAAACCGAGGAATGACAGGGGCAGAGAAAGAAATAAAACCGAGGAATGACAGGGGCAGAGAAAGAAATAAAACCGAGGAATGACAGGGGCAGAGAAAGAAATAAAACCGAGGAATGACAGGGGCAGAGAAAGAAATAAAACCGAGGAATGACAGGGGCAGAGAAAGAAATAAAACCGAGGAATGACAGGGGCAGAGAAAGAAATTAAAAGATACATGAGGGGGACTGAAAGGACAGAGAAAGAGATAGACCAGGATTGAGAAAGGCAAAGAAAGAAATAAAGAGGAGGAATGAAAGAGACAAATAAAGATAATAAGGAGAAATGAGAAAGACAGAGGAGAAAGTAAGAGGAGGAACGAGAAGGACACGGGGCTTTGGGGTATTAAATTAAAATGTTGAACATTTTACAGGCCAAGAGATACCAAACACAGACAAACACTGGAATTTGATATAAAAGAGATAGAGGAGACAGGAGGCAAGATTGTGAGACCAAGGGGGAAAGAGTGAAAATTAGGAAAGAAATAAAAAACGAAACAAAACTAAGCACAAAGCATCCAATAGCTTCTCCAACACCAGACCAGTTTACTGTCGCATTGCTTATCAATAGCTATCAGCGGAGAGAGACTGGTGTAAGTATAGGTGTTCCCAACCTGGGACAAAAGTATTGTATCCCTGAAGGACAGACTTGACCTTCACGAGGGGAAATTTCGCCGGCCCAAAGGGAAAACTTACTGGATGTGAATTTGTCCTGGTGTACCGGCATCTCTTTACCATTAGTTGTTCATAAATTAGTGAAATAAAATTGTTATATGTTATTATTTGAATAATTATTTGAATTTAAAATAATAATGTTTGAAACAGAATCTAAAATATTCCCTTTGTAGGTTACTTTACTATGCCAGATGTGTGTTAAAAAAATGTATCATATTTACAAAATCCATGTTACAGACAGGCATACTTTTACAGCATGGGCCTTTTCCCGTTAGATTTTAATTTTACTTTCATTTGATCTATATATTATTGGTAACTCGAAACTTTGGTCACCTAAGGCTGAGGAACCGCATCACACTCAGGCTTCAAACTTTGCACAACAGCATATTATCAATGCGAAATTAACATGGGCTGTATTAGAAATTATGAAATGTTCAGGCTTCTATGTTTCATTTTTCATTGTTTCGGCATCATTTAGATCTATTTCGAGTCATGTTTCGCCATTTTAAGGTTTCATTGAGGAAATTGCGCCCTACGTCACCATTTACTCATTGCCGGCCGAAAGTCAACTTATCACATCTGTGTATTCTGTAAGAATTTTGGTGTAACAAAACGATCTATGACTGAGTCTTTGCATCAAATCTAGGTGCCGCTATGAATGCAACCTAGATCTAGATATACAGCTGGATGTGATACAAGGAAATTTAGCAAGATTTATCTTGCCGGGGTTGGCTAGTCTTATATATTTGAATGCGAAAGCTGAAAACTAGCGCAAAGCAAGAAAACGAAAATTCCGTGGAAGGCGTAAAGTGGGCGCAATCGTGCCGTTAAACCGAAGCTCAATATCAAAACTCAATTGTCACCTTCACCGTCTCCTTGGCGTTGTCCACCCACTGCAGGATGTAGCCCTCCGACAATGCTTTCCATTCTCTTCTGTCTGCAGTTTTCCTCATCCATGCTGTTCCTTCCCCTCTTTGTAATGTCGTCCTTCCATCTTCTTCCTGGTCGACCTCTTGTTCTTTTTCCTGTCCTTGTCTGCCATTCAGTGCAGCGTTTTGTCCACCCATTGTCATTCATCCTCCCCACGTGTCCGGCCCAATTCCACTGTTGTTGTAGCATGAATTCCACAGCGTCTTTTAGTTTTGTTTGCTTGCGTTTGTCAGCGTGGTAGATTCTATCTTACAGTCTGATATTCAGCATTTTTCTTTCCATTGCCCTCTGGGTAGTTCTTAGTTTATTCGTGATCTGTTTTGGGATCGGCCATGTTTGACAACCATAATTATGTAATCGTTGGAAGAACCATAATAATATGGAATCGTTCTCAAATTACTGAACAAAAATGGCAAGGGTAAATTTACTTTCAAAAAGTCACCAGAGGCGAAGGGGATGAAAAGGGTTGGAAACCCCTGCCAAAGTATTTCCCTGCCCCCCCCCCTCCCTCCTTTTTTTAATTTTCCATCTCACCTCCCCTTTTTTGTCCAGGGTTGATGATCCTGTCTTTACCAGCCAATCAATAAGAATTAACAATACCAGCAAAAGGGTGTCAGGTTCGCTGAAAATTTGACGATAAACATATGAGTATGAGACATTTTCATTGACCCTTAACGAATCTGGAAGGAGTAATGATGGCCAGGGGCGTGTCTTTGGAAAGTAGCGCCACTGAAATTGTGCTCCTTTCTCAATATCTAAGACCCATTTCTGAGATTGTTTTACCATAATGGTAAAACGTATAACGTATAAGCTGAAAACTATCAAGGTCAGCTTGTTAATCTATTCATTAACAATTTATGGCACAACATAAAAATTGCAACCGTGTCTTCCTCACATGTGCCCAAAATACTTTATACCATCTCCGAGGAAGCTTTGTCTGACTGTCACAGAAAATGCTCAGTGGCGCCCCTTCTCCCTTTTCAAGTGGCGTCCAGAGCACTGGCATTACTTACCACACCTTAGATGCGCCGCTGGGCGTGGCAGACAGATGGACTGTCATTATATTGTTTCTGTGTTAACCATGTAACATTCCTGATGAAGCCTCGCCGTTTGCATGAACTTGTCAGTACCAGTTAGGTCATGACTGCCTGAGTACATCATCAGCATTGGGCCGTACGGACAAAAATCGTGTATTGTGTGGGGGAAGTAATGACGTGGTAATTGTCCTCACCACTGTTTAATCGAAATAATCATCATCCTTCCTGACTGGTCATGCCTAGAATATCCCTCCTTTTGTAAAACATTCTTGACTTGGGGCGGGTGGGGGGGGGGGGGATAACTCCACAAAGTGCAGGTTGATGTAGGTGCTCAGTTAGCAGGGGGCAAGGACCTTTAGAGCAAACTGAAACAGCGTCCTAGGCGAACATTAGATGTGACCATGTTACCATAATCATATAAGGCATCTTGGACCAACATCATAATCGGATGATTTATCTTGAACCAAAATCAGAGCTGTTGTGAACGTTTTACCCTAATTGGATACTGGACCAAATTCACATTATGAATGTTTTACCACTTCTGGGAAAAAGTATCTTGGACCAAAGTGAGATGTTGATGGGCGTTTCAACATAATTGCGTAAAGACATCTTGGACAAAAATTATCAGTTTTGACAATGACTGGATAAAACCCCGATCGTAAAGGGATTCCAACCTGTGATCTTTCCCTCCTTGGCCAGGCGCTGGTGGTAAAACTAGGCCCCTGCATCAGCATTATGTATTATTATCTGACGGCCACAGACGCGCATAATATGTCATGCATTGTAGTAAGCGAGAATATTATCGGCCGTCGAGTTGTTGGGAACCCCATTAACTTCTTAACAGATGAGCACTCAGCACTCATCCCCATTCTCGGAACATGAGCCATTTCCTTTCAAAGAATTCGCAAACCATTCTCAAATAGAACTAAAAATAGACTTAACAGTCGTTATTTCGGGTCCTGCATATTGATTCAGAGACTAAATACCTGCATTGCCACCAGGCTTACAACAGTCACTGAGAGAGCAAAAGCTTTCCTGCAGTTCTTTAAAGTTTGACCGGCAAGTAGTTCGTTGTTACTGGGGAATATTATGGGATATTATTTGGTTTCTGAAATCTGTGGTTATGGACATTGCAAGAACTGCAAGTGGTATCTATCTATCTATCTATCTATCTATCTATCTATCTATCTATCTATCTATCTATCTATCTATCTATCTATCTATCTATCTATCTATCTATCCATCCACCCATCCACCCATCCATCCATCCAGCCATCCATCCATCAGCGTACCTGCCTGTACCCCCCCCCCCGACCCCATGAATGTTTTCTTGCCTGTAATAAGTGAAAAGCTTGAACAACGATCTTATTTGTTCATCTATTTAGTGGGCTGGAATGAGGAAACCTAACATTATTCATTGATTTTGTAAGCTCTCCGTTTCAAGTAGGCATATGGATTTGTTTTTCCTTCAGTCCTTTGAACCTTTCTTGAACACGACATGTACAAACACCAATCTTTGTTATTCAAGACTCATACTCATAGCACAGTCTCTTGCTCATTAACGTCCGTAAATTCTCTCTTTTTGCTTATGTAAGCCGCTTCTTCCATCATGTTTTAGGCTCTCGGGACATGTCGCCGTCTTCCACAGCTGCCAAATCCCCCCCCCCCCCCCCAAGTTTTGGGAGTAGATTGTTTCTATTTCCACATTTGGCTGTGACGGGCATTCTTGCAACAAGTGAAATTAACTGTATCCAATATGGAAATGTACTAGATATCCTTCACTCATCGTTTTCCTAGCCCTCAAAGGAGCTTCCTCCTCCATCGGTCTCGTCCGTGGCTTTCTTGTTGGTGTAGTGGGGCAGTTTTTGCGGTCATAACAGTCTACCTTGGCAATTTGCCGTCACTCATACGCAGATAACCAGACATCATGTTCTGAATTCTATTTTCTTAAACAGGATGATAGATTTGGCCTGCTTGCTTAACCGTCAGAAAATACATACACATCGTGACAATAATGGCAAAGTTTCCTTGGTCTTTAAAACTATGTCCCGCTGAAAATGGGATCGTGTTGTTCCCTGCGAAATTAATGTTAAAAAAAGATAATTGTCAGTTTCTAAGATTGCGTATGTGTAGGTGGATGGGTGGTGGGGGACAGGGGATATATGGGTGGAATTGGCTACAGCGACCAGGTTGCAAGAATACCCTAAAGGCCACACCTTCTGTAACCCGTCCGCTATACTGTCCGGACAACAATGTGAGGAAATGTCACTAATTGGTCCGTGGCTATTTTGTGATGATACTTGAGCTCAGGCCCCATTAAATCCTCATATTGCATCACCGCTGACCACGATCCAATTGACCAATTTGCTTACAATCAACAAGCAACTGACACAACTGCGCCGAGGCTGGAAGGCAAAAAAGAAAAGAGTGGGGGGGGGGGGGGTTTGGGGTAAATGGGGCGTGAGAGTCAGAGGAGACTCCTGGCTGAATGCAGGTCGCACATATTATACTGCCCGTGGTCTGTGTCCATTTGTATATTATTATGTACCAGGAGAGTAGAATCAACGCAGTATTACGAATCCATACATTAAAAAGTGTTCCCTGTAGAACGTTATGAGGGGAAGTGTTTCAGATGTAGGACAATAGACACTTGGTGAACGATTTCATATCTGGGACATTAGACATTAAATTTGGTGAAAGATTCCGAATTATGTAGCACATTACACATTTGGTGAAAGATTCCAAATGTAGAAAATTAAACATTTGGTGAAAGATTTCAAATGTAGATAATTAGACATTTGGTGAACTATTTCAAATGTTGGACATTGGACATTTGGTGAAAGATTTCAAATGTAGAATATTAAGCATGTGATGAACGATTTCAAATGTAGGACATGGACATTTGGTGAAAATTTTCAAATGTTGAACATTAGACATTTGGTCAACGATTTCAAATATAGGACACTGGACATTTTTTGGTGAAAGATTTCAAATGTAGAATATTAGATATTTGACGAACGATTTCAAATGTAAAATATTAGGCATTTAGTGAACGATTTCGAACATAGGACATAAGACATTTTTGTGTAACATTTCAAATTTTATGTGGAATACTGGATAGGAGGTAGTCTTTGAAATCTGGAGCACTGTGCAGAGGACAATTAACTAACACTAACAAGAGAAGCAAGAATCTGCAAATAATTCTCGTGCACAAAATCGGAACAAAGTGGAGTAGAATGCAAAACTTTCATGTTGCTGATCAAAAAAATACACATTTGAGTACGATAATATTATAAAAACCACAGAAAAACTGTGGAGTCGCATCAAGGCCATAGGCAGTGTCACAATTTGACCCAAAGAAAAAGTTGTATATAGCCGAGCCTCGCGTAAGAAATAATACCCAAACGATACAATGAAACGCAAACTAGAAGGGAAGACAGAAAATGGCCGATATTTCGGCTACAACTTTCCTCAAGGAAAAAACAACAACGAAATAACAATAACAGAAGAAAAAAACAAAACTGAAAGGACAAAGCTGTCGAACAATAAAAGATTTGAATAGGAAATGTATAGAATCTAAACGGAATATGTCTACTTAACTGCAAAGTCTGGCTTGGACAAATTGGCCATTTTCTGTTTTCTCTTTTAGTTTGCGTTTCATTTTAGATATTATTTCTTAAGTGAGGCTCTGCTACATACAACTTCTTCTTTTTGCCAAATTTTGACATTTGAATACGGTTTGCCGCTACCGGCGTATCCTGGGTTTTTACGTCAGAGATCCTTAACTCAAGAATCCTATTTTTTTCGTTATTTGCAGAGCCCTTCAAACTTTTTTACCCGGAAGCTCTTGTCATTTGAATGCAGACAGATTCGATAAACATCTAGTTTGCCGTTCTGCGGATGTCGCCTTGGGCCCAGTTAGATGGCATTCCATTAATAACCTGTACATGACCATGTAGAAAAATGCTGCACGAGTAAACAATAAATTAATTTAGCAGTTTTGATAAACATTCGAGGCAGTTCATTCTAGTAGCCTTTTATGTGTGTTCGTTGACAGGGGGTGGGGAGATGGGGGGGGGGGGTGAGAAGAGGTAGTAAAAATATGTTTGTATGTGTGTGTGTGAAAATAAAGGGGGGGGGGGGAGGTAGGAGGCAGATCAACTTTGCTGCAATGCTGCAAAAACTTGCAAAATCGCTAGCATACTGAGGCAATTCACTGACACATTTCCTGTAACAAAATCTCTGATAATCAAATACTGATATTATTGAATGCTGCATCTCCCAGGGAAATTATTTTAGTTCGCCGCGATAACGCTGAATGTTTTGTATTGAACAGCCAAAACGCCGAACTGAAACAGAACAAAATCATAAAACACATACACAAAAACACAGACTCACACATGGACAAGGGCGTATTACAAACACATCGCACAAAACCACACGCTTTGGCGCTACTTAAAATTTAAACGCCTAAATTGAATTATCTATAGTTATTGGCAAATCTGGGGCTTGCCCACTCTTTATTTTTTATATGCGCAAAATTACATAAACATAAATAATGCAAACCTTTTATTTCTTGCGTCAGATTGCAAAACTCTTGGAAATCTTTTTTAAAAAATGCTTCAGTAAAAGCCGTTTTTCTATCAGCCTGAAGTTAGCCTATGGCATAATAATATCTAGAGTTAGCAAACATTTCGTGTTCTCTGAGGCCTACCTAACACAGTACATTATGCCATGACAACAGTCAACAATAGTCAACAACAGAATCATTGATATTCTCCAGGCAAAAAATGCCGACACTCGGAATTGAAGTATCAATCATTTAATATACGAGAGCTTTTTGTAAAGTAAAATATTAATGAAGATGAAGATGCTCAAGAGGCAGTTCCTGTCTCGTTCATCGTTTTTAAGCGCTGTATGGAATGAAAAACGAAATGGGACAAAACGGAAAAAAATACCGAAGAAAGGCACTTCCCGTTTAAATCCTATCTATCTATCTATCTATCTATCTATCTATCTATCTATCTATCTATCTATCTATCTATCTATCTATCTATCTATCTATCTATCTATCTATCTATCTATCTATCTATATATATATCTGTCTGTCTGTCTGTCTGTCTGTCTGTCTGTCCGTCCGTCCGTCCGTCCGTATGACTTCTGTCTATCTATCGATCTATCTGTTTGTCTGTCTGTCTGTTTGTCTATCTATTTATCTATCTATCTATCTATCTATCTATCTATCTATCTATCTATCTATCTATCTATCTATCTATCTATCTATCTATCTATCTGTCTGTCTGTCTGTCTGTCTGTCTGTCTGTCTGTCTGTCTGTCCGTCTGTCCGTATAACTTCTGTCTATCTATCGATCTATCTGTTTGTCTGTCTGTCTGTCTATCTATCTATCTATCTATCTATCCATCCATCTATCTATCTACCTATCTATCTATCTATCTATCTCTTACATTTTTGTTTGTTTTGCTACTGGCATGTCAAGAGTCAGGAAAGCCCCGATATGCTGTGTAATCATGTCAGCTACTGGGTGACCCAAAAATTTAATGTAAATCACATTGTATTCGCAACAAATCCGTTTTCTTTAGCGGGCAACTCACAATCTGCTATTCATGCTGATTGTCTGAAATGGCAATCAGACAATTATAGCAAAGGTTATAATCATTCTGCATTCATCGCTGTCCCCAGGGGCTGGATCATTTTTGTTGGTTTCTTGCTGTTATTCGGCCAGTCTGGGTTTTCATGACAAAATTAAAAGTCATGTAAAAAGTGCGGCGTGCCATAATTGCAGTCAAGAAATATATAATATATTGAGGAGATGTGAAATAGCAAGGCAATTTTTTTTTTAAAAACATGAGAGGAAAGAGACGGAGCGGGTGAAACTGACAGGCAGAAGAAAAATGGTTGGGTAGAATAAGGACGGGATTATGGGAACTGTGGAATGGAGAATAGAAAGCAGTGAAGTCTGAGTGAGTGAATGAGTGAGTGAATTAAACTAGTGTGTTGTCCGCTTTTCAGTAAAAGGTCCAGTTACCTCCAGAAGCATCAGAAATGTGCAGGCTTCACCCTCATGTATTTCTCATCACCCTGTAAAACCTCTTCGAGAAGATGATGGTAATTGGCAAATATTGGCCTTGTTTGAAAAATACCGTGGACCCAATAACTTTGACTCCTGCATTGGTATCTTTTTTTTTTCAACCAGAACAACAACACGAGTCTGACAGCCTCCAACGATATTTTGCTGAGTAGAAATGGAATGGGTCGGGAAGGCATTCAATTCTCACTCTACTCTGCAAAAAGTGGAGTGCAAATGGTATTGAGAATGGAGTAGGAGCGGAAAGGAAAGGGAATGGAAATGGATTTCACTGCGTTTGTGCTTTTAGGTATTTGCTGAATCAAGGAGAATTTAGGATGGTGAAAAAACTTATTCCAATGGGTAAAACGCTCTGTCTAATCAATAGAATTGGTAAAGTCAGAACCGGACATTTGGCACATCCAACCTATAAAATTTAATGTAACAGACAGAAGACTGTAGTTGATGAAGTCATCGTGGAATGTTATTCCGGTAATGTTATGGGTGAGACAATAGTTACATCTTACCTTCCACAGATGACTCTGCAAAGAGTATCTAGGCCCCGCTCAAATCCGAAAGGTGGTGGCACACCGGCAGGGGGCCCGTTAGGTCTAGGCAAACAGTGGCTGACAGCGAGTAGGGACGCCAGGAGAACTATCACTTGTTGTACGAGAGACATTGTTTTTTATCTGCTTTCTGAAATAAACAAAAATAGCGCCTGTAGTTTTATCATGCTGGATGCACTGTATTCATGCCAGTCAGCATCCTTACGTCAATCTGACGGAGATTTGTATCGGATTTCAGAAGAGTTGGTAGGGTTTCCGTAGTGA
The DNA here is from genome assembly GCA_963931925.1 of Onchidella celtica. Taxonomy (NCBI): domain Eukaryota; kingdom Metazoa; phylum Mollusca; class Gastropoda; order Systellommatophora; family Onchidiidae; genus Onchidella; species Onchidella celtica. The sequence continues at coordinate 16,050,742 of OZ007582.1, forward strand.
CGAATTTCCTACATCAAACCGACGGCGGCGCGATGTAATTAGCCAATCTACCTGGGAACATTGTCATTCCTTGGAGTAAACTTAAGGTAAATCCTATGCGTCAGATTTCCATAAGGTTGCTGGCTAAGAAATGTAATCCGAAGCCTTTAAAGAGTCCATATTCTATCCAAAATGCGGAAAACGCCACTTGTCTATAATACAACAATACAATTAAAAAAACTTTTGTAGTGAATTGACTCGAAAGCTACTGAACGAATCTTTCTGAAAATTAGTATGAAGGTACGTGAAATGGGATTGTGAATGTTCGTTGCAATATAGGAGAATACAGTTGGGCACCAGCGAGGAATAATCCGCAAAATGCGCCAGTAATTGAAGTGTTAAATCGCACGAGCATTTAGGGGACGTGTTACGACCGCTTTACAACTGTCCAGTTCAAAACCTGGGAGAAGCGATGATTTCAGGGCAAACTGATTGTGTGAATCGTTAGCAGTGCCTTCTGTTCAGACTCACTGACGTGTGACTGTTATTGTTGGATTTACTGTGTTTTTCACCAGTATTTACAGAAGGCGCCACAAACTGGTTTGAAAACAATCTGTCTTTCACAAGAACTGAGAAAGTTGCTCTATCATTTTACATACAAATTAAGCTTGACAGCAAATGACAAACTGTCGTTGTTTTAACTTTTGCCAACGGCCAGAGTTTCTCCAGGTTGTCTGGCAAGTCCGATGTCTATTTTGATGACACCAAACAGAATCAGTGAATGACTTGATTGCCGAGCGAAAGGATGAGAAATGACCCTGGGGGAGGGTGGGGGTGATTTCATCACAGTCCAAAATATTGGTGGAGACATTTTAACAGATGAACAGTTGTAGTTGTGCATGTGTATGGGTGTGCTGTTGTGTGCGTATCTGCAAGGAAAATTTTAAAACGAGATTGTATAATCTGGTTATCACTGGGCACATGATAATTTCATCCTTGGCTATTTGCAAACTTAACGACTTTTTGAAAAATCCTCCCCTTTTCATGAAAGGGTGCTGTCAGAGGCAAATTTAAGATTTCAGGCTTAAACGTGGCTCGAAATGCTGACGTCATTCAAGTTTTTATCACTAGTGGGGATTTTAGAGAGGTGGGGGGGGGGAAAGAGAGAGAGACAGAGTGAGAGAGAGAGAGAGAGGGAGAGGGAGAGAGAGAGAGAAAGAGTGAGAGAGAGAGAGAGAGAGAGAGAGAGAGAGAGAGAGAGAGAGGGAGAGGGAGAGGGAGAGAGAGAGAGAAAGAGAGGCAAGCAGAAAGACATGGTGAAAATCTTTGTTTCAGCGTAAGAGCACTAAGGCCCTCCGTCCTTTACTTTTTCTTCTCTCCATGTTTGTCCTTGATTCTTGCTTGCCGGCATCCACACAGAAAGGCAGTGGAGTGGCAGATGACAAATAATGAATAGGATTTTGGAAACACGACATTATGCACTTTCATGTTCAGAGCATTCGCCCTTGTCATATCGCAGACTAGTTGAACGTCATGGGTGTCAAACAATGGGGATGCAACTGAAATGTCGCAAGGTTTGTTGCCTGACCAAGGAAAAGAGCCATTATTGTTCAATCCACCGAGGCTGTGTCAAATGGTTCACTCCAGAAATACTACAAACACTGTCGTAATGTACATGCAAATATTTTGTGGTAAACTGTCGTAACTCCTTTTTTACATAATAGTTCACTCAATTTTTATCGGGAGAAATCAAACATTACAGTACAGTTTTAATCAGCAAATATTGCAATTTGATAAAGGGAGATAAAAAAAAAAATGAAATTTTGTCTATTTTCAAAAAATCATAAAAATAAATAGATATTGTCTACAAAAAAAATAAATGAATAATAAATAAATAAAACACTCACATTCATTGGAATTAAAAGATCTAGTCTCATAACAAGACATAAAGTGCCTTGGCCATTCACAAACTGTGTCAAATGCATTTCAATATCATCACGTAATAAATTTTTTTTTTTCATTTGATAACTCGTAGATCTCCTACAATAGTTACTAAAGTTTATAAAACCGAAGAAAATAGAATCTATTGTTTTCAGAAGCATAAAAAAAAACAACCAAAAAAAAAACCTCACAAACTTTCTCAAAAATAATTACGTATAAAAAATATATTTTAATAAAACATAATTCCACCTTTTTCTTACTTTTTAGAATTTGACCCCTCCCCCCCCCCCCTCCCCCCACCCTTCCCCCAAAACACAAACACACAACCCCAGCCACCCCCAACATTATAGTAAACGCTGCAGGCAATTAAGGACTACAAGCATGCTAAATATCTCAAATTTTATAAATTAAAAAAAAAAAGCCGATTTACGATAGTTTACCATACCACACTGCAACCCTCCACAAGGCCATTTCTTGCTCACAGTCAAGTTGCAAAATTATCATGATCATCATCCTTCAAACAGAAACCGTTTCAAGCCTGTTACGTGGTAAACATTTAAATTGATGAAGAAACAAATTCAGAAGAACTAATGATCCATGTACTAATAATGGTCATGAGGAGAGGATCGTCTCACAAAACACAAGAGAAAGTAAAACTTATTTAACTGTGGATATTGCCACGAGCAGCCATCTCTATCATTTGGGTTGAGAGAGAGAGAGAGAGAGAGAGAGAGAGAGAGAGAGAGAGAGAGAGAGAGAGAGAGAGAGAGAGAGAGAGAGAGAGAGAGAGAGAGAGAGAGAGAGAGAGAGAGAGAGAGAGAGAGACAGGGACGGAGAAAATAAGACAGTTTTTAGATTTATGGCAGTGGTCTATGCCAGATGAGTGGGGAAAGTCGTCAGAGGAGGGTCTTGATTACCTATTTAATTGGGAGGGTAGAATCAATAATTATTTTAGACATGATTATAAACATCATATAATAATGGAGCTTGGGCCCAACTTTGTTCCCGCAAAGGCTTTTTGACTACGCAACGTAGAGAAATGAAACTTGGCACATGTATATAAAATGTATAAAGCCTGTACGTGTCGTGCTCATTTTTTCCCGAAACTCTTTACTTTTTCCAGAAATTCAGTTATAATTATCAGTTATCAATTCATGATTGCGAATACGGCGTGATAATGTACTTCCGTCAATTTCGTCATTTCCGCCTCTTACCGGAAATGTAAACTCTCGAACTACAGTTCACTTGAGATCCAACCACGCCAAGAAAATTTTGATACCAAGTATAGTGTTATACAGATGAGGTGAGTGCCATTCATTCATACCAATAAAACTGTGTAGAAACATTTATAGTGTGCTTCAAGCTCGAAATGAAATAGTTTTATTATAGATCTCGGAGTGTCAGTCATGCCAAGAAAACTTTGTTGAAAGGCTAGGCCTCTCACGCCTCGAACTCTAGAGCTAATGCTTAAAGAAAGGAAAATGTAATAATAATATAAAAAAAAGAATCACGGGATTTTGAACAAGATCTACTGCCGCTCACACAGCTCGGATTTGCGTGAAATGTTACATGTGCCTGCCCTGCGACCCGCAAAAGGTTCTTTTTTAGATTTGGAGTCTTGAAAAGGTGGGGAAGTATTTTTTGAGTTTGCTTTATGCCGCTAATTGTCTACTTTTGATCCTCCATTTTTTACGAACACATGAGCCCATGACGTCATCATTTCCTGAAAAATTCTCCTATCTATCTATTAATAGCCAATTTTTTTGTGGATGAGCCAAATTGTCTCGACATCAATGAATGTCTTTGTGCTGATTCCTTTCGGTCTGGAATGCTGTGCTTAACCATTCGAAGAATGGGGCAATTACTAGTGATTATAAATCACGGAAGGTATCCCCATACCCCCCATACCCCCACCCCACCTGAGACCAGTGAGTCTTACTGTGTCAGACCAGGACAATGTCTCAGTTCCCTGACCTGTGCCACATTAAATCACAGGAATTGGGAGTTCTTCCTAGCGAAATGTAGAGAGAGAAAGGAACATGGTGTACTCCAGAAGACTGGCAAAATTATAGCTTGACACAGTGACTGTTTCATCGCTATACAACTTTACATCTGGTCACTGCTAATGTGTGGGATGGTACTAAGTATTGGTACAGATGAGATTGTTGTTAAAATTTCTCTCCCATATTTTTGTTCCTCATGTGACATTGACATAGTATAGTCTTCGAACTGCCTTATTTTGCTTTCATCATCCAAAATTGGGATCTTGAACTTGAAACTTCCCCCATCCTTCCCCTACCCCCTCCTCCACAGGCCACAAATCACAAGTGCACGGCGGCTGAACATATGCATGGACAAAGATCATCACGGCGGCTGTGGATGCACACTAGCAAAGACTGGCTGTAGGCTAAGCCAAGATTTGAAGATCTCAGGAGAACTAACCATAAATTATTATGAGACTGGAACTTCCGGCGAAAACAGTAATAAAATCGAAACGTCACAAAAGCACGGGTTCTGTGTTGTCAATTACAACCAACCAATCCAATATCACAATAGAATAAAACAGTGAAAGAAACTTTCACATTGCAAGACTACCAGCGGTCTCTCTAAATATTTAATGAACAAAATGTCCTATGATATTTTAAACTACCAAAGTTCGCTAAAACAAATAATTATGCTAAGATCGATGAATGAGTAAAGGATTTTAAAGAGTTTTCATACTATGGTTTCATACATCAGACACAGTCTGATGCTGCCAGCAAAATGCCCACCAAAGAAATAATAGCAGAAACTGACTGTGTCTGACCGGGCTTAGTACGATAGAGTGTTCCCGGGTTTGCTAAGAAAAGACAGAAAATTATGGTATGTACTTCTTGTCTGCCAGCAGCTAATTGTATCTGACCGGGCTTAGGGTGATACCTCCTTTATGTCCTGTTTCAACATAATGACAGTGTGTGTCTGGACAATATTTGTGTCATAGATAGGCCAATGAGGGACTGGGTGTTTTAAAAACACCGCGGTAATTAAGCTGAATGCGAGTGGGGGTTTGAGTCTGGGGTCTGCCATGCTTCAGTTTTGCACATTTCTGAACAGAGAGATTACTAGGGGTTTGGTAGAGACGAGAGATAGATCAGCCGGCGGCTGAAATCAAGCTGATTTGTTTTCCAGACTTGGTTCCTTACTATCGAACCTGCAAATGAGACCATGATTATCGGCCAACTAATCTCCACTCCGTTTTTTTTGTTTTTTTTAATGCCAGAAATACATTGCAGATGAGGAACAGGTGGCCTGAGGTTGAAAACTGTAATTACATTGTTCTGACAAGATAATTCAATTACCAATGAAGATCTTGATATGACGGGGTCGGTCAAAAATGAGAGGGTTGTTTTGAATAAACAAGAATAACTCCGTTATCCTTGCAGCCCAGCAGTTTTTGCAACCAGGACACCGGCCCAGAGCAGCACAGATAAACACATCAAGATTCCCATTGGTCAGGTGTTCACCTGCTCCAAGGAATACTGGTTTCTATCTATTCAGCACGATGAGATTATATCATAAAAATGAGGTTTGGGCTCTCGTCAGATCGGCGAGGATTGAGTGTTTTAAAAGCATGGCGAGAAACAAGTTTGGGTGGAACTTGGACCGGTGGGAAATTAGGAGGTCGCTAACAAAATTCATTTATAAAGCGAAAGTTGCAATGAGGCAGTACGTTTTCCTCGAATTCAGGTTCAAACTTGCTTTTTTTTTTTTTCAAAGGAGATCAGAAGTTGTATACTAAATCTGTGCACCATTGAGAACAAAGTCATTCTTATACGATCGCAATGACGCACTTACAGAAAGTTATTGCTTGAATGAGCTTCACGGTCCTCCCCAGCAGCAAGTCATTCAATAGGTCCACCTACTGAGTGCTGGGGTTGCTCAGGCGGATTCTGCTGGGGGGGGGGGGGGCAACCTTACCGAACAGTGAACACGTAGGGAGGAAAAGTGCTAGTACGGAAGCAACTGGTGTCAGAAAGGACCACATGATTTTAAACTTGTGGCGAAGCAGGAAAACGGGGGACTCGACAGTGAAAGGGGGAGATCTAGAGGTGGAGTGGATGAGTGTGAAGGAGAAGAAGTAAAGACAGAAAGAAAGAGACAGGTGGTCTTGGTGGAGAGGCTACAGAAAATAGCTTAGATTAAGGAATTTTTCATTCAGCACCCCAAGAAAAGAATCATGTGGAAATGCCTCTTGAAATAAAATACAGCGGAAATTCCACATGACCGCCTAGTCCTGTTTACCCAGTGTGATACACGGACAGAACAAATGGAAAGTGCTCACGTCCAGACGTCAGTGGCAAATTGAAACCAAGACCTGGATATACTTAAAACATGTCATTTTCAATTCAGGAGACGCTATTTGTTCGTAAAAGGTTTCAACAGCACTTTACAACTGTGAGAGATCGACCAAAGGCTCGGGAGATGGGAGATAAAAGGGCAAATGTATCCGTATTCATTAACAGCAGAAAAGGGCGGATATTGAATGCGCAGGATGTCAGATTGTCTAATGCCTTCAGTAAGAGCTCGGCGGCGTGGTGAAAGGGAAAATTCTAAGTCTTGCCATTCATGCTCCCAGGTCTGTAGTCAGACATTTCCCACTCGCATACATTGCGTTATTGCCACAAACCAGATTGCCAATTAAGAGTTATTTTCCCCATTAACGTTCATTGCACTTGTTTGGGGGAACCTAAATCTATCTCAGTCAGCGACGCTACGAAAATCTGATGCGTAGGATTGACGTCAAGTTTGCACGTAGGAATGACATACTGGTTACTTGCATAATTATTATGGTGATCCTGACCACAACATTCCAATATATCAATGTAAGTTCTCATTCTTCACGGAGATGAAAACAGGCCATAGTTATCCAACCTTTGATTGATGAAGATCTGACAGGTCGTTAACATGAGTCACCCCCCCCCCACCCCCACCCCACCTCACCCCCAATACAATGCGGGGAGAAAAAAAAACAGCAGCCATCACACATTCTTGAATGGTTTCCGGGGAGTGCCAAAAATAGACATAACAACAGCGTCTAACGAGACCTATTGCGTACAGTTACGTACAACTAAAAAAAACATCACTAAAATAGCTCAGGCAATGACGTTCATTTAATGTCCAGAAATGAGAAGCACTGTGACATATGCGTACTCGAAACCTAAACAATGACCGCTGGAAACATCTTACATTCTTGCAATTATACATGCTGGTTGTCAGTATGTGAGAGGACGTTTTATTCAGAAACTACGGGAGCAGGACGTCTAATACCAATTTGTTCTGAGACACCATCACCTAAGGAAGGTTGGTATATCACTTATTTGGACGATGGCAGATTGTTTCTTCTTGTTCGTTTTTAAATGCAAGAAAGACAAAGAACCAAGAGGTTAGGGGAGAGGAGAGGAGGAGATGGGAAAGGAAGGAAAGAAGAGAGGGAGGGAAGATAAGAGGACAGGAGGAGAAGGGGGGGGGAGAAGCGGGGAATGGAGGAGGAGGCGGAAAGAAAAGGCGTCAGGAGGTTTAGATGCATGTTTATACTATCTTTGAAATAATTTCAAAAGTACTTGAACACCACATCGCCCCTTCATATATTTTTTATAGAAAGATACGACAAAAGCAAATGTCCCTACTGAAGCATTTGAGTTATACAAAGCAATTAGATAATAAATGTGACTTTGCATTCCAATGTTTTTTTCCTTAAACGTTGAATTTTGAACAAATTCAAATCATTGGACCTATAAATGGATGTTTCATTAGATGGGGAAACATATTTTCTCTCTCATGAAATTTTAATTACTTTCGTGTGTTGTATAGTCAGGTGGTCCCCGGGAAGAAAAAAAAAACACACACCAAAAGTTCAGTTTTGTGCGATTCCCGTAAAATCTGATGTGCATTGACATCTTGGGAACGTAAGAGCCCTTGCAATGAAATCTTGGGAACATAAGAACCCTTGCATTGAAATCTTGGGAATATAAGAGCCCTTGCATTGAAATCTTGGGAATATTTAAGAGCCCTTGCATTGAAATCTTGGGAATATAAGAGCCCTTGCATTGAAATCTTGGGAATATAAGAGCCCTTGCATTGAAATCTTGGGAATATAAGAGCCCTTGCATTGAAATCTTGGGAATATAAGAGCCCTTGCATTGAAATCTTGGGCACATAAGAGCCCTTGCATTGAAATCTTGGGAACATAAGAGCCCTTGCAATGAAATCTTGGGAATATAAGAGCCCTTGCATTGAAATCTTGGGAACATAAGAGCCCTTGTATTGAAATCTTGGGAACATAAGAGCCCTTGCATTGAAATCTTGGGAACATAAGAGCCCTTGCATTGAAATCTTGGGAACATAAGAGCCCTTGCATTGAAATCTTGGGAACATAAGAGCCCTTGCATTGAAATCTTGGGCACATAAGAGCCCTTGCATTGAAATCTTGGGAACATAAGAGCCCTTGCATTGAAATCTTGGGCACCTAAGAGCCCTTGCATTGAAATCTTGGGAACATAAGAGCCCTTGCATTGAAATCTTGGGCACATAAGAGCCCTTGCATTGAAATCTTGGGAACATAAGAGCCCTTGCATTGAAATCTTGGGCACATAAGAGCCCTTGCATTGAAATCTGTCTTACCGTTGAAAATGTCTGATACCGACAAAAATGTGTTTTATTTTTCTATAAAATCATAAGGAGAATGACAAAATTTTACACATAATTAGGATAAAACATGGGGTATAAGCGAACGAATTCTGATGTCCAAAGTGATCCAGGAATTTGGACTCAAATAACCACCCAGCAATCCTGTGTTAATCTGAAGCACAGAACTGATGCTATGTTTGCTGACACTCAAACCTTTCTTCTTAGATCCGCTGGTTACGTTACGACATCGCGCCGCAGCCCCTTTAATATAGGCGGATTGATGTAAGGCTGGGTACCAACCAAAGATTGCAGGAGAACATACATGACCTGGGTGTAGTCAGAGTTTGAAGGAAGCAGATCGGCACATTAACGGTCATATTGTACTGGGAAGGAGCAAGATCATAGACCAGAATTATTATGGCAGAATGATAGACTTCAGCAGAGGCCCCAATAACCACTCGCCTGTGTGTATTAGTCCAGTTCCCAGTAAGTATAAGCAGAGAGTATAGATATATAGAGAGGGTTCACTTCCGCCAAATCGCGAAACTAGGTCGCTGCGGTAAACAAGAAACTGAAGAATTGAAAGAGACCTTCTTCACCAAAGATAGTGTATGTGCATATCTGTTTACTGTGGCTTGTTCATATTCTTGGGCTGATTGAAACTATTTACAACCGTTTGTAAGCTCCTACGCCCCGTGGAAATGCACAAACGGGTATTGTTTACCGCAGCGACCTACTTTCCGCTTCATGCTAACAATGGTTCGCAGAGCCTCCCGTGTCTGGCAGTGCAAATCAACCAATAGTAAACCCTCTCTATTATATCTATACTCTCTGGTATAAGGAACTCAAGGTTTAATGAAACATCGGATTCACGGGCGTTTTCATCTCCTCTGAAGATCTCCCATGAGTTTTCCCTTTCTCTGTCCATACTTAATTTGACTGCGCGCTCTGATACACACCCTGAATCAGAATTCTTTTCAGGCGCCAGATGATGTAACGACATAATGTTATTGTAAATAATGAGAAATTGAAATTAATATTGTTTCCCTTGCCAAAATAAAGAGAAATGAAATCAAAGTCCAAGGTGGGATAAACTTCCGCGGGACTTTAGATGAAAACGAAATAGGAACGCCCCAACTAAATAAATCTCAGTCCCTCATTGGGAGCAAGCATTACTTGACAAGGACTGGCTAGGGGGCCCGAGCTAATACTGTTTCTGAAGTAATGAACAAATACAGAGTGGGAGAGATAACGATTTTACATCCTCATCTAATAGACAAACAATTACAAACACGCGCAAACATGTTATTTATTTTCGCATTGAAACAATTCCTGACACAAAAGCTCCTTGCCTGGCCAAAGATTCTGGAATCCCTTCAAATCATAGGCCTGCATCCAAATCTTTCCCTATATCCCCCGGGGACGGAAAAGCAAGGGGAGAGGTGGCTTTGGGATCTCGTCGCTTATTCAAACGCCTCCACCATCGTTCCCGACCTCTCCCCTCCGCCCCTCCCCACCCCATCAGGTCGGTCGTTGTGCGTACATAAAATCGTGTTTGCCAACAACGCGGGTGAGACCCCTTGAGTGGGTTTTCCTTCCTGCAAAATCTTATAAAAGATATCAGCTTGTTTTTCCATGTACTCAGCCTCTGGATGAATGGAACGTGAATGCGCTAGATAAACTTGAAATACACTTAGTTTGCTTTACCTTGTATGATTACGGGCTATCAACAAACTGCATTAGCTCCCGGGGGTGGGGGGGTGGTGGTTACCGCCAGCCTATAAAAAGCATACATGGGGGCAGGATGAGCGTTTCTTGAAAGCATACGTATGCTTTCCAAATTACCTTAAAGGATTAAAAAATTTGCTCTCACTTACTTTTTTCTTTCCTAATGAACTGAGATGCAGAATTGTATAAAGGTAAAAAGTATTCAGCCATGTGTATGAAAAGTGTCAAATGAGAGGGGTGAGGAAGGGGGTAAAAAATGGCCAAAATCAAGCATGCGTACTATAATAATAGGATGACGGCCCCAATGGCATAATGATTTCACAAGGAATGTTATCAGCGTGCTCTGCTCACTGGCTTGATAATGTTATCACATTACTCCTACAGTCTCAGAACAAATCCATTAACCTTATTACATAGACATGATGTTCCTTTACATATTTCCCAATCATTACTTTACCCAAATGTAATCATTGGCCGGTTGTGTCCTGAAATCCCCATGTAGAGGTAATTGACGGACCCCCATCACGTACGGTAGATTAACCCTATAAATACGGGCAGTGTTACAATCACGAATTTACCGCTTATAATGTCGTTTGTACAATTATTGAACATCGAAAGACATGTTTAGAACATTACTGACATCTCCTTATTCTAGATTCGTACTAACGATTTAAAAAGACTACAAGAATCTTGTTGTTGTTTTTTCCCTGAAAGTAACAAGAGAAATGAAAATCATTTCCTAGACTCTGCCAGAAATGGGTTAAACCGGATAGTCTGACCAATGGACATCATTAAAACATGAACACCCAGGACACCCCTCCTCCCCCCCCCCCCTCCTCGCCCTCCTCCTCACCCTACCCCAGGTGAAAAACACACACTCATGAGAAATAGTTAATGGTAAGTGGGAGACTCAAAAATATTCATTAACCTGATAATAAACCGAGAAGATGAACATGGACGCAGCTGAAACTTTGTGAGACTAAGTGATCGGTAATCATGAACTTTTTGTGAAGTGTCATATTTTGTAACGATAAATTACATGGACCTACCCGTTTTCGATTAAAAAAAAAAAAAAGTCTCGAATGTTATTTAGATTTGAGCCCCCCCCCCCCCGCCCCCCCCCCGCCCCCACACACACACACACAAAAGACAGACGCAGTTTCGTCCTGTAGAGCCGAAAAGTAAGATCAGACATTTCAGCTTATCACCACAGGACCTGCTAGTCATTGTAATCCGACTAGTTCAGATCTCATGTTACGAGCCCATAAACAACTCAAACCTTATATTCCTGCAAAAAAAAACAAAAAAACTTCATGATGTTCCTCCTTAATTTGAGCAATATTTTATCTTATTTAAAAATGTCGAAAGTTTTTGGTTTTTCCGGTGTTATGTTTTCCAAAAGTGAAATTTTCCGACAGAAACCTTAATGTTCGAGCTATCGCCAGATCTTCAAACGGGTGAGGGCACCAGGATGGGCATTAGCGATCTGTGTACGGCGAGGAACCGCGGGGCTGGTGTGAACATTATAGTAAACACCAAAATCGCATATTATCGATCCTCGGAGCTCTTAAGTTTAAATCGATGGTGCATTACTCAAAATATCGGATTACAGATTTAACATTAACCTTTCTGCTTTAGTGAGTAGTCGATCGGATAATCAACATGGATGGCGAAGATAGCCATTGTCAAGGCGAAAAGGGGACCGATTGCCTTCCCTCTCTCCACACCACTGTATCTCAGTAGAACATCATGGGTGTACCTGCATGCTATATCTACTTTGGAAAGACAAGACAGTGGAACGTTCAAAACAGGGAAAAGTGATCGCACTTTTAATTAAGGCTATCCTTGATAGTTCTACAAATCAAAGTCTTGGGGGGAAAATTGTACATCGTTTGTGCCCAGATTCTAAGCAATCTTCACATACAGCCAGAGACTGCTGCACAAGTTTCCTTTTTCTGTTTATGGGCTGTCATATTCCCCCCCCCCCCCCCAATTTCTTTGATTATGTCTTCAATTTCCTGGCCTATCTTTAATTTCTTGTCCTGTCAAATTGCTTAAGAATTTAAATCTCAGTTGTCTTTTTCTTTTCCACCTCCAGGGGTACCTTGTGCTTTTACTCCCCCCTCCCCTACCCCCCCCCCTGTTTTTTTAAACATGGCTTTTCAAGCCCGAGAGCACTGTGTAGTGTAACCTCGCTGCTCATGGTCCGGCTGAAAGAGGCCCCAAGTTCAAATCCCGCTTCACATTGGACTTCAACTTCATTAGTCTCTCAGGGTATCGTTAACCCTCTAGTCTAATGGTCAACATTTCCTAATCTGAAACGCGTCGTCACCTTTCAACAGCTCTGTTTCTAGAACATTTTCTAATGTATCAATCAAGTAATATTTTTTCCAGGACTTATGGTTACATTTTCTCTGTGCTTCGACTTGACTATTTCAAATCAGTTTCACGTTTCAACAGTTTAGGTGAGGCAGGCTGTATCCGGGAGCTAGAAGATTGTGGCAATCACTCACTGACGTCCTAAGTGAAACTCAAGTCTCATTTCTGAGAAAACTGTATAGAGGATGTATAATCTCGACTGAAAAGAAAAAGGTTTTATTTCAAATGTTTATATGACCACTAAATGCCATAAATACGAGAAGACACTGAAAGAGTTAATCTTACATAATGCCAAAATCAGAAAATTGAGATATTGGACAAATTATTATATTTTTCATCCATGTTATGACTCTGAAAACTCCAGCCTTTTCCACGTCCCCCACTACAATCCTAGACTTGACCGCAATTCCAGATCAGTTCCATGCGTAGGATTGTCCTCAAGTTTGCTCATAAGAAGGACACAATTCTTGTGTAACTCTGGTGGTTACGACATCACGCCGCCGTTGGTTTGATATAGAAACGCCGCCCCTGCGGTGATCCTACCAACACTATGAAGTCCTATACAAATCTACGTCGGATGGATGTAGGGAATAGTCTGGCTGGGAACAGTCCTAGGTTAATGTGCTGTGCATAGAAGGTAGTATGGCCGCCGATCTTTATGCACGACTAGTACAGTATTATACTATATGTATTTGTTTTGGAGTTCAGGTGTCTTTAGGCACGGTACAGAACTGACTCCTTCATACACACAACAATAACATAACGCTGAACAGCTTCCCGAGGAAAATAATGTATCTAGTATACTTTATAACATGCTGAGATGAGCTAAAAGTAACAGCCCATTAACAATTCCTCTGTGTAATTCACTGTGACCAGAACTAGCCCTGGCAATGTTGGGCTTCATAATTTTCTATTATGAAAAAAAAAAAAAAAACCCAGAAAATGTGTTTGTTACCAACAGGCTCAAAAACTATTGAACGGATATTTCTGAGCTTTGGCAAAGGAGAACTAAACTATGGTTGCTGGCCAAATAGACTGTGTACGAATACGAGCATGGTATTTTACAAACTCATGGACTACAATATCACTTTTATTCGGATGATGTTCAGATATATATTGATGGCACCATTCAAGATCTGTCAAATATGACTCTCGCCACTAAACAATGTGTTCAGGAAATTAAAATGTGGATGACAACAAACCAATTGAAATTAAATGAAGACAAATCAGACATAGTTCTATTCCACAACCCACGATTAACAAAAGATCTTGAAAATGTCACCATTGATTTCAATGGCCATGAATTATCATGCAAAGAAGTTGTAAAGAATTTGGGTGTGTTTATTGATCACCATTTGTCAATGGGTTCAGGTGTAGGATCTCTGTCTAAATCCTTAAATTTTCAGTTGAGAAGAATAAGCCTTGTCCGAAAATATCTAAATGAAGAGACCACAAAAACATTAGTTACATCCCTTATCTTGTCTAGACTGGACTACTGCAATTCACTTTTAGCGGGTATTCATACAAAATTTTTGAATCGTCTACAGGTAATCCAAAATAATGCTGCCAGGGTGATAACCAAATCCAAAAAACGAGATCATATCACACCACTCCTGAAAGAATTGCACTGGCTCCCCGTGAAGCAAAGGATAATTTTTAAAATCTGCATCCTGTGTTTCAAATGTCTGAATGACTCGGCTCCTTCTTATTTACAAGATTTGATAAAACTGTATACACCAGGGAGAAGTTTAAGATCCTCCACTGATTCCACCATGCTAGTGACACCTGTGAAATCATACAGATGTTATGGTGAACGATCATTCACATATATTGGCCCCTTAATGTGGAACAAGTTACCTATGGAACTGAGACAAACAAAATCATTAGTAAGTTTCAAAAGGCAGCTGAAGCATTTTTTGTTCCAGCAGGCTTATTTTTCTTGACTTACCTGAGGGGAGAGAGCATGTGATAGAAGGAGTGAGAATGTGATGGGAAGAGAGAGAGAGAGGGGGGTGGGGAGAGGGAGTGTGGGAGAGAGAGGAATGAGTTTTTATTACTTGTAAAGCGCATTGAGCATTTATTGGAAATGCGCTATATAAATGTAATTTATTATTTATTATTATTATTATTATTATTAAATATGATCGATGAATAATCCGGAAAATGCATAAATAATGGAACCCTTAGCTCGTGAGAAGATTAAGGGGAGTTTCATACTAAGCCCAGAACGGCACAGTCAGCCGCTGGCAGATCAGAAGTGCACACCATAATTTCTTGTACTTTAATAGGAAATCCGGGGAAACCCTTTCATACACAGTCAGTTTCTGTCATTATTTCTTGCCGGCAGCAAAGAGTTACAGGTTTATTATAAACTCTTTGGCCGGCAGCAACTGACAGCGACGTTCCGGACTTAGTATGATACCCCCCCCCCCCCCTTTAGACAACATGATATGACGAGGCATTCACTGAACAAAACTCTCGGTGCACACTGAATCTTGCCATGTAGCTTGTTATGTTGAAATTATTTGCCTTTTCATTCTGCTGTGCTTTACAAACTCCATTTTTCATACAACTAACTCGTTTAAACCGGGTTCATAGAAATGGGTTTATACATGTACTAATTGCAGTAGAAAGTCACATTGCTTGCTCTTTCTAACCAAATATCCAACATACCATTGTTTAAGCCAATAGTCACACTTATTCATACATGTTACACAAAGAGATGACGTTTGCTCAAACGCCAAGCGTCAAAACCCTTTGCCATCTGTTGAAACTAAGACTTGTCATGCTGTAGTATCTTTGATTTGCATCACAAGATATTTTTCAGCACTGTGCTTTTCTTTATACATGCCTAATTGAAGTCTAATGGATATTTCTCAGGGGGCTCATGCCCAGGGATTTTACCCTACTTGATGTCATTAGACAGGAAACATGACATAACTACTCCGGCCTCTGACACTGGCGTCTATTGTTGACGTGGGGCAGTTTTGGGGGGTTATTTTTTGTTGGTTTCTTTACACTTACTAAATAGATTTTACGCCTTTCTGACTTAATCTGGGTGCTTCACATTTTCGCTAGGAACAGCAGAACTGTGTCAGTCACTGAGTCCCCTCCCCGCCTCCCTTTTGCCGTCTCCGGAATAATTCATAATTTTCTGGGTTTGTTCTGAAGTTCCTGCGAAATTCGTGCATCTCATATCCATGTTGCAAACCCATTTCCAGTCTTCCGCGGTTTTGTGTACTTATAATTATAGTTGAACTGCAATTGGTAGCCTAATACATGTAGAGTTGTCTGTTGCAATTATGTTAATTTTATTTTGTGTTTGCTACTTAGTGAACTTCTCTCGAGCTTAACAAAATCAAATACTAGAAGAAAAAAAAAAACCAGAAAAAGAGCATGACTTTGTATCTATTGAAGGAAAATATTATTGGTACAGAATAACGAAGACTTACCAGTTTTTGGAGGAACAGTAAAGAAGGTAGTGCCGGCTTTTTTTTCCTGATAAAATTTAGTTTTCGTTGGTCCAGGGCAATTGAAAATCCCTCCGCAGCTCTTCAATAGAAAGAAGCAGAAAAGCTGTCACCCGCCATTTATAGAGTTGATGTGTGACCTGTCGCGTGCCGTCAAGTGGGCGTCACGTTAGGCCAAGACTTGTGTCTCGCGGGTCGCGCTGGGTGGAGGAGGCAAGGGTGGTTTGGGGGAACGGGGCGGGGGTGTTCTCACAGAGAACACTGGAAGTTATTGTACCTTTGTCTGAAATCAAATGAAAGTGCGTTTCATAATCGTGTATTCTTATGTAGGTGTGTGGATTTGTTGAGAAAAAAAAAATACAGATGACTTTAACACCCTCCACGTGATAATTATGGTGTCGTTCACAACGACCTCGTCGCTTAGCAACTGACTGGTGACGACTTGACCAAATCGGTTATTTTCTTTCTCTTTTAGACGACTTACTGTAATGTTTTTCCTACAATTTGATTCGCCATTGTACCAGGTCAGTCATATAATAAACAGTTTACATAAAACGGTAACATTAAAAAAGAAATCGTGCCACTACCTTTTACGGCACCGGTACCTATACCTTTTCTTTCCAACCAACCTACAGCTGTCCTTAATTTGGAACCACCCGTAACCTGCAGGAAAAGTGCTCTGTGGACGAAATCAAGTGTAGGCATTAGAATAAATTACATGTATATAACATAGGATTCCTCGATTTGTGTCTTGGACCAAAATTATGAATCTGTTATTGCCTCATGGCATTGTGAAGATAACAAAAGGTCTGATTCGCTCAATGCAGGCCATTTCCAAACAAGTCAATATGTTTCATTGGTTGTTCTCTTGATTTCTTCATTACCCTTGTTCAAAATTAATGCATCCCAATTCCATGTATGACTGTATCTGTCAATGTCAGTCCATCCATTCGTCCATTCTCTATCCACTCATTTATCTACACACAGTATCCACACACCCACCCACACACGTGCCACACAATTAAATGTAAGAAAAAGGAAGACATTTAAATATTATTATTTATTACTTTGTAGTGTATTTGACATCTTAAAGTCTTCGTGAGTAAAATAACAAAATTGTTCTTGTCATGGAAAAACACGCCACAGTGATAAAAAAATGAAATACATGTACTGAATTTATGCAAGATTTCCACAGAAATTAAAGCAACTGATACAAAGAAAAGGAAAATTATCAAAACAATACTTGGAAATGACAATCATTATTAATACTAAAAGGGTCATGTCCACCTGTTCAAAAAAGAATTTAAATGCGCAAATGGCCTTGACATTTCCGAGAAAACATGACTAGTGAACATTTGAAAATTTGTTACAGCAAACTTAGTGATTTTTGTCTCGCCTTACACAGACCAAAATTTTACATGTGCTAAATTTATTTGCGTTTAATGTACAAAAAATGAAATTAATATACTTTTTCACTCAAATCAACAATTAAACTAAGCTGACAGTTGGAAACTTATCAACATTATAATCATTCAATTGTATTTTTCATTTAACAGTTTGACTGAAAATGTTATGCATAAAACATAAAAGGTTAATGTTAAACAGCACAAATATGTGAGTGTGCATGAGAAAACCCACAATATGTCGAAAACATGACATTTTGAGTTCTGTAGATATAATAAAAGACAAGACATTCCTGATAAATTGAAGTCAGTGACCCCCCTAAAACAAGATTTTGAGAAAACGGCATTTAATCCTAAAAGTGGCAATAGCTAATTGACCCATTAATATTGGAGTGATTGCTGTTAGGAGACCGTAGTCTAATAACTAAGCCGGTATAGAGATCACAGTGAGTAGTGTTCACTGCTCGTCTACAGTTTACCCTGTAACATGCCACGGTCCCCTAAACAACAGCGAAGTTGGAAGTTTGTGTCGGACCCATATTTTCACTTCAAAGCCGTTTTTCTCAAAATCAGCTCTTTCGACATATTGTGGGTCTTCTCATGCACACTCACGTATCTTTAATGCTTTGGTGCCTTCAGCCAGGGATGCAAAGGAAGTATGTACATGTAATATAAATCCACATAGATATTTTAACCTAAAATTACAAGCCACAATCTCCTTCACAATAAGACACTTCCTTCAGATACCATATTCCATGTATTGACCCTTTCACTGCTACATGTCCCCACCCCCGCCCCCCCTTGCTGAGCAGCTGCATGACTGAAGCCCATTCGCACAATGGATTTTAGGATACAGTATAACATCCACAGCAGAGAGAAGGGGACAAATACGTGTATTCCACAGTAGAAAGAAAACAACTGCAAAAAAAACATTGTAAACTACAGGTCTCATGCCCACTTTTTTGCATTGGCAAGGATAAAAAAAAATCTATGCTGGTTATAAAGCAAGATTTTATCAGAAATATTATGTTCTGCCTTTTCTTGCATGACTGACTTGTGTTAAACAGTTTTATCTCATTATAAACTCACATCAGGAAAAGGCATGAAATGCTTCCTACACAACCCCGCTAGATATCCAGCAGTAACATCACAATCAGTCTGTATGACAACACTGCAGAAATTGATGCATGTACATAATTTTCATAGTCAATGAAATCATATCCATATCAACAAATCCCACTAAAAAACAACAGAAAAAAACCTGTCAGTATCACCAAAGCAGTACTGGAAGCTAGGTCTGTGCATTATTGCGAAGCTCTACCATTTTGTAAACTGGCCAACTAAAAAACTACATACAAGTACTTCAATGACCAACACCTCAAGAAGTCCATATAACGATGCCGAATAAAGGCAAAAATAGACTATCACAGAAAGGAGCTATATATATTATGACTTTCACAAATTACATAGTGTATAGGACGCTAATGTTAATTAGTTCAATGCTCACTGTTTCCCACACTGCTAGAGTGGCCTTTTATCTTCACACCTGGCAGGAATTTCTTTCTTGCAAAAAATGATTTCTCTTGTCCCCACACCCCAGGACAGACAAGGGACAAATGGCAGGTTTCAGTGTAATAGAGCAGAAAGGCACAAGTAAACAAACCCAAATTTAGTACATTAATATACAATATGTAAAATTAATTGCACTGCATAAAGTAAACTTCAATCAACATAATAATAAAATCACTTTTCTCTCTCCAACACTAACAACTTCCACAAAAGATAAGTAACTACATATGCCAACAATACCACTAAGTATGTTTCTCTTGGAAATATTTGACCCCTGTGTGGCCATGAACGATTCTAATTAAAAACACCTGATCGCACACCTAGCGCCAGTGGCTCTTAGTGAGTTATCAGATTTTATATGATCCAATCACCACTGATGGAGGGGAGTGGTCAGAACTTGGTGGACATTAAGTAACTGACCGGTAGAATTCATTGATTTTTTGAACATCTATTCTAAAATCAATTCTAGGAAAGCTAAAGACATTTCCAGCCTGAGGATAATAATTGTATTAGCTAAATTACAGTAGCATAATGTTGGCACCAGGTTATACAAAACTCCATCATCACTATACAAAATATTACAGATAAACAATTTCCTGGAATCAACAAGTTCTAGAATTGTTACCTTTGAGTAATACGGAGAGAATAGGGTTACATAATCTCATGAAACGCTTTGGGTAGAGAATTTTAGGCATGTTCCATTTTTGTGACATTGGATCCCACAGTACCAAACTGTAGGAAAAGATTCAGGCAATTCAAAGTACACACAATTTAGTCCACAGACTCTGATATCCTTACATCAACACTCCAGTACAGATGTACAAGATGCTTTACTCTTTCCCTACAGGCTAGCATTTCACGTCTGGACTGAGCACCGCCTGGGTTTACACGTCATACTGTACTGTGCATTTGCAAACAAAGATCGCCTTTCTACACAACAGCTGTCCAAACTATACACTTATCGCATACATGGTATCGCTGGACATGCTAGGACAAAGAAAGCTTTACCAAGAATTCTATTTTAAAAGTTTCAACTTCACGGGATGTTAATTTTCAATTCAGTGGTCAAGGAATACCTTTACAACGTCACTACGTAGGCTGCGTTGTGCCAGCTGCCGCTAGGGAAGCGTGTGATACAGTGTGCGTTGCACCATAAAGAAAGAGTTAATGATTAATTTGATAATTGTAGAAGTATACATCCTCTAGACTAGAATTCTTTTGAGAGCCATGCCCCCATTGTGGAACAAGTTATTTTGTAAAATCAGTCTCACAACAGTAAAATAATGCTCACACAAACTGTCCCTACCGAAAGACTTCTAAATAAATACTCTACCTTGTTATTGTAATGAATGATCTGAACAAGTACTACTTTTGAGATATAATTCCCGAGTTTGAATATATGCTATACACTGTGACCAAATTTGATTTGAATGTTACCATTCCTGCAAAGACCAACTTGTGAAGCAATGGCCCAGAACTGGTGATATGTCTCAGCTACCCTAGTTGAAAAAGGCAAGGAAAACGATGGTCAGGTCTCAAAATATCATTGTTTTGTTTATTTTCACCAAGTTTAATTATTATGGCCCCTATTACTTTATGCTAGCTGAGGCTCCTGTCACTGCCCTGGTTACACCCACTTCCGCCCTCCACCCTTCTCCGCTTATTCCCCCCCCCCCCCAATATAGCCTCTTACATACACGCTGTGCATGCTGTTTCTGTAAGGGATAAGTGCACAAAACTGCATGTTCTTGATAGGCAGTCACATAAAAACCACAACAGCCGAAAGATGACACAATGTGAGGACAAAATAAATTTTTAAAAGTATATGTTTTGCTTTTTTAAAAATAGAAGCTTTAGGATCAGTAATTCTTAATTGGGCACATTATGATCTGAGTATCAATTGTCACCTGTATAAAAATTTGGAAGCTTATACTTTCTGCAGTTTAGTCAGTAATTGATGCCATGCATCAGCAAGACCTGAAACATAAATAGTGCCGTATTGATTAAAGGAATGATAAATTTTTGTCCCCACCACTATTTTCCTCAGCTGCCACAGATGACCAATTCTGAACTGTTACTTCATATTTGTGATTAGGAATGTTTGTGTAATTTTCTTCTCTTTCTGCATAAAAGTGATAATGTGATTCTGTGGACTGACAGACAATGAAATAAGTGTGAAGTTGTGCAAGGCAAATGTCCTTATACGACAAACTCAAGTTTCAATCTCTTGTACTCTTATCATCAAAAATTCATTTATTCTTCACACGATGCCCTATTGTGCATTTCGATTAGATATTATAAATGTCCATTTAATTTAAAATTTAATAATATCAAAAAGTATGCGATTTGGTCATAATTTACAAAACTCTTCTCCGTTCATAGGAATCAGTGAACGAGACCCCCAAGTGAATGAAGCAGTCAGGAACATAGCTGTCAATTGAATCTGACCATGAAGATACAACATAAAACAGAAATCATTTCAACACCCAGTCAAGGTGTTTAAAGTTCACTTGCATAAGAACATCATCCATTTGACAATTCCATCGACTTTCTGTCTGATCGATTATGCCTTGCTGGGAGGCTTTGGAAGTGTGTTCATAAATTTGCAAATGATGGACAACATAACTTCATCAGCTCCACCTCCAATGGAGACCAGTCTCATGTCCCTGAAGAGAATACACATAAATAATAAAAACATTATCAGCACAAACAGTGGAAAATGACAAAATCTATGGTTAAATCAGAATCAGAATTTTCATCTATCACAGATGAGAAATTTTAGAAAACAACAACAAAATGTTTACAGTGTCAAGAACTCAATATCAAGAGTAAAATAGACAAGATACTTTTAACACAATTCACACTCTCTCTTTCTGCCCCTCTCTCTCTCTCCATTTGACATGTTAAGTCAGGTGAAAAATGAAAGAGGAAGTACTTTGATTACACTTGCAAACTCTTCACTGCATGATGCACAAGGGAAAGTTCGTAGTTGAAGAGTAAGTAACTTTTCTCCCTTTGGTCATGGTATTCTTCAAGAGAGATCACTCTGTTAAATGTGAGACTGGCATCTGCTGACATGATTATTTCCCTGACAAGTGACATAACATGAGAACACCTATTGAACTATTCCCAAATGAAAAAGGTGCCTATTGCAAAGCCAGCATTTGACACAAACAGTGAAAAAACTATACTAGAAATACTTAGTGTGAGATGCATTGAATGAAAACGGGCCTAATATAGAAGAATGGTTAAAAACATTTTGAGACAAAGAGTTTGCCACATTTTAGCCTTGTTCCAAACCCTGCTGCGTGCTCATTGATTTTTCTTTCAGTTTTTTTTTTTTTAATATGAAAAAGACCTGTATAGCATATCTACTTGGGAAACAGAAATAAAATGTTTAAATCTGAGAACATCTTAAATTTTTCCCCTGCCTCTACCTCGGGGAACTCACCTGTACATGCGGCTGATCATGACCTCCTCTGTAAATCCCATGCCACCCCAGTACTGCAGACACTTATCTGAGCCTTCCCGCAGTAATCTGCCAGCCTTCAGCTTACACATAGAGGCAAGCCTGGTCACATCATGTCCTTTGGTGTACAAGGCTGGGGAGCACACACAGGAGAATACTTCACACACAATGCATATTTTTATTGAGAGGCAAAATAAAAATTAATGATGGTGTACATACTGGATCAAGCCAGAATTTCACTCACTGAGGCTCCAAGAGTTTTTCTCAGGTTACCCCCTGGCCCTGGGGATTTTTCTTAGTCAAGATACCTCTTTGTAAAGTGCTGCATATGTTATTTAATGAAAAAAAAGAAACAAGAAGAAGAATTAAAACATAAAACTGAATTCAGGTCAAGTTTTGGTAGAAAATTCAACTTCCTAGTTCACACTTTCTTTTGCCTGGGTCTAAATTAATTCTGTTCACTTCAGTCATCTTGACATTACAACCACTCGTGTCGATACCGACCATTTTCTTTGCGCTGTATATCTGATACTATAAATGCTATCAGCATGTAATGGAAATGGACACAAAATCCCACAGAGTCCAATGCTGACGCATTTGCAGTTTTATGACTAAGTAAAAAAAAAAATCTGAAGTTGAAAACTGACAGGGCATCAGTCACCATGCTTAGTGCTGGCTAAAGAAAAGCAAAAGTTGTGTAGGGAGTGGGGCTCAGCGAGTTAAAGAAGACAAGAAAAAAATTCCAGTTATTTTACACCTGGTCATCACATACAAAATTACTTTCGCAAATAGCAATAAACACTAAGCAGTTTTAACGGACAAGTTTGATATTTTAAGGGTTTTTGATTATCATGTAATTTATTCACTCTCATTTTTACAGTCAATTGATGTGAGGGTGAGAGCCATATTCAACACAACTTTTTGATTTTCAAGTAACTTTCTGTGGTTGATTTGTAACTGTATGAAGGTTTCAAAAGTGAGTTCCAGAGCCATGCACAAATGCTGCATTCAGGTTCCTTACCCACTGCTCTGTAGACTGCAGACCTCAGTAGCTCCAGTTCTGTGGCTAGTTCGGCCAGAGTGTAGTGGACAACTTGATTGTTCAGCACTGGCTGCCCAAAGATTTTCCTTTCCTTTGTGTATTTGATGGTTTCCTCTATCACCTTCTCCATAGGGACAAGTGCTATTGGCAACATCAATATAATGGTCAACAAACAGTGATGAGATTTTAACTGATTCACACAGACCAGATAGTCAAATTGAACCTGGAACTGGAATGTCCTACCTAAAAATCAGCTGTGGTCACTTTCTGTATCAAGTGGGGAACATGTAACATACAAAAACAAAAACCAAAAACAAACCAAGCATTTTATATATCAAAAGATGAGAAAAGGAATAAAGAACATTTCTGGGGGGTGAGTCTCACACACTAATTTAAATCTTCAAAATGGACCTGAACCGGGTCTAAGCTCCACAAGCCAATTTTCTTGATCTCTTGAAACTACTTAGAGAAAGCACAGCTAAATGTCATTCAGTGTGCATCAATTACATCTTGAAGAAAAAACAGCTGAAAATCTGATTAACACGATGTATGTTACATTCCTTCAAAAACATTTGTTAAAAAAATAAATATATTATATTACAATAATAAAACCAACAAACAAAACTAGCATGTTATCCACTGATTTATTTTTACCACATTTGTGAGCGAGCCTCACAAACCTCAACGGAAGTCGCATTTTTCAGTTTTGAGTTATGAATATCACCGTAAAGTATAAAACCTCATCTTTAATTTGGTGTAAAAATTATTGCAATGCTCCTTTCCATCGCAAAGTTATGGCTTTTTAAAGACACCAATCCCCCGGTCAAAAACGGAAGCAAATCTGAGAAAATCGCCATTAAAGATGGCGAAGTGATTTTCGCTTTTGGCGAGATGGGTGGCCTTACTATCTCCCTAGCTTCGGGTACTTGTAATTAACCTACGGCTTTAAAATTCTGCATTTCTATGCCAATATAAATGATACATGCCATGTGAAAAGTTTGTGACAATAGGCTTATTAATTTTGAAGTTATCGGGAGTTCAATGATCCCCATTGAACCCCCAAGTGATATTCGATGACAAAGGCAAAATTAAAGACATTAAAAGCAATATTTAGAAGCTGCTTTGAGACAATATTTTCACAGAATGCAGAAAAATAAATGAACTTCAAGTTTCGACCAAAATATAAAAATCTTTAAAAAATTGCATATTTGCGTTTCATCGCAATTTTCTCCGTTTGGTCCAGTGCGAATTCCATTGAGGTTTGTGGGGCTCGCTCACATTTAAAAAAATGATATATCTTGGAATATCAATTTCACATGTATTATCTTCACCACACATGACAAATTTCTACTTAGAATACAAGTAAGAAAAATGTCACACTGCCTCTGAAAAATGTCTCTGTCCGAGCACTGGATGACACAATAGCAGTGCCATAAACCATAAACATTGAAAAAAGGAAGTGACCATGCCAGAAGACAGAAATGACTTTGGAGATAAAGAAAAAACAAGGATAAATCAACGCAGGAATATAAGTGAAAACACAACAGGTAAAGAACTCCTACCCAGGGCTGCCGCATACATTCTCTCCTCCTGGAACTGAATCATCTGATAGGTAAAGCCCTGTCCTTCCTCTCCTATAATGTGTGATCTTGGGACACGGACATCTTCAAAATGGATCTGGACAGTGTCTGAGCTCCACATGCCAATTTTCTTGATCTCTTTAGCAATAGTTACGCCTGGTGGGCACAGGAAAGTATTTTATCTGTATGTGTGGACTCTTGACCTTCTAGAGCCCCAACACAAATTGCCATGATCAAATAAATGCAAAAATCTATAATACATTCACAGAACTGCCGATTGGAAGATTTTTCACTACATCATTTATCCAACAGTGTATTACAAAAAGATAATACTATTTTATGATAAAAAAAAGTGAAGTCAAAATTGGGCAAAAAGAAAAGGTTGTATGTTGCAAAGCCCCGCGTGAGAAATAAAACCCAAACAATACAAAGCAAACTAATGCAACATACAACCTTTCTTTTTGCCCAATTTTGACTTTGCTTATAGCACTGCTGTGACCCCACAGTTTTTCTGTGGTTTTTATGATATTTCGATAAAAAAAATTGTGGTTGAAAGGTAAGGAAAAATATCTTTTTGAGTCTTCCATCACAGTAAGAAAATATTGCTCAGAGTTGTATTCAGAAATCTTCCCTTTTTCTTTTTAAAAAAATTTTTTTTGGGGGCTCAGATTGAAATGCGATTTGGTCTGTAACCATTGTGTGCATGACTCCATGAATTTTATATTGAATACAAATAGAAATCTTCCCATTTTAACAGTTTTGGCCACACCTACCCACCTGGTGCATCCATTGGGAGACAAATTAAGGACTTGTTCATATGAGGTTTGCCATCACTTGTGTTCACCAAACAACACATCCAGTCAGCCTGGGCACCATTGGTTGTCCACATCTTGCCACCATTGATAATCAGGTCATCTCCTTGTCGAGATGCTCGTGTTTTAATACCTGCAATATAAGGAATGTTTTAATTAACCCCTGCGTACAAGACAAGACCCAGTTTTAAAAAGCTGGCATTTTTGCATGTAATGCAGTCACAGTTTTAGAATTATTTTACTTTTCCTGAAATTCACTTAAGAATAACCTAATGTATGCCGAGCATCGATTAAAGTTTCCTGCACATAACATCTTGGGTACTATCTCCCTGCAGTAGAACTAAAAGTAAGTCTCATCCAGTCACAGACAGAACTTAAAGAACCTAGCACACTGTGTATTGGGACTGCAATGACCCAATCACGATCTTTTTAATAGTATCTAGAGGATCATTTTAGCCCAGATCATCACTATTTAAATTTACATTGTGGTCGGGTCCTACAAGACCCGATCACCATACTCTCTCCATTTTGACCGGGTCCTTTCAGACTCCATCACCACTCTCCCTTCATTGTGGTTGCGTCCTATAAGACCTGATCACCAGGTTAGGTAATTATTTTCACCGCCACCACACACGTTACACCTCCACATCAATTTGGATTCTCATCACATATTGGAACCTTTTTTTTTCTAAGTACAGTGCAATAAATAGTCCTAGAATCATTTCTCTGACAGCGAACACAATTTTTTTTTTCTTCACAGCTGTCTAAAGCAGAGTAGGTTCCTAAATATGTAAATGGAATAAAATCATTATAATTAACAGCCATGATAAAAAAAATAAATCCCAGAATTTAAAATCCAAGAAGCTAAGTCTTGAGCTCTTTACTATTTGATGATTTATGAACTTCACACTACATATACCACCATTGTAGAAGTAGTAAACTACACAAAGATACACATGCAAGAAAGTAAGTACATGGGACCACCACTCCTGAGATTTAATCACATTACACAAATGTTTTGTTTCTTTCATCCGTTTATCCAGTCTTAACTTTTAATTAATAATAATATAATAAAATATAAATACATTTACATAGCCCTCCATCCTGATCTTATCCAGGTTCTAATCTTGACTCAAACATTTTTCACCCTTTTCTTTCTCGTCAAGATTCTAAAATATATTCTGACTAAATTCATGAAAAAAAAGGCAGAAATTTAACATCCACGGAATTGGAGAAAAAAAATAATAAAACAACTGAAATAATTTATTTCAAGTTCACTTATTATGTTCGTCCTGTCATCATCTACAATTTCATGACATCACTGAGGGCTTCTAAGCTGTTATAATCTCACATTTCCCTCTTGTTTCATCTCACTTACAAAGCACTATCTTCCTATTATAATACACTCCTCTTTAGCTTTCTCACCACTTACTGGCAACATCTGATCCGGATCCAACCTCGCTGACTCCAAGACAGGCCACCCGATCACCAGAGACAGATGGAGCCAGGAATTCTCTCTTCAGGTAATCACTGCCAAACCTGACACAAACACAGAAATGACACTTCCATGAAACACTTTGATAATGACCATAAAGGTCCTTATTATCTTTCAGATCCAATTTTAGGAAAGTCATGGCTTTCAATTACCTATTAAGCACAAGCGGTCTTTCTGCAAGATGTTGATGGTAAATGCTAATTGAATGCACTTTGATACCAACATTAAGTCAGGGGGCATAAAAAACAAATCATTGTCATCATATGTGAGCCTTTCCAGGAAAATGGTCCACTTTTTTTCAAAACTGAATAATGGGTTTGCTCTGAAATTGAAAGTACTAACTGTCCTGAGAAGAATGCACTTTATTTCATGTCAAAATGTTGAAACTTGCCAAAGTTATGGCGATTTCAAGGTCACTTTTGAGAAAAAACATATTTAAAGTCTACATAAATTTAAAAAGACATTAGATGGGATCAAAAACAAAAAAAACCATATTTATAGGTGCAATTCATTACCATGATTGAGGAATGACTGAGGAATCTATTTATGCAGAAAGCTGATGTAAGACTGGAGAGTCCCTGTCTACCTATTTTTTATTCTGTCTCAAAAGTGCCAAAAGCGACATGTGTACCATATCCCTCGAGTGCCTCACATACTGTATGATTAAACTGCAGCCCACTCAAAATTGGTCTCATTCATAAAATGATACTAACATCCTGAACATATCAGACATTTTATTACATACTGCTCTTACAGGTTACAGATTATATGTTTCATATCAAAACCAACACTTTAGGAACTGTGCAATGAAAATGAGGACTAAATCAGCCAAATTTCAAGTTCTTTGGCTTACCAGGGAAAGTTTCATGATTTTTCAGTAAGTGTGAACTGTTCTGAGTTTCATGAAAGAGTAAGGAAAAACCTCAACAACAGCTTTTGTTCATTAACAAACTTATGAAAACAGAAATTCATTAGCACACCTGCAAATCTTCTTTCAAAAAGTATAGAGACTTACATGAGATTTTGTGAATTTTCGACTGGTACGACTGACCCACAAGTTGATGCGAAATTTTCACAGATAGTGTATTAAAAAAGCAAATATGTCAAATGGATACATTTTGTACAGATCTGAGCAACCCATTCAGCAAAGCGTTCAATTATTGGAACAGTTGTGGGAAGAGCTATTTCTTCCGCCTTGAAAAATATGAATTGAATCCAGAAATTTGAAACAAATAGACTTAAAAGAAAGGCAGACACATATAAAATACATAAGCCTATAACTACAATGTATTAGTTTGCACTTGTCTGAAAAAAAAAAAAAGAAAGAAAGAAAAGAAAAGCCCACTCCAGAATTTTAAATTCCTTACAAAGGGGTAGACTGACCATCTGATGACACTTCAGTTTGTATCCACATTTCAACAACATAATGAGGTTGTATTTCCATGTTCATCTCTTAGTCTTCTCAACAATAATCCTCACTACTCTTAGAGTTTTAGCAGATGCAAGCCCATTCCATATTTTTATGCAAGCCATTTGGGGCTCTAACATAATAAATATTATAAATTCTTACATATTCTGAACAAAATAATCAAGACTAGAGATGAATCCACTTCTTTTCCATACAGACTAATCAAAAATTTGCACTGAACAAAATCATGGATAAAGAATATGTCGTCAATCAGACAAAACTCAACTGCCTGTTGAACTGGCATGCCCCAAAACGAGGAGTAAAGCAGTTACAGTGTAATCCCAACTGTTCAAATTTTCATTAATGTATCATCCTTGAATTTCTGAGAGATGTAAAGATACAATAATTAGTCTATACTGGATAAACAAAACAATTTTTTTATCTAGACTGTTTAAAATATTTCATCTTACTTAGCCAGAGCTGGTGTAGCCATGTCTGTCTGTACACCTATGGCCATTGGCACCGCACCACAGTTGATGTGGCCCAGTTCCTCAGCCACTGCTGTGCTGTAGGTATAGTCCAACTCCAAACCACCATACTCTGCCAAGTTGAACAACAACAAAGAAGATTACTTTTTTCAGATATATGTATATCAGAATCAAATCTAAGCATAATTATAACCTTGTTTTCATACTGCAAATGCAAAACTTCATGTCATTCTAGTCTTTAAAGAGATCTGAAGTTAACTATTATTTGTGCATTGATAAAAAAAAAAAGGGTTTTGCTTAGGAATATTCATCACAAAAACAACAACAAAATATAACTACTGAGGCTTTGGCTAAGTGATCACAGAGTCATAACCAAAAAAGTTTGCACCCAAACATCCTTTGAAAAACAAATGCAGTACCAAAAAGTTGTTTGATTTGAAATGTTCAAATGAATGTTTATTTTACACAGGCATTAACATTAGTTATATGTCAAGAAAAGTGAGAGAGAAGTGTGGAGCTACTCAACCGTCTCCCTTAGAATTCAGTTTATCTTAAATTCATTTGTGCCACTGGGATACAAAGGTAAACACCATCACATGAGGAACTCCATTTATAAAGAAAATGAAAAATATTTTGACAGTGTTGAGACTTGGTCCTTACCTTTTGGTTTGGTAACACCAAGAAATCCATTGTCCCCAAGAATTTTGAAGACTTTGTGAGCCGGAAATCTGCGTTGAGCTTCCCACTCATCAATGTTGGGGTTGATATCTCTGTCAATAATCTGTTTTTAAAAAAAATATGACACAATTTAACCCTCTTTGTACGTTGCTACGTTCCATTTACTAGCGAAAAATACGAACACTATTTTCAAGATTTTAGGTAAATATATTTCAAAATTCACAAAATTGTATTTCTAGTCAAAGGAGACCCATAACACCATACAAATTTGGAAAGGGCAATTCCTAACGAATATGTAAATTACAAAATTGCAATTGCTTTCAGTTACACTAATATAGTAAGGTTAAAGCATGTTTTATTATTGAACAAAAACACATTTTCTTCATATGAAATGGAAGCCTATCAAATCTGAAAACAAGCCAGTTTTTGAATTTTTAAAATTGGATAAAAAATAAAGAAGTTATGGTCTTTTAAAGCCACGAAAATCAGCAAAATTCCAGGCGAAAATTTGATTAAAATGATTGCACAACCATACAGCTTTATATAGTGATTTATTTAGGTGGCCACGGAAAACATTTTTGTAGCATTTTGCTTTAAAAACTTAACAACATATTTATTTATGGGAATATGATTTTGAAACTTTGCACTCCGAAGGGAAATTTTATGGCAAAATCCATGGCGAAGTCAAAGACACAATTAGATTGACAGAAAATGCCGATATTGTACAATATCGCACAGTACTACCGGCGCAAATACGAAACCTTTAACGAATCATAACTTTTGCATTTATCATCCGGTTTTACAAATTCCAAAACCACTGTGATCAGCACAACCTGTACTATGTAAATAGCAAACCAAAAAGAGCATTAGGTCTGACAGAGGTCTGACAATAATATAATAGAGGGGACTGTGTTTAGCAATATCAGTAAAATATTTACATACCGCATGTAGGCACTAGGCGCTCTTAAAAATTTAAAGCTTACAAATATTTAATTAAATCCTCATGATTTTTTTTTTATTTCCACTCTCTCCTTGAAGTGGTGAAAATATCCACACAAGTAGATTTAGTTAAATAACCGTCTTCATGGGATAATTATCTTTTCCTAACTGGTCATAAAAATGCTTAGTATGTTTTTCCAATTATAAAGTGTGCATAATTTAAAAATGAAAAAAAAACAAAAAAAACCCCACTTTTTTACGCTTTTGATTGTGCTGACAGTGACATGTCTCAAAGTGTTATTTTACAACCAGTAATAAAGGGGAGAGCCTATGAGGTGGAAAGGGTGAGGGAGAGAAAGAGAGAGAGACAGAGAGAGGTTCAGTGCATAAAGTGCATTATTTTGAGGAATAGTAAAAAAAAAAAAAAAATTATCTTTTCCCTGATGGTAAGGCCTAGCATGTGGCAGAGTAGATCTAGGCGTTAATAACACCTAGATCAAGATCTATGATTCCGAACAGCAATAGCATTAGCAATGACAGTACCAGCTGTTGAATGAGCAGGAGAAATAGGGATTCCCCAGTAACGTTATTCTATTTAAAGTTAATTAAATTATCAGAATTTAACTTAAGATTTGTAAGAAATGAAATGTCGTGAATCATAGTTCTATCGATAGAATCAGGGGCTGTAATCTACTTTGGGAGATCGGCAATGCATGGTTTTGCCTAGTATGCACGGGAAAGTGGCTTTTCCCACGTAAAATGACTCGAAATTATTTAAAAATAGAAATACGCATAACACCTGCACAAATTATATATGAAGAAAGTGTATTGATCACTATCATGTCTAGATCATTCTGCGCAGCTCAAAAAATGAAAAACATCTCTCTGGTTCCCGCAATTAATCTCTAACTTTCCCCAGTTGTCCTTCGGCTCTCCCCTGGTGTACGCCAATGAAAAGCTGCGCGGAGCAAAGGGGAATCCTTTATCTTTCCTGCTATGTAATTTATTTTGTTGTACTACGTCATTTAGGGGGTAAAATTAAACGTGAAACATAGGTACCCCCCAAAAAAAACCTATTATCGTCAGCTCGACTTCATGGGACGAATCGCCCCGGGCCTGTTGAGTCTGTCTTGCACATATTGCAACAAAACAACGTATGAAACCAGAGTCCATTTCTGCTTATTTTGGTACCTATTTTATTGCGATGCATGGTGTATAAAGCAAGGAAGTTATAATCATTTGAAGAAGAAGAATTAGACTGGTGCTCGCTGAACGCCATTATGTCAGGCCAGAAAGTGGCCTGATTAGCCTTGCTAACTACTGGCATTAGTTTTCAACCTTAGAGACAAACAGACAGATACAGCAATGGCATCAAACAGTGGAGTTCCGAAGTGGTAGGGAAATGGATAAGAGAGCAGAGAAATGACCACTATCGTGCTGTTTGCCCCATACAAATCATGAAGTGACATCACTTCTTGTATATGTGGCATGGTGGCATCATCACTCAATAAAGACATTCCCTCATTATGGAGTGTTCGAACTACTGTTAGCTAAAATGCATTATCACATAGATCTGTTGGCTGACCTCCTGACTGTGGTGTGGAATGGCCATTACAAAATCAAAACCTAGTACTAGTAGGAGTTTTCAATGCAAGTAAAAATCCTGCAAATACTACAACCAATGCAAATATGATAGAGAAACTACTAGTTATTTGTCAGTTTTAGAATTCCTAGAAGCAGATGGAACAAAAGTCTAATGATTAGATACTGAGGATTGCAAAAGTTCAGCCATACCAGATTTCTTTCACCCATGGCAATTACTCAGTCAGTGGAACAAAATATTACAATCTAATGAAGGATGTACCATTTATTGAACTGTAAACTGAAATCCTGATCACAGAGACTACTTTAGACTTTTAAAATCATGTTTGAATTTTTCCCTTTCCTCACATGACTAATAGAATTGACTTAACTGACTCAATTGCATCCAAATAAGTACTTTTGATACTGGTGGATTTTAAGTTAATTTGGTAATTTAAAGACTTGCCTGTTTATAAATTTTTATAGACCTAGAGATCTAAAACAGTGAAATCACATTAATTAATGGAAGTGTCTAGCGAGACCAGGATTCTGGTCTCCCTAGCCTATGGTCTTGGGAGACCAAGATCCTGGTCTCTCTAGATTCGGGGCTAGGGAGACCAAGATTTTGGGAGGATTTCCGAATGCGTTCTATAACTCGACAAGTGCATAGGCATTGTCAGATTGATATGTAACGACGTGAGGGTCTAGTCAGTTTGTATCATCGAGGCCGTAGGCCGATGTTCGTCTGGGCAGTAGTCAGAATGACATATCAGGGAAAGCCGCCGGGGTAGCTATGTACTATTTTCACAGTAGACATGCGCACTGGCCGGGAAAAATCTTGGTCTCGCTAGACACGTCGAACTAACGGGGCTAGGGAGACCAGAATCCTGGTCTCCCTAGCCGCTTCCTTAATTAATTTAAACTGTCGGAAACGGGTCCTCTGATTGGTTATATCCTTCACTTTTACCAAACCACCATGGGAAAAAAGTCTGTTACAACAAACTGATTTAAAAGACAGTCATTTAAAGATTTTGTAAGGAGTCCTGACCAATTTGAACTCTTAGAATTCATCAACCACTTTGTGCTCTTAGAATGTAGGGAGGACTTCCGAATGCGATCCATAGCTTTTATAACGTTATTGAACTTTACTCACCGTTATGCATTGTTTGAGACTTTATTACCAATTATCACTTCATATTCACAGTAATATTTGTAACACACTTGCCAAGAAAAACAGTATAATCCCAGAAAAAAGTCTGAAGCGAGACAAAATCCGCAAAACAGGTGCCATTTTGAAACTTGCTGGGCAGAGGTCACGGTAACAGAATTTACGAAAAGCGCAACTAGCGAAGGTTTGCTGAAACAAAACTTGATATGGTGTTCAGGAATTTAAACTCACATGGAATGGTCAGATGGACCTGGGGGCGTGAGGGTCTAGTCAGTTTGTATCAATGGGCGGTAGTCAGATTGACTAATCAGGCGAAAAGGGGCTGGGGTAGCCAATGGCGATCGACGTACACTCATGTAGGCCCTGTATTAGCTCACATCATGCAATCTCCCAGCAGCTGAAATAGGATTGTTTTGCTACTAAGCCGATTCATAATTTTTAAAAACTATGCAAATTAACAAAGTCCGTAACTTTCCATAATTTAGGTCAATGTAGTAGTAAATGACTACCGTCAAGCTATTAACTCACCTGCGTGGCCAAATGGTTAAGACGTGTGATTCAGGAGCGAAAGGGTGTGGGTGCGAATCCGAGTATTGTCATGATATGATTCATAATAATTATGTATGTGTTCACTTTCAGATGATTCTTACGCAAAGAAATTGAGATGAGATGGAAGTAAGATAGAGAGGAGATAGAGAAAGCGAAGCATGCCATGAATTATTTCTTTGTCTTTCTTTAGAAAACCCCCCAAAAATACCTAGCCCCTTTTTTTATTTAAACCCCTCAAAATAAACCCTCTTTAGCATGTATGGAACGCATTCGGGGGAAACCAAAGTGCGGATCTCGTTAGGAAATCCTTCCAGAATGTATCGGATTTTTTCTCATTGAAAAGTGAAGGGGTAGGGCCTGGGATAACATTAGGTTTAGGGCTACAAATAAGGCCAGGTTTGGGATAGACTGTGGATGAGGGGATGGGGTAGTCTTGATTGAGTGTTCGGGACGTAAGGAACCCTGTCCAAGAATTTTTTATCGGCAGTTAGACTTTGACCCTGTTCAGACAAAATAGATCTAGATCTAGTCATAATGGTTATCGAACACACCATAATTTGGAAACACTTTTACCTTCCTCAGGGCATCTCGCAATTGCTGGTGTTCTGGTCCATAAACAATATCATAATTTCCGTCGGAAGAATCATTTGTAGCAGTCTGGCTTTTCTGACTTAAAGCTTGGCATGCAGAAAATTGCCTTCTGACACCAAGTCTTTGGACAACACGAAGAACTCGGACTGTTTGTGTAGCCATGATTCGGTCCAGTGCTTTCTTGAGTCACTGTTTTTAAATACATTAGGTAAAAATTAAAAACATTCACTAACTTTTCAATGGATAAAATTGTTTTCAGACGACATATTTTTTTTTTCTTTTCATGTTGAAGAAACAAGCGTTTGTAATAATATCCGTAATTACATTGGCGAGCTTGTGTGTTATTTTGCATGAAAGTCCAAATAACCCTAGCTTGTACAATACTGAACTGAATTTGTTGACGATCACACTATGACTAATCAACATTATTGTTTTGATGTCCACAAAATGAGCTACTGGGCGACCAGTTGTATTGGTTTTCGAACTTTTACTTCATGTCAAAAGAAAAAAAAAAGGTCCTGGAGTGGAGGGGGGGCGGAATTCGTGTTGGATAAGATACGTTTACTATAATCCATCTGATGAATAAATTAACGAAGTGCTTATCTGCGAATAAGATTCTGGTCTTATTCGCAGATATGGGTTTCTTGGCTTTATGAGTTTCTACACCGGTCTAAAACGGTTTGCCGTACTCTAAAGATTAGCATCTTCACCTTGCAGTCAGGAGACAGAGGTTCGATTCCCCGCCGGTGAGAGTTTTTTTTAAATTTTTTATAGAAGCCTATTTCCCTCGCAGTGCTCATTATTTGGAATCAATCTGTTTTATTTTCAAGATTTTGCAAAATCCGTGTCATTACTAATTTGTTCCAGGTTCCTCCCTTTATGAATTTCTGTTCTTTGAACGGGGCAATTGCTAGTTATTAAATAAACCTTTTTTTTTTTTTAATTGTAAACATGCAAATGTTTTGTTGTTTTTTCTTTTCTTTTTTTTAAAACTGGAATAAAGAGCAAGATGAAACTTTCACTTCAGTGAAAATGTTATCTTTCGCTTCGGTAACTTGGATTTATTCTTATATTTACTGAAATTATAAAATTAGTATGGAAATGTTTGGGTTGTTTTTTTCCGCTTCAGTTATGTATTATGTTTTGTTTTATTACATGTTTGTTCGTCTGGGGATTTTAATCATTTTTATTTGTTCTGTCTGCCTGTCTTTCTCTCTTTCTTTCTGTATCTGTATATATGTACCGGTGTGTGTGTAGCCTACATACAGCAGCTGGATGCTTGATCCTTGATTTAAAAAAATCATAAAAGTGTTTACTGGGAACAACCGTGGACTTAAATAAATTTCGCAGCTGGAGACAAGTGGAAGTATTGTATTTCTTGCTTCCTCCCTTTATTAATTCACTTTACTGGATAAGCTTCTTTGTAACCAGGCTTAGCTAGGAATGGGTTAAATTTGTTCTTTTTTTTTTTAATTCACACCAACTGTCTTTAAAAAAGAACCCAAAAAACTTCACCCAGAGTGTCGAAAAAGTTCAAATCTATTCGAACAAATACTCGACACAGACCGCCATTTGAATATTCGAAAACGTGTCGAATACACCAGCAACATTGTTGTACATGTAGTATTTCTTGAATAATCTAACAAAGGAACTAGACTTCACAGTTCATAGACATTATTAATTTTTCTCTACACAGTTGAAAAGATCCTCTTTATTACCCGTTTATGTTGAATCACATATTGTAATGCTGACTTTAAGTGAATCAGGACAATTTGCAAATATTGCTCTTTAATTGCGATGACGTTACACACAATGGCTGTAATTATGATGCAACGTTGTGTATCGCTTTCATAGCCCATGAAAATGGACTGTGAAATGAAAGTGTCGTTTTACCGTCTTACCTATTAGATTAGCCTACCAAAGTAGATCTGTTTATTTTGTACACATGAGTATGCGGATTTATCACCCCCCCCCCTTCCCCCGCCACATGCGGAAAAAAAAACCCTCAACCTATGTGGGACAACGTCCATTATAGAATATCCACGATTAGACCGCGAGGTTTGAAAATTTTCTATGGCATTAAGTATGAATTGTGTCATTCGAGTCAGGATTTTTATACAGTCTAACAATAGTATTTGCCCAATAAACTAAATAAAACCGTACCCCCCCCCCCCTTCCCCCAATACCATTTTCGTTCTTTTGATGTACCCCCCCCCCCAAGCTTATTACTTCATAGATATCCCCCATGAGTAGGCCTACTGCCGTTCACATTGCCTTGTTTTCACTTGAATTCAAATGCCTATTTTCATCCTGATCGAAAGTAGGACCGGCCCAACAAAAGCCTGTCCAGTGAGCAAGTTTTCGGACATGCCATGTAAATGAGTTGGTTGTTGTTGTTTTTTTCCTCGCATTTTCTTTAATTGTTGGAGGTGAGCGTGTGAGCAGTCGGCACTTCCCCACACAGCAATACAACTGCCTCGTGACACAAGGGGGAACTTTTATTATGAAGTATTTGTTCCGGGTGACGTTTTACTATGCACCCATGGTTTCAATATATTTTTATGATGCAGGATACACGATATTTAACTCTGACCACATGTACCAATAAATAAGTCCTGTGTAAGCCCCAAATAATAGAAATCTATATGTATAAATACCCAATCCCCATGCACACACGTTTTGTGGTCAATCTCACTGCTTCAAATCTAAAGCCCCATCGTCAAAACATTGCATCTGCCCCCGAAGAAGAGAAATGCTGTTGACACTGGGGCTGATGATGATCACGATAGCAAATTAGTCTGAACTACCCAAGTATGGCATGAGCTTTACACCCTCCTCCCCCCCCCCCCCCAAACAAATATTTCAAATGGCATAAAGGACATGCGTTTCTTCACATAATTTTATCATCTGTTCCTGAGGGCCATGCGACCTATGACATTCTCTACCTTTTCTGGTCCACTTAGGACCATATCAATGACACCCGACAGGAACTGACCACTCCGCGCTATCTCATTCTATTTGTCTTTTTATCTTCACAAATAAATACATATTCATATACACCCAGACACACATAAAGGATTATAGGTAAATAATTATTATGATAAAATAAAAGCAGCAAATAACAGATATAAATCAACAAGCAAAATACGAGAAAAAAAGTAACGATGAAACAAAAAACATTTGTATAAATTTGACACAACTCCCGTAACAGAAATAAATAGGTATTTTTTTAAATGTAGATTGTAGATCTAAAATGTAGATGTAAAATGAAGAAGAAGTGAGGCTGAAAGAAAACGGGAGAGACAGAAAGGAAAAGAGAAAAGGAAGAAAACAAACAACAACCATGTCAGTGGTATTGTTACATGGGCCTTCCCTTGTCGCTCTTATTTCTCTCTTAGACTGGTTTAAATTTCTGAAATTGTGGGTAATTAGGCTGCAGTGTTAAATACATTTTTCCTTGTTCATTGGCTTCATAAATTTACACATTCCGTTTGTAGGACTTGCATTTGGCCGGGGGAAACATTTACTTCAATGTACATGTATTTATTCTAGGGGGAACGTTAGCAATGAAGCGAAAGTTCCGGGGGAAAGTTTGCTTCATAGTATCTGGTCGTGGGGGGGGGGGGGGGTATTAGCGCTATGAAGTATTAGTTGCCCGGGATCTTTTACTTCATAGTTCATAGTAAACGTTTCCCCCGGATCAAGTACGTCACCCCCCAAAAAACGCTATTTTAAAAAAAATAATTGTCAAAAATCGTTATTGGTACAGAAATAGGACGGGGGTGGGGGTGGTGGTGGTGGTGGTGGGAGGGGGAGGGGGGGTTATGGTGACATGTCATCGAGTTTTCAAGGCTTCATGCGAAAGTTATTATAAGAATCTTCATTTTTAGCGAAATACAAGGGGGAACTTTTACTATGAAGTACTTGTTCCAGGGAAACATCCACTACCGGGGACCAAATACTTCGCCGCACAGGCACACGGAATCTGTTCTCTAATTTTTAGTAGTCGGTTTAAGCAAAAATATGTTTTGCAACTTTTTTTTCTGTCAATTCAAAAAAAAATAAAAAAATAGGGCGCCCTCTGAATGCTTCGGCAAAGTTGAACTTGTTTCAAGATAAGTTTGGCACCTGCCTGTCTCTTATAGCAAAAAAACAACAACTATTAGTGACGCTTACAATTGGGGAATCAATATTAAGTGACAGAAACAGGCTAGTTCAGAGGTATTTCAGAGATTTTCTTAAAAGAGCAAATCTGCAGATTTAGAATGGTGAACGAAAGAAGGAGAAGAAGATAACTATCCTTTGTGCACACACTTTTTGTGCCAATTTCAAAATGAGGCTCATGTGACAGTGACACAAATGAGATTCTCGCGACCGTTTTACTGTAGCATCCTGAAGTATTCCACTCAAACTTTTTTGACACACACAGAGAAAGCTCATACTATAAATAATTCAGGATCATGAGTATGTAGTTACACCATATCTTGGTGAGCCTGGGTTTCACTTTACTTTTTATAATTGAAAGTATCAGTACTCTCAGACTCATCCTGATGTAAGAATGAAATCTGCCAAGGTGATGTTTCAGTTGACAAAAAGAATGATTGTATTCGCCAATATCTCCTCTTTCTTTATATATGTCATGGACACCGCTTCTTTTCCTTTTCCAGAAAGCATTCGTTTTGGTAAAACACCAACCAACATAAAATATTCTACGTCTGATGAAGATACCATATGAAAACATGCGGGAGTGTTGTTGTGACTGGTGGAGTACATGTATTGGCTTTTACCGGGCTCTATCTATGTGCGCCCTCGGCAATAACAGGCGCTAACCTTAAAAAAGCGCTTGTCTCGAGGTGCTACCGCTCTCGCACGTGAATAGTTCTCTATGTTCTCTCCCATACGCACGCACATCATGTACACAGACGCGCTACCTATACACAGGCGCGTGTACACAAGACGAGACGCGCGTATACACGAATGTACACAGATGAGACGTACGCACCCACGTATAAACAGACTAGATGCGCGCACACTTGTACTCTCAGACGAGAGGCACATCTTGTCCACGCACGTAATACATACAGAGGAAACGGACACCTATATTCGTGCATACACACCTACACATAAACCATTAAACGACGCATACACCCACGAGCACATTGCACTGACTCCTGCACATGCACCTCCCCCCCCCCCCCTCCACAAACACACACAAACGAAGGCCCATAATTCGCATGCGGCACACAGGCGATATGCGCACATATTTGTGCGTACCCACCTACACGAACCAGACGAAAAGCGTAGTCGCGCGTACACACGGTCGAGACCCCCGCGCACACACACACCGCGCACTTGAGATGTGCACACACAGCACTACACACACAGATGACATGCACACACGACACATAGAAACTGTCACCCGTGCACACTCTGGTGCGCTTAGTAACACAAGCGTCATCTGCGCACTACAAGAACGAGACGTGCGCACACGGTGATGAAAAATTAGTTGGACAGGTTTGCTTATGAAAGCGACGAAAGATGACAATCATTATTAGGCCGTGGGACCAAACTTGTAGCTTGTCATTCCGTTACGCACCTCAGGGGATAAGCTGATTTTTTGCATGCAAGCTCTTATGCATCTCCCCTTCACAAAAAACCAATGTTGTCATTTCAAGTCTTGCACATCTATTATATATTTCAGTAACTTGCAATCTTTGGCATGACTAACTGACCAAACTATACACTCTTCAGGCCTTAAATTTGGCAGGAAGGTGGCCATTGAGATAAGGAAGATGATGGCTATAATTAAAAGTTGTTTACTTCAAGCATGTATTAAAAAAAAATAACAATGTTTATTGCTATGTAACATATGTATAATATTTGCATGTTTGTTTCGTATTATATTACAGTACCGTGCATGTCATAAAAAGTAACCGTATCAAAGGTTCAGTTTGGTGCGTAATGTTGTGGTGCGCATGAGTTCTGAAACAAGACTGTAGTTTATTACGTATTACATGAGAGAGGGGGGGGGGAGGGGGGGGGAGCACATGATTGTTTATTCCGGGCAATGCCCTTCAGGTCATCTAGTTTTTGTATAATTTGTATGCAAAATGTGCCAATAAATAATAATTAATGATGCGAATTGAGTTTATCATTTAAACAATGCGATTCTAATCAACCAATGGAATTGAGCCTTTCGCTGCGAAATCCAAAATGGCTGCCTCCATGGTGGAATGCTGTATGCACACTAAGAAAGATGTAAATAGCAATATAATTCAGTTTTCTTTGAAAAGTTGGATGAAATAAACAATCATGTGCTTTGTCTCTCTCTCTCTCTCTCTCTCTCTCTCTCTCTCTCTCTCTCTTACAATAAAAGTAGTAATCTGCAGTCCTGCTACAGAACTCATGCGCGCCAGGACACTGCGCACCAAGCTTGATATGGTTACTTTTGGGTTAGTATAGGTGGTCTAATAAAAAAGCCATGTAAAAAAGCATTTTGCGTTCAAAGGTGATTTTGTGAAATATATAATTATGTA
Source organism: Onchidella celtica (assembly GCA_963931925.1). NCBI lineage: Eukaryota > Metazoa > Mollusca > Gastropoda > Systellommatophora > Onchidiidae > Onchidella > Onchidella celtica. The sequence continues at coordinate 16,092,213 of OZ007582.1, forward strand.
AAACGAAACAAACATGCAAAAATACAGATGTTACATAAAACATTGTTTTTTTTAAAAATAACTTATTAATGTGCACAGTTATGGATGACAACATTTGATTTTTAGTCAAAGATGGTTACTGGGAACATATTAAAACCATACCTAGATTTTCCCTAGGGGGATGCGTAACGAAATTTACTTTAGAGACTATATGAAGAGTGTATGGACACAACAAAACTGTGGACCCAGTTTTGTGTGTGCGTGTATGTGTTTTTTCATATCGTGGCCAACACAAAAAATGCGAAAACGGTCATCCTTCTGTGTGTAATGAAAGAATTACGATTATTTAGAATATGATTTTGATGTTGAGAATCTTTCGTAGTGTTGTGGCTAGTCACTGGTGGAATGTGCCAAAATGTCACAAAATACTGCATAACAGTGTGTTCCTCAAAGAGTGAAGTCTCAACAAAAATTCAAATTCATAGGAAAAGCATTTATTTCATGTTTTGTCATGAGGACAGCATGAGAATAAGATCAACAAAAAGCCGGCATAACATTTTATATTATATTACAGACATATTATGCACACGAGTCTCCTGTAACAATTTGCCACCGCACCCTCTCCCATACGCTCTTCTCTCGATTACACACAAATGTACATGATTCTACTATTACATACCCCCCCCCCCCCCCGATAAAACAAAAACATCACGGTTAGTAATTCCAAGTGTTTTCAAATCATTTCAGTGCAGAAACGTTCAATTCCTTGTTTGAAATAACAAAGCTTAAGTGTTTAAGCCAAGGAACCACAACTGCCATAATTACCACATAGCGTTGCCATTTTTTTATATTCTGGAGTGGAGTGGGCGGAAGGGAGGATTAACCCATGCCCAATGTCTGGACGTTTTGTGATCTTAGAGCCACAATTCAATATATTCATTTCATCCAGATCTCTTTTCTTCATGTTTCATATTATATACATAACTTGCTCTAAACGTAATTTGAATTCACTGAACAGTAACCGACTTACAATCATTTATTTTCACTTACTAAAGAGGACGTGCTGCGAAGAACCTACACAAGGTACTAAGCATAAAAACTAAGAGTTTGCTGGAAATTGTCGTTCTCTCAGTAATTTCCAAAATATACAGATTGTAAAGCTTCTACAATATTTAAGATGTTTATGTAGCAGGTTCAAGATAAATGCTGAAAGGTAATTAGTTGAAACATTTCAAAAATGATTATCATTGAATATACAGTAAAATATCTATATAGCACCAAAAAATGTAGACTGTACAAAGGTCAGAGCAGTAAATAAAACCACTGTGATTTTTATAACCAGCAGGTCCTGGTACAGTCTGTATATTAATTTCAGCTGGGCTGAAATGCAGACCATAATACCATTACAGTGAAACCTGTTTAATCCGAAATTCAAGGGACCAACAAATGTATTTCGTATTAAAAGTGTTTTGGATAAAAAGCGTTAAATAAAAGTTGTTTTTTTTTCTTTTGTTTGTGTAAATGACATGCATTCTTATGTAGGTTGCTGGACAGATCCGCCAAAACAGTGGATAGTAATGGACCGGTTGTCTTCAGTACATTGACTGTGTGTTTGAACGGCTCGAAAGGTACTCCTAGGAACATTAGCAAAATATTTTGTAGTCGATGAGACACGTAATCACGTATGACACATTCGTAACAGCAGGTGTGAGCAGGAAGACAAGAGGGTGACTGGTAAAAAGAACCCCCCCCCCCTCCAAGTATCCTGTTGTCCTGCCAGCGTCGCCTTTCTGTCTAATATACTAATGGGCTATTCCAGTAACACTATTTATCGTCTCCCCTGCTCCCCCATTCCCACATCTACTTCACTGGCGTGAAATTGACGTAGGCAGTCTTTTTTCTTTCTCTTCAAATATAAAAGGCAATACAATTTCGAGACTGCGCTCTAGTCCTTTAATCGAAATTAGGCTTCAAAATCGATATTTTGTACTTTTAGGTTAGCTTATCCATTCAGGAAGACAATTAATTTCATTAATCATAATTTGGCCAATTTTGAATGTTTATAACCCTGAAATATGCCTTTGAATGAGGTGGGGGACCAAGAAAAGGTCACCCGAATCCTGCCATTGAGCCTCAAAATCCGCCCTAAATAACATAATTATCTCAGTATAGCCACCCAAATCACGAGTTTTAGTGACTACTTGGTATCGAGACCTTTTTTCATATGTTGCCCACATGTCTAGGTCAAGGTAACAGGCCTGAAACACCCCATCCCCTCCTTTACAAGCATACAATACCACTAAAACTGCCATATAATTATAGTAGGGTTACGTGACAACCTCCCCCCCTCCCTCCCCTTTCACCTCGCTTCTGTCTCACTGATTGGTCGACTGCAAACGGGGCAATAAATTGTGCCTTCTCATTGGATGGAGCGAAGGTCATGCCCTCCTTATTTAGCAGAGTTAGAACGTGACCTACATAATAGCCTAAAGAATACAGTGTCAGCTGACTGGAGGGTGCTTTTGTTTCAAGTTTTTGTCTGATAACGTTGCACTACGACATGGAAATTATTACCGTTGGTGAAAGATGCCCAAGTAGAAAGTCACTTTCCGTTCCCTGCAGTTGCAAAAAGTCAGACACGAGATCTCAAGGAGGTGCAGACCAGTAACAGAAGAAGGGTGCTGATTATGTTGCATTGTTTTTATTATTGTGGATAGCTTAGATGAGCTGTAACGGGTTCAAAAGCTGGTAGAAAAGCGAGAGCTTCTTCATTAGTCCTTTTGGTGCACTTTGCTGCATAAGCATTTGATACAAGCCCGCCAGCCCCCCCCCCCTTTCCACAGTGTATCCCCCACTATCGACTGTTTTATATAACCCGTTCTACCCTTTAACTTGTATTTTTCTCCCCCCCCCCCCCCTCAACAACAACCCTTCTGTCCTATTCCTCTGTACACATCTGTCACAAACCTCTGGTAGTTTGCAAATCATTATTGAGGCCCATCATACCGAGCTGGGATGTTTTGTGATATGTGTGACACTTTCCATTAACAACAACTTATTGAAAAAAAACAAAGTTCAAATGCGATTTTCTCGAAATTTTTTATCAGTAATTTGTGAACTAGTTTTTTATTTTTTATTTATTGACCAATTGGTATACAATTTGGCTAACGGAATGTTTCAACAAATAAAAAAAAAAAGTTCATACAGGAGGAAATTTATCTTTTGAATTTTTTTTTTTATGAATTTTTTTTGTGATGGAAAAAAGGTGAGAATGGAATTCCTTTACATACCATTTTCAAAAACTCATAACATAAGATCTGTAGAAGATATATCAAAATTCCCCAGTGTGTAAAGTTTCTAATTCGATAGAATAAGACGTAAGAGAGGTTTCATATAAATCCAGTCAAATTTGGCGAAGCCTTTCTATATTGAAGTTGACACTTTTTGGGGACTCAAAATCCAAGATGGTGGCAATTCCTTAGCAACCATATGACAAACACTTTTTTATACATTTTTTCCCAGTTACTCAGACATCCTGAATTCGATTATGATAGTTGAAATTATATATTTCTCATAATAACAAAAATCACCTTCAGGACCCGCCCCCCCCCCCCTTAAACGGTACTAAAGTAGTGACATGATTTCTTTTCGTGTAAACAGATCTAAACTTACAAAACATATAAAAGGATTAAAGCAGGCCCATGGAAATCTTTCGCATAAAAAGAAATTACTTATTATCCGCTTTCGTATTAACCAGGTTCCACTGTACTTAATACTATTGACATAGACTAAATTCTTCAACTGAAAACAAAGTCATATTGGAGTCATAAACTGTCGTTTGGTCCTTGTTTATGAAATTCTGGAAGAGAGATTCAGCTCTTCCTCTGCTGTCTCCACTGGTCTATATGAGTCTCCATTGTTTTTATGTCGTAAACACTTGACAACCGCGACAAGCATCGCTATACAAGCCGATAAAACGAGAGTTCCCAAGAAGATGTACTCCAGAATCTCTTTCTCTGTTGCGGAGATTTTTATGACACTGAGAAATGATGATTTTGCAGGCATTAGAATAAATGATAAATTTGTGCTGAGCGGAGGGCACGTGGCATGATACAATACTGCACAAATACAAACAACATTGTTAAATGCAAAAGTGTCATTGACAAAGATGGACAGAGAGGTATTCTTGTTTGAAACGATCAGCATCTCTTCAACGCTGTTTTGCCAACATTCGACAGAGATTTCTGTGACATCTATGGCTTCTTCCTCAACGTGACAAACAACTGTTAAACCAGTACCTACTGAAATTTCTACGAGTTGCTCAAGGTCCAAACCATTTTCATCTACAAATCGTGGATGATTCCACTGTGGCAATTTAGGCTTAACAAGTTCGGACCCCTGGGCTGTCATTGGAGGTGATGCACCATCGGCTGTCGTGCCAGCTTCGCAAGTTACTTTTATCTCTAAGAGTGAATCAAAGGGAGCGTGGAAAGACCACGTAGAGATGTATGTAGATGATTCAGTGCCAATGGCATGGCCACTGTCCGAGTCCCCATTGTCAGGCACGTCAATTACGGGGCCGCCAGTGGACCAGTGGAAGTGTGGGGCTGACGGGAAATTGTGGGCCGTGCATATCATAGTGACCATGTTGGTTTGATTTGGACAGATCCTCATGTCTGGGCTGTATTCGATGGTCACGGAAGGAGAGGCGAATATGATTACCTCTTCTGAAAAGTTAAGGAAGGGAGACCCGAACGATGTGTGTCCAGGTAAATCGTAGAACAAGTTGACAGTATACTTGTATCTCCCTGATATGCTAGGATAGACCGTGGCAGAACATTCTACATTGTAATATTCGGGTTCGTTTTGTAAAATGCTAACGTGGTCGTACTGAACAGTAGTCGTTGTGACGTTTGTCGGTTGTTCTGCATCATTTTCTTGGTACAATAAGCACAGAACGCCAGGGAAGACTTTCTCAGCTCGACATGACATTTGAACCCTTGTACGTGATACCAGCTGTAGCTGGCAGGTGGTATTTTCTGGCGCAAGATAGGCATTTGTAACACAAGAAAACAGTTGAACTGTATTGTTTTTGTGCATCGATTCGGCAGCAGTTAAATTCCACATTATATTTCTATGGCTGGGTTTAATTGTGGAAATGATAAGTTCAGTGCTCAATGACGTGTTTTCCCTATGTATCGATAGTGAGAATCCCTCTGACGAATTGTGGCAATTCTCATCCATACAAGTAGCAACTTCCACTTCATCATCTCCATCAATGTTGATTGCTTGCCAGTAAATGTATCTGTGAGGATGAAGACAATGACTGAATTGATAACATTTCAGATATTAATAACTGAGATGCACCTGACAGAATGTAGGACTAGTAGTAGTAGGAGTGTATTCTTTGATCTACAGAATCATAATATATAGTACCATAGTAACGATACGGAACACATTTATTGCAATGTAGGATAACAGGCTATCTATAGCCCACTAAATCGTACAACACAGTAAAGAACCATCATTAAAGTTCGTATTCTGAAGGAGGGGTGGGTGGGGTGAGGTGGCAACCCCATCGTATGGAAAGCTTGCATAGGGGAGGAGCATTGGAGGGGGGGGGGCGGGTGTTCTAGAAGCGCACGTATACTTTTGGTTTATGGTAATGAAGCAATGATATAGGCTTAATGTAACAAGATGTTCTTTAGCAAATTACGTTGTTTGATAAAAGTCAAGTTTATAATGAAAGAGTTAATAGTCCACGCAAATTGGTACTTAAGATTATATAATCTCCTAGTCATGGATATTCACCGTTCAAATTGGCGTAAGCTCGAACAGTGGACGGATGTAACTAAAACTGAGGGTACTTACGTTATAGATAACTCCTAATATCACTGAGCACCTGACCTGATTCAACTATCCCTGGAACAGTGATCTACATAATCTCAAGGCCATGGACAATATCCAACAGTTTTATTGGATGAAGTACTGATAATGTAATTACCTGGTGACAAGACTTATCCAGGCAGCGACACTGTGTTAAATTCCCCTAGTATGATATTTTGTATCAGTAGTAGCAGTTAAACCAGGCACTAGTTGCACACTCACCAATCGCGTTATGTGTGTACACACAAATAGTTAATGTTGACCTATAATTCCCTGGTAAATATCCCGAAGTATGGGGAATCTGTCCGTCCACAGCTCGCGATGTGAGGTTTGGGCGTTGATTAGGCGGAATCAGACACTATTGGGGAAGTAACTGTCACGAGCAGAGTTAGGGTCTTGGGGATGTTACGACTGCACGAGAGGCAGCTAACTCACACTCGGACACAACCACACAAGAAAAGTATTAAATAACTAGAGCGTATATATGTCAGGCCGGTCAGGCCATAGTTTACATAAATATTAATAACAAAACAAAAGACAATAGGGGTATATATATCCAAACCAAAAAAAACTCTAATTAATAACTTAACCAATGATATTCATGTAACTATGGAGGTACTGCAATCAATAGCAAATAGGTATATTATACGAAACTAGATATCAATTTAAAGTGACAGTTGAGTCGCCACTGGCCAGTCGCCAGGCAAACTCTCCATAAATCATATGGGCTTAAATGTTAGGAGAGCCCAGTACGTTCAAAGCCTACAGAAGCACTCTTCGGCTTGTAGGTAATTTAAGCAGTTGCCAAAAGACTATATTTTATGCACAATCACTATTCAATTCATCAACAACGTGCTTTATTATTCTAATCATACTATGGCAATAGATCTATGATACAGGACACTCGTGGTCGAGTGCCAGCTGGGGTTTCCTTAGTCTTCCTATGAGGCTGTAGTTCTCTCTCTATCTCCGATCTCTATTATACTTGAATAAATAGATATATTACCATTGCTCACGCCTACTGGTAGGCGCGAACATCAATATAGCGCAGCGTGGGCTTTCAAAGGTCAGCCCACTCAGACCTTTCTTTCTAGAGCTCAGTCAGTCCGTTAGCAAGGACTTCTTGTCTTCAAAGCACACAGTTCAGGTACTGGTCAACCGGAGATACTTCACGACACGATGCTTCTGCTCGTCTGTATTCACCAAATCTGAACGTTACACGATGTCTTATACTATCTAACTACCCAGCGTGCTAGTCCGCTGGCCCAATTAGTTCAGCTTTCTCATAGGTCGAAACCTCCCACCATTTTAATTGTAGTAATACGTCTGCACTATTCTACCAGCCAGTTAACGTGCAAAAACTTGTCTAGTCATACTTAACAATGTCAACTAGCCCCACCTTGTTTCACCCCTACTCCATTACTTATTAATCACGAACATTAAAACCGACAAGCGTGAATCTAACCGTTTAACTTTACATTTATTTACTCACCAACTATAATTTGGCGAGGACCGTTCAAGGCCACCAGCCAATTTCTCATGGCCCTGGTAAACAACAACAACTCACTCTCTGCGTGAGTTTTAACAACATCCGAATCATGACAGTAACAATTATTAATATAATCTGGCAAACTGAATTTATACTGTCAGAACTAAATAGGCGATATCCACTAATTATGTCAAGCTGGGTTTTTCAGCTTACCGATATTCCTTTAGAAGAGGCCCTATGTAGCGTAACGGGTACGGTTTTCCTTCCTCTGCTGGAGGACAGTACGGTTGACCACATACGCTGGCGATTGCCGTGGCAAGAAGGAGGTAGAACTTGATCCACATCTGCATTATAATGATTCTGTAACAACAACAACAAAAAAAGTTGAAGTGTCAATCCTCCATACAACTGCCATCTTGTAAACCCCCACCTCCGTCCCTACGCCTGCCGAAAATAATAATAATAACAGCAATAATAACAATAGTAGCAGTAGTAGTAGTAGAAAAATCAAGTGTGCGATGTAAAAAAAAATATCTATAATGAATAAGGAAGTAGACACAATTTTTATCAAAAGAAAACCCACAGGGACAAATGACCCTACCGAAACACTTCCATATTTGGAACACTTTCGAATTTATGAATAACTACTGTTTGGTCCCCCAACAATTCTGATTCACTCTCCTGTGATGGGTATCTGTGTGGGACTAGAAATAAACCGGCAAATAGCTTGACGGCCCAAAGTTCTTGCAGCAATCACGCACTGGATTGTTTTTTAATTAAAAAAAATATAATCAAAGCAAGCATTTTTCTTTACCCAAGCTAGAGAATATGAGCTCTAGAGCCCTGGGAATTTCCCTTCTCTAGACCTACAACAATTAACGAATAGAGATGAACTTTGATATATATTTTTACATGGCATAATAATCTTGACGTTGGAAATTTACACAATTGCGCTTTGACAATGTTGAAAAAAAACTGAGCAAATAGCCGGGGAATTAATCAACTAATATATATGCGTCATCTTGTATTGTTTTTATCACTCCAAGTTCCTCGACATCCGACGCGAGTTTTGTCCTTATATTATGACATTTTATTGAAGAGCCAAATAATCATATTAGAAAGGAAGTAAAGCCTCCAGTGATTCAGTGCTTCTTCCTCAACGTGACAAACAGCTGTAAAACCAGTACCTTCTGAAATTTCTACGAGTTGCCTAAGGTCCAAACCATTAAATTTCATCTGTAAATCGTGGCGATTTAGGCTTAACAAGTTTGGACCCCTGGGCAGTCACTGGAGGTGATGTACCTTCTTACCCGCTTTGCCTTAGATTCTACAAAATGTCAGATTATGCATAGAAAGAGGAAAAGGTGTGCCTGCATATATTACAAAGGATCTTGAAGTTCTATATATTTTTTACTACTTTCGTTGATATTGAGTCGCTACTGAGTTGAACAGAAGAAAGTGTTCCGACATTTTGACGAGAGAAAAGAAAAAAAAAAGATGCATTTCCTTCGAGTAGAATTAGAAACGTGTGACAGGAAATTTCGTTCAGGGTCTTTAATGACCGAAACTCAACTTTAAAAGTCACATCCGCGCATTCCCCGTGCCAGCGAGGCAAATCAGCTAGTCATCATCATCATCATATTACAAAGGAAGTAAGGCATTCCACGTAATCACGAAAGATTTTTTAAAAGCTGATCCTAAATTCTACAAGAAAAATTCGGATTACTTATAGAAAGATGTAAAGGTGTGCGAGCATCATATTTCAAAAGGTCTAGATGTTCATTTTATTTTTAATACTTTCGTTGATATTGAGCCACAACTGAGTTGAAAACTTTGGTTGAAAAGAAAACGGTGGTCCGTCATTCATTTTGAATCTGAAAAACAACGCATTTATTTCGAGTAGAATTAAAAAATATGACAGGAAATTTCGTTCTGCGCCTCACTTCACACATCGTGAGATCTTAGTTCTTGTAATAATAATAATAACAATAATAATAATAATAATAATAGTATGGCAGGTTTATGTTATAACACTATGATACATACCTTGTTATGCTGGTAATGGTGAGGATAGGAATCAAGTCTTGTTGTTGCTGCTGTTGTCTTTTGTCTTCCAGTTTATGGAAATACCAGCAAACTTCAACATACCAATTAAAAAAAAAAAAGGCATACCAGTATTTTTATTCTATCCAACTGGTAAGCTGGGCTTTTTGGAGAATGCACACAGCGCAAGTTGACCTCTTTGCCTTTTCGCCGGTCACGTAAAATCCCTCGAAAGCGAAAGTTGGGCGGGACCTTCAGCTCTATTCATAAATCTGTGGCGAAAGCGGAAATGTAAAAATACAGAACGTGACCTGTTCTGCACTGAAAAAGCAGATTATAAAGTCGGCCAAATTTCGATACATGTGACACACAGCCGGAAAGGCCTTGAAACGTGTCCGTTGTGTTGTTGCTATGACGCGCCGAAACAAGGTTGTCCTTTCACATTTTCTCGACAACTATTTATTGCTAAAGACTGTGTGAAGTCAACATTACTACGTACTGTGTCAAGTTTCTATGATTCCTTTATGATCAAGTAAAGTAATGGCTCAGGGTTACAGTTCGGAGGTCAGATAATCGTGTGAATATAGGGCCCTGGCTAAAAATAAATGATGGATAATTTTAAATTTGGAAGATGCATATAATATATGTGTATGGTCATAAGAGTTGTCCGCTTGTGTGAATTTGGGAAGCTTCGTATGTTTGACAATGTTAAACATACCGACTCTCGAGGAACGTTGAACTCTAAGGTTTAATTGAGATGTGGCAGAAGGAAAAAAAACAACAACCAACAACACCCAAAAAGGTGTAATTTGTATAGCTCTGGCCACAAGCAACAAGCAGCTTCCAAGAATGGCATAATTATCCTCAGGCATGGTCAGGTCTTATCATCATGGCGAGATAACAATAATATTATTTGCTGGCAATTTGAATGAGATAGGTGTGAGCATGTTACGCTGAAAACTCGAGTCCTTGTTTTTATTAATGATGACGAAAGCACTTTATGGGTAACGTGACGCAGGCAAAGGTTGTTTTCTTTGTTTGACGGAAAGCAGCGCTGGGCGGACGACAGTAAATTATATGTGTAGGGAGTACTACTCTGGGCTCACAATACACTCATGGCCAGCCATAATTTCTGCAGTCACCGGGGCGACACGTAATGGTCAGTAGGAAAAAAATGTATAACTATAAGTACGGACATGGAAATAATACCATTGGCGGAGCGGGTGACATTTTTATACATGCCAATGAGTAGATCTAGATCTAGGTATACATATTATCTATTATATATTTCACTAACTTGCAACCCTTGGCATGACTAACTGACCAAACTATACACTCTTCAGGCCTTAAATTTGGCAGGAAGGTGGCAATTGAGATAAGGAAGATGATGGCTGTAATTAAAAGTTGTTTACTTCAAGCATGTATTTTTAAAAAACAACAATGTTTATTGCTATGTAACATCTGTATATTTGCATGTTTGTTTCGTAATATATAGTACCGTGCATGCCATAAAAAGTGACCGTATCAAGCGTTCAGTTTGGTGCGTAATGTTGTGGTGCGCATGAGTTCTGAAGCAAGACTGTAGTTTATTACTTTTATTATACTAGAGGGGGGGGGGGGGATCACATGATTGTTTATTCTGGGCAATGCCCGGTGGCTCATCTAGTTAAGAACTATTTACAATAACTTGAGCAAGATAGTTTACAGCAAGGTTCTTGTCGTGTCAAGGGATTCTGGCAAGAACTGTCAGGGGAGATATGTACATTTTAGTTAATACCTGAGTCGGGTTTGGAGATTTGAAATCCGGAGAAGTTGTGTTTCGGCTCTGATAAGCATAGACAGCAGGCAAGACATTGGGCTGGATCTAACAACTGTAAGGAAAAACGCTTCAGACACGATACCGTGAAATGATCTAATCAGACTCATTGTCCTGAGCCGATAAGAGATTTGAAGCCGTGGTATAAATTCTTCGTCTATCTCACGTCCTGGCGTATGGACAATTTTTCAATTTTGCTACATAGTATTTCAGAGTTTTGGCAAGAGTGAGATTTCTTATTTACAAGCAAATGGCAAAAAACGTTTGTGCTTATTTTGTATACTTCTTTAATCCCATTTGGGAAATTTGCCTCAGTGTCACTGCAGCCCAGTTACAACTGAAGCAGACACGTTGTCGCCACAGTGCAGCGGTGTTTTGTTTTGGGGGGGGAGGGGCGTAGGGGGTGGAGGTAGAGATAAATTTTATTTAATTTTGCCCGGGCAGCGGCCTGTTCGGCCTGCTCTTCTCGATTACCAACTGCCAAGGTATCTTTAACATGCACACGGGCCCTCAGAGTTTTTCGTCCTTATCCGAGAAGACTGGATGCTCGATCCTACCTACCATAGAATCAGGGACGGGAAAATATGAGAAAAAATAATCCCAAAATTATAATTTCAAAACTATTTAAGATATCGAGTCGTCACTTTGTGAGATCATGATGTTATTACAATGAACAATAATAACATTTCCGCAGAGTGAAAGCCACCAGCACTTGGACGGACGGCAGATTGTACAAACGTTTTCGACCACTGTATTTAGTTTCACGGTTTTAGTGTTGTGTAATAAAGAATACAGTATTATTATGACCATGGATGTGTCTTCATGACAGAGGTTTAACTTATTAAACTACCTGCAATATTTGTGAACATGAACAAGACCTAGACTGCTATGATTAGGGAAGCTCCCTCTGCAGTTACACTCTCAATGACGTTGAGAGTTAGGTAAAAATCGCACTCTGGTAATTTGTCTTTATGAAACTGAAAGTTTAAACCTTACAACACGTCATTTCTCACACCCCCCCCCCCCCTTCAGTTAGATATAGATATAAGATCAAACTCTACACGCTTCTTACTGATGACGCCGCCGTTTAGAATTCACCCAAATATTAATTAGAAATTGTGAAGGCTTCATTCCATGTTCATCCTTATCTTCTGTTATGACTGACATTGACTGTATTAATGATACGATGTTCAAAGAATTGTATGTGCTCACTAAAAAAAATGTCATCTTATCTTATCATTATTATCTCATCTTATTTTATCTTAGATCTTATATTGCCTTACCTTACCTTTATCTTATCTTATTTTATCTATTGTATCTTTAAGTCTTACAGGACACTATCTGCTCGTCACACCTGAGAACACCACAAATGCTAAGTTCACCGAGAGGGCTCCACCTTTTACTGATGTATTGGTCATACTGTCTTGTGGCAGGTAATTAGTCAGCTCACCTTCTCTTATCATCTGAAATTCTCTGCTGAAACAAGCGTGGGTCACTGCTGTGATGGGTTTATTCACCGTTTGTGCTACTTTGTTTTCAGTTTTTCTGGCCACTCCTTCCCCTCCGCCCCTAATGTCCTCCCTCCACTTTTTTGTTGGGGTTTTAAGTCCCCATTTAACGCCAAATCAACTATACCAAAGTCAAGGCTTGAACTCACTAGGTGGTCTAAAAATACAAGGAGAACTTATTAAACTCCGTCTGAAGTGTGACTTGTAATGGGATCTCTCGACGGCCAGGCGTCCTAACCACTGTGACATCATACCCGCGTGGCACTGTATTTAGACCCCCTTAGATCTGGTCTCATCCGATCCAAATGTCATAAAATGATTACAAGGAGACCTCCCAGTCTAAATATTCTTTGAAATGTGGACTCTCAGGCTGTCTCCTTCCCAAGTTTGTGTTTTGTTTTGTTGATAGGTTTTTTATTTTCTTTCACCACCAGTGTTTTTCTCCTTTCTTCTTTCTTTGGGGTATATTTCATTGCTTGTTTTTGTGTCACTGTCAGTCTTCATGTCACACTGAAAATTTTACGTAGTTAGTTACTATGGCATTCAGTAGCTGAAAAAAAAAAAAACCTGAGAAAGAAAGAGGATTACCATGACGTAATGTGTTGCACAGCTACGGTCTGTAACCCGGGAGATTATGGTCCCGCCTGCAACCAGAGCTGCCCCATCAACTGTCAGTCACAGATCTGTAACCAGACAGGCCATTGCAATTCCTGCACTACTGGCTGGCACGGCGACCAGTGTTACGAGGCCTGCTCACTGCACTGTAATGACCAAACCTGTGACCAGGCGTCTGCGGAGTGTCTGCGTGGCTGTGTGTCTGGGTATACAGGAAAGTTTTGTGAGACAGGTGCGCTTTCATCGTTTGTGCTACCGAATAGGACTAGATGTGTTTCTATTGGTTTGTGTCGTTTGACGTCACAGTACTTGTGCTCCTACGAAAGGCTTTTGTTTCTTGTACGTTTGTCTCCCAAGCTCACCTTCCCATAATTATCATCTGAACTTCTTGACTGAAACAAGCGTAGGTCACTGCTGTGATTGGTTTGTTCCCCCTGTTATGCTACTTTGTTTTCAGTTTTTCTGGTCACTCCCTCCCCCTCCGCCCCTAATGTCCTCCCTTCACTTTTTTGTTGGGCTTTTAAGTCCCCATTGACGCCAATTCAACTATACCAGAGACAAGGCTAGGACTCACTAGGTGGCCTAAAAACACAAGGAGAACTTAGTAAACTCCGTCTGAAGTGTGACTCGTAATGGGATCTCTCGCACACGGCCAGGCGCCCCAACCACTGTGACATTATACCCGCGTGGCACTGTATTTAGACCCCCTTAGATCTGGTCTCATCCGATCCAAATGTCATAAAATGATTACAAGGAGACCTCCCAGTCTAACTATTCTTTGAAATGTGGACTCTCAGGCTGTCTCCTTCCAAAGTTTTTGTTTTGTTTTGTTGATAGGTTTTTTATTTTCTTTCACCACCAGTGTTTTTCTCCTTTCTTCTTTCTTTGGGGTATATTTCATTGCTTGTTTTTGTGTCACTGTCAGTCTTCATGTCACATTGCAAATTTTACGTAGTCAGTTACTATTGCATTCAGTAGCTGAAAAAAAAAAAAACCTGAGAAAGAAAGAGGATTACCATGACGTAATGTGTTGCACAGCTACGGTCTGTAACCCGGGAGATTATAGTCCCGCCTGCAACCAGAGCTGCCCCATCAACTGTCAATCACAGATCTGTAACCAGACAGGCCATTGCAATTCCTGCACTACTGGCTGGCACGGCGACCATTGTTACGGGGCCTGTCCACTGTACTGTGAGGGCCGAACTTGTGACCAGACGTCTGCGGAGTGTCTGCGTGGCTGTGTGTCTGGGTATACAGGAAGGTTTTGTGAATCAGGTGCGCTTTCCTCGTTTGTGCTACCGAATAGGACTAGATGTGTTTCTATTGGTTTGTGTCGTTTGACGTCACAGTGCCTGTGCTCCTACGAAAGGCTGTTGTTTCTTGTACGTACGTCTCCCAAGTGTTTGTGCTAGGGGCGCGTATTGTATACGGACATTTCCCTGACCCTGTCCTTATAGAGTCCCTAACTCCGCCCCTTACCTTTTCAATCAAAACTGATAAAGAAACGAAAAAGAAATTCTGAAAAAATAATTCTAGGGGTCTGAAAGAAATAACAAATTCAAAGGCTGTTATTAGGAGCATTCCGCCCTCAGGGGGGGGGGGGCTCTCTTGCTCTGGAGTCACAAAGGCTTTAAAATACATACCCCTAGATTAAAATACTTGGGGCACGTACACACCAGTAACAACAGTCTTTTGGCGGGAATTCAAGATCACATGTTTCGTTCTACATAGAATGTCACGTTTTCTCTTGCGCATGCTCAGCCGCCATTGTTTGCATGCATAGCTGCCGTGCACTGGGGGGCATCACAGTCAGAAACATAATTTGGCTGATGTAAGTGAAACAAACTTGCATCATAAGCTTACCAGAATAACCCTTCGCAATTAATAGACACAAAAACGACAGTGTGGATCTTTCTGAAATTTGGCATGAAGAGGTGAAAATGGTTGTGGCCATTGCTGTATGAGAACATACAAACAGGTATGACCAGAGGAATAAACCGTAAAAGGCGCAAAAAGATTTAAGCTGTTAACTCAAGGGAGAGAGAGAGAGAGAGAGAGAGAGAGAGAGAGAGAGAGAGAGAGAGAGAGAGAGAGAGAGACAGAGAGAGAGACAGAGAGAGAGAGAGAGAGAGAGAGAAAGACAGAGAGACAACGGGAGAGAGAATGACAAACAGACAGACAGGTAAAGAGGGGTTTAGGCGTATTACACTTGCGTCAGGTCTGACCAGAAACATCCGCTTCAGGCTGGAAAAGTGGATCAGTAGCCCGGAAAGGCGAAGACATCAGGACACAGGACAGAGTGATTGTATTGTCTGAATCAACAGAATTATTTCCTGTTCAGTCTCACTAAAACAAATACCCCCCCCCCCCCACTCCTCACCCCCGTTCACATGAGTGGAGCCAATACCAGTAACAAAAAGCACAACATACACACAAAATAGTTTCGGATTTTTTCTATTGTTTGTGCCTGAAGATCTGTTTTCTTGTGTACGGAAAAGGGTTGGGGGGGGGGGGGGGGGGCAACGGAAATGTCAAAAATCCACCAAGCAATAAAAGAAAGAGTCTCCTAGTGTACAGAAACGGCCATGAAAGTAAATTAATAAGGCTCTTAGGGTGTGACCTTAGTAAATTAATGGTGTTCTTCGGGTGTGACCTTAGTAAATTAATGATGTTCTTAAGGTGTGACCTTAGTAAATTAATGATGTTCTTAAGATGTGACCTTAGTAATTAATAATGTTCTTAGGGTGTGACCTTAGTAAATTAATGATGTTCTTAAGGTGTGACCTTAGTAAATTAATGATGTTCTTAAGGTGTGACCTTAGTAAATTAATGATGTTCTTAGGGTGTGACCTTGGTAAATTAATAATGTTTTCAGGGTGTGACCTTGATAAATTAATGTTTTAAGGGTGTCAATTTAGTAAATCAATAATGTTCTCAGGGCGTGGCCTTGGTAAATTCATGACACTTGCGGAGTGTGACCTTAATAAAAAAAAATAAAATAACGCTCTCAGGGTGTGACCTTGGTAAATCCATGACATTCGCGGCGTGTGATCTTAGAAAATAAAAGTAATGTCTTCAGGGTGTGACCGTGGTAAATTCAAGACACCCTCAGCGTATGACCTTTGTAAAGAAAGAGGAACGTTCTCGGCGTATGACCTTGGTAAATCTATTCTATATTTCAGTAACTTGCAACCTTTGGCATGACTAACTGACCAAACTATACACTCTTCAGGCCTTAAATTTGGCAGGAAGGTGGCAATTGAGATAAGGAAGATGATGGATATAATTAAAAGTTGTTTGCTTCATGCATGTATTTTTTAATAAATAACAATGTTTATTGCTATGTAACATCTGTATTTTTGCATGTTTGTTTCGTAATATATTGTGCCGTGCATGTCATAAAAAGTAACCGTATCAAGCGTTCAGTTTGGTGCGCATGAGTTCTGAAGCAAGACTGTAGTTTATTACTGTTATTATATAATGAGAGACAGAGAGAGAGAGAGAGGGGGGGGGGCACATGATTGTTTATTCCGGGCAATACCCGGTAGGTTATCTAGTTAATAATATTCTCAGGGTGTGACCCTGGTAAAAAAGAAAGTAACGTTCTCAGGGTGTGACCTCAGTAAAAAGAAAGTAACGTTCTCAGGGTGTGACCTTAGTAAAAGAAAGTAACGTTCTCAGGGTGTGACCTTAGTAAAAAGAAAGTAACGTTCTCAGGGTGTGACCTCAGTAAAAAGAAAGTAACGTTCTCAGGGTGTGACCTCAGTAAAAAGAAAGTAACGTTCTCAGGGTGTGACCTCAGTAAAAAGAAAGTAACGTTCTCAGGGTGTGACCTCAGTAAAAAGAAAGTAACGTTCTCAGGGTGTGACCTCAGTAAAAAGAAAGTAACGTTCTCAGGGTGTGACCTCAGTAAAAAGAAAGTAACGTTCTCAGGGTGTGACCTCAGTAAAAAGAAAGTAACGTTCTCAGGGTGTGACCTCAGTAAAAAGAAAGTAACGTTCTCAGGGTGTGACCTCAGTAAAAAGAAAGTAACGTTCTCAGGGTGTGACCTCAGTAAAAAGAAAGTAACGTTCTCAGGGTGTGACCTTAGTAAAAAGAAAGTAACGTTCTCAGGGAGTGACCTTAGTAAAAAGAAAAAAACATTCTGAGCGTGTGACTCTCACAATCGAGACAACGACCAGCTGCAGCAACTGCTCAGAATTTCTCCCAGCTGTCGATCCTAATTTAATCACTTGAACAAGAGATGGAATAACTTAAATACTGACGAAAAGAATGAGGATTTTAGTAATAGACCAAGGTTGGTGTAAGCACTAGACCTGGGCAGTGCCTATAGTGTTAGTGTAAGACAAAATTTATGGGCGGCGAGCCAGCAGTGTGGGCAGTGCCTATTGTGTTAGTGTGAAACAAAATTTTGATTTTGTGGGCGGCGAGCCAGCAGTGTTGCGCAGTGCCTATTGTGTTAGTGTGGAACAGAATCTATGGGCGGCGAGCCACCAGTGTTGCGCAGTGCATATTGTGTTAGTGTTAAACAAAATTTATTGGCGGCGAGCCACCAGTGTTGGGCAGTGCCTATTGTGTTAGTGTGGAACAGAATCTATGGGCGGCGAGCCACCAGTGTTGCACAGTGCCTATTGTGTTAGTGTTAAACAAAATTTATTGGCCGCGAGCCAGCAGTGTTGGGCAGTGCCTATTGTGTTAGTGGTAAACAAAATTTATTGGCCGGGAGCCACCAGTGTTGGGCAGTGCCTATTGTGTTAGTGTTAAACAAAGTTTATGGGCGGCGAGCCAGCAGTGTGGGCAGTGCCTATTGTGTTAGTGTGTGAAATTTTATGGGCGGCGAGCCAGCAGTGTTGGGCAGTGCCTATTGTAGTTAGAGGGAAGCAATAGCTATGGGCAACAGGCCACCAGTTGGGGTTGAAAAGGGAGAGAAAGAGGGAGAGAGAGAGGAGGAGACGAGGAGAAGGGATACGGAAGGGAGAGATGTACACAAGGAGAGAGGAGTCGGGCACACACTCGGGTATTTTGTTTATCTAGGGTAAGTCCGAGAGCCTCGGCTAGTATAGTTCTAGTGGCGTCCCAAAAGAGGTCCGATGAGACGACTGGGACTGTCAGCATTTTAATTTAACTCTTTGTGTACCAATAGCCGATGAATCGGTTTTCGGCTGGTCACGTTTGTACCAATCACCAATGTATAGGTGCACAAAAATGCTAGGCTATTTTGTTTCAGGAAGAAAGAAAGTCATAAATGTTGCTTCATTCATCTCCCTCACCATTTTCTTCCTATATTGGTGAATGTGGAAAAATTCATGGCACACAAAGAGTTAATGTTTGTCATGCATATCGTCAGATACCTGGTCTTCTGTGTTGTTTCTTGAAACATGACCACTCTGACCAACATTGTACATAATTATATGATTGAAATTAATGGCGCTATTTCTGTTCTCTCACAGGCAAGCCTGGTGAGTATCCCTGACGGAACTTGATACAGTGATGCAATAAACCACCAATTCCACCTCATACACGATGATACAACCGGGCCTTATTGTGTTGAAGTGGGAAATCCAAACAAAACAAAATGATAGGCCTTTACATGTTCGTCTGTTCGTCTGACTTTTTCATCAATTCCGATTAACCATAAATTTATTTTTACACTCACTCTTTTCATAACAACACCCTACAAAATAGTCATATTTTCTCAAAACTTCTTGACTGCCTCGAGAACACAATTCCCCAGCACTACGTGATATTTTCATGACTTATTTGTTGTATTATGATTGTGCTCAAACATGCACGCGCAATTTGAACACCCAAACTGAACCACGGGGGGGGGGGGGGGGAGGGGGGGGGGATGGAGGGGGCTGACAGACCCCCTACTTGTAAAGAAAGAAAATAATAAGATCCCTATTTTACACCCAGGGGGCCTGACAGATTTTCTATTTGTAACGAGTACAAGCACGCTATGTACCTATTTCACTCTCGGGGAGCACAGCAGACCCCCTACATTCAGTTAGAAAAAAGCAAGATAAAACCTATGTTTTATTCGGATTTGAATTTATCATTGAGTTTGAGTTTGGGTTCAACCGCGCGTCGGCACGATAACGGCCACTTTGCACCTCTCTCTCTCCCCTTATCTTATGCTGGGCTAGCTAACAGGACCCAGATTCCCATACATAAGATAAAATAAAAGTGGAGTTAAAAATCTAACGGTATTTGTACGAATCATGGTGCTCCTTTAATAAAAAAGGGGGGGGGGTGTCGTGGGGAGATGTAGGAAGAAGCAGCAGTGGTGGCTTTTGAGGATGCTGAAAAAGACTCATCATGCCGAAGTGGGACATGACAAGCCCGGTGGAAGGGGGGGGGGGTAGAGAGAGACAGAAGAGTCATATTGACAGAGGGAAGGGGAAGGAAGCTGGCCCGGGGGAGGGGAGGGGAGTTTGACACAGTCTCTTTTCTGGTGCCATGAACAGTTTGACAATATAAAAACGAAAACCGATTTTGATAAGTCGCTTTTGGGACAGTCCACGTAATACGTTACCAAATAGAGCCATTTTTCAAACCATGCCTGGGAAAAAAACAAAAACATTAATGGTTGTCTTGTAAAGGGTAGTAATTAAATTAACATTTTTGGTTAGCATTCTGTTCGTGACCTGGCTACCATCGTGGTAAACAGCATATTATGTTTACAACCTCCCACCAATTACCAAGATTATGTCCCATCAGTTACTCAAACTGTTTACCCCAGTACGCTTAAAAGTAAAACTTGATTATTTATGCTTTTCTCTATGTAGAAAAACCTTGCTCAGTAATCCTATTGGTTTGGTTTCACAAATTTTGGAGTTTCATTTGGCTGATGTAAAAAACAGTATTTTTTTTTTGTCCCATCAGTGACCAACTAAAGTGAAGGCAATTGAATTGACTCATCTTAATTCTTCTTCTTTAAAACACATTTTTATCATCTCTGTACCATTTTTCTGAAGGACTGACCAATCCATTTTGAAATAAATGGTTGGTTATTTATTTAGTGGCCTTTCCTTTCTTAGAAATTGTTGTCCGAACGTCTAGTCAGTTATCATGGATTGTCCCTTTTGTTGTTTAGAAGCAGTCTTTTAGATGAGAGTAGGATCCCTTTGGCCTCGCCCTGTTAAATTGTGCGTTTAAGTACGTCTGTGTAATATGAGAATTAGGAGCGCAGTCTTGCTTTTGCTGAAACAACAACTAATTGTATTCATCATCTTAATATTATATATTTGAATTTCTCATATAAAAAAAAAAGTGGCAAGAATGTTTCATTCCTGTGCAATTTCGGTTCTTTGTTCAACGCCACAGTCTGAATGGCAGGTTTCAGCACGACAGCCTGAATGGCAGGTTCCAGCGCGACAGCCTGAATGGCAGGTTTCAGCACGACAGCCTGAATGGCAGTTTCAAAAGTGTCAACCACCTTTAATCCAATCTCCTTTGTTGTGTCTCTTCAAGTTTCAGACAATCTTGGGAGAAAATGTAGTTGTAACGGTAAAACGCAATGAAGTTCCGCCCCCCCCCCCCTCCCCGCACACACTTGATAAGCCCAGTGGATGGGAGACTGAATAAAAAAATTGAGCCCACGCTCAATCTAGTGCACGTTCCCTACATAGAAAGAAGTGCGTAGTACCTTGGCACGAAAGAAAATTTGTTCCAAGACTGAAAACTGTTACAGGAAACTTTCCAGACAGGGATTTCAACTTAGGGGTCGCATGTATTTTGGGATGGAGGGACGGGGGAAGGGGGAGGGGACTGTGAAGGGAACAAACAAAAATGATAATGGCGAAAATCTCCTTGGTTGAGCTTCAAGTGAGGACACAATCTCCCTGTTGGTATTCCACAGTGTCGTGAGAGAGAGAGAGAGACAGAGAAAGAGAGACAGATAGACAGAAAGAGAGAGAGAGAGAGAGAGAGAGAGAGAGACGGAGAGAGAGAGAGTGAGAGAAAAGGAGAGACAGAGCGAGCGAGAGAGCCTGGGGCTGGGGAGGGAAGCACAGTTTCATTCCTGGTGGTCACAGCTGCTGTGTCATGTAGTCCAAAATACATATTATTTTAAACAATCGTTCCAGTTCTATTATTTCAGTTTTGTTTTTCTTTTTACTTAACCTTCCAGAGTTGGAGGTCATGACAGCAACCGAGCCAGGTGCTTTGAGGAGTGGTTTGTTATACCTGGCAATCATATGCCTGGTCTCTATCATTCTGTATGTTGTGGGCTTTGTGGCTCTGTGGTTTACACGCCGGCGCGCACCCGCTCCATCTTTGCAGGAACCAGAGGAAATTGATCGGTTCAATGCCATTCAAAAGAAGGAAGAAGATTTTCCTCCCAACTTTTCAAGGGGGCCGACTCTCACTTCCAGTTCTACTTCTTCTTCATACAGTAGCGACTCTAGCTCCAGCCCTAGATTAACCTCAGATGAGAAAAAAGAAGCAATTGCAAAGGAGCTAAGGGAACGCGACTACGCACCTACAGAATGAAAACGGAAAAAACAAGCCTCGGATGAATCCAACTTGTTTTAATTATACACGAATAGTTTTAATTAGATCTGTAAAGAAAAATAATGAAACTGAATAGCGAAAGGGATATTGTGTTATTTGAATGGATTTAACTTGCTTGAATCATAGGTAATGTTATTGTTTCAGGCGAAAACAAAACAAAATATAAACTATGCAGAAATGAAAGGTTAGGAATTTGCTTATCTCTTGAAGCTTCTTGAGTGTAGTGCTTGGCACAGTTCCGACGCCATTGTTGACTCCTGAGGTACTGACCTTCACTTTGTGACGCCGACACCAGAACCTGGTGCCGGTACCGGTGCTAGTGCTGACACTGCGACGGTTCTTTAGTTTTCCTTCTCATTACCACTGCTTCATTCACATTTAATACGTATCACTGGAATCGGAGTCGGTGTCGACGCCAACTAGAGTTTATGGTGTCGGAGCCTGGAATCGCGACAATGAAAAAGTGCTGGTGCCGCCCAGACCTACTCTAGACTAGTACTGATGTTCATCGTTTTGAAGGTTAAAACAAACAAGCAATAGGAGGACAATTATGTTAAGTAAGTTTTATCAACGCCAGACGGTTTGTTTGTGACATTTATCAACGAGATTGGCGTTCGCGAAATGCGGCTGGGAACCTGAGTGTGAAACCTCAGGTGTCGAGACATCGTGAAATTGTTAGTAAGAGTATAACTTATGGGTCCCATTGACAGCATAACTACCAAACTCTTATGCCAGTTACATCCGTTTATGGGCCATTCATAGAGTATGTAAGTCCGATTTTGGCCATTTTTTGACTCCCACACTCCCTGTACGCTTTTCATACGATTGGCTTCAATACACCCTACCACCCCACCCCTTTTCTTCTCCACCCTACCACCCCACCCCTTTTCTTCTCCACTGCCTGGGGGATCGGCCATTAGAACGGTGAGTGTTCATAATACGATTTAAAACTTTAAGTGGCATTTTGCATGGATTATATTGTTTCATTTTTCCAGAAGATAATAATTATATTGTATTAATTTTGTATTTTGTATACTTCGTTAATCCCAAATGGGAGATTTGCCATCGTGTCTAGTTACATCTGGAGCAGACACGTCGTTGCCACAGTGGAGCGCCATTCGACCTTTTTTGTTTTTGGGGATGGCGGGGGGGGGGGGGGGGGAAGAGGGACTGGTGAGGCTTAGTTTATTTCTTTTTTTACATTTTGCCCGGGCAGCGGCCTTGTTGGGCCTGCTCTTCTCGATTTCCAACTGCCAAGGTATCTTTAACGTGGGCAACGTGCACATGGGTCATCCGAGTTTTTCGTCTTGGTCCAAGAAGACTAGGTGCTCGCTCCTACGTAGCATAGGATCAGGGACAGCAAAATATGAAAAACATCCCAAATTCCAACATGCCTGCACTGACGGGGAATCGGTAACCTGGTACTTCTGCCTCTGCCATGAGAAGCGAACATCTTGCCTCTAGACCAACGTGTCCCTTATAGCCTACTTTAGATTTTCATATTATCCTAAGATTCTGCTGAAAAAAAAATGCGTCTACATGACACCAAACTTCATAATTTCTCACCACAGCTGAAAAGGGTAAGTGCGCACCGAGAACCTCCATCCCGATATGTACGCTTTTCGTGGGGTGGGAGCAAAGCCCCTACTCCCCACCCCTTACGAGCATACGTACTTCACAGATGGCCCCTTTGGGTGATGAACAGAAAGGCAAATATTCCAGAAGAGCTTGAAGCAATTAGTCCCCATCATTCACTAATCATTTATAGTGCACACTCTCTCTGTCTCTCTTAGTCTCTATCATGAACCTTTGACTGCTCAGCTTATTGTCTCTCATGAAACGAATCGGTAGATCACGCATGCTTGCCCCCGACAAAATCTTGTACATGCAGAAATACACATTTTACAGGAAAGCCAAAAAACTCTTTTGGGTTGTCAGATGGATTAGGTTTAGTGGTCTTGTGCACAGCATCCGCTCCGTTATTTTACGGAAAATGTCATATGAAAAACTCTCTTTGCCTCTTTAGCGATGAGGAGCGGAGAGGAACGGATACTGTGGACAAGTATACACAGGGAAAGAGTGTTTAATTTTGTCATTTTCCGTTAAAATGGCGGAGCGGAGTGGATGCTGTAGACAAGACCACAACCAAAAGTCGCTATGAGATCAACGCTTTGAGAGGTACAGGCATGTGATAAGGCTGAACAATATTTATGTCAATTTTGGGCATTTGGCCAGTTAAAATAACCGATCATTATGCACACCCGGTGTCTTGTCATTAGAGGGCAGTGCTGTCCTGCCACTGGTGTCAGAGGTCACACAAGCATTGATTTCTGGCAGAGGAATCAGTGCTAAACACCAACAACACAAACCAAATGTGTGATACACTGATAGGAGGGAAAGATAAAATTACGTGAGTGAAAGAATGACAAAGCATGGTGTGACCTGCATGTTAAGTCAAAGATGAATATTGTACTGAATGAATATTAAAATCCCCACAAAACCATAGTTTATTTGTCTGTTCTTGTTACATTTAATCATGAAGTAGTCTCTCACTATCTGACCATCTGTCTGTTCGTCTGTCTGCCTCTGCCTGTCTGTCTGTCCCTGCCTATTTGCCAGTCGGTCTACCTCTCTCTGCCTTTCTGTCAGCCCCCCCCCCACCCCTCTCTCTAGCTCTCTCTCTCTCTCTCTCTTTGATTCTCTATCTGTATACATGAGTCTTTCTCTCTTTCTCTCTCTCTCCCTCTCTCTCTCTCTCTCTCTCTTTCTGTCAGCTCGCTCTCACTGTCTCTCTCTCTCTCCCCCTCTCTTTATGTGTCTTTCTCTTTCTCTCTTGCTCTCTCTCTGCCCTTGACTGCCTGTCTTCCTGTATCTTTCTCTCCTCATGTTTGTCTCACATTCTGTCTGCCTGTCTGTCTGTCTGTGCCATGTGGATAAAGAATTCCTCACAGAAGCGGTAATGAATTCCTCTTTCTTTGGATAACTATCCTGCTATTGTGCGAGACCCATGCTGGAGTGCTCTGGCGTCACTTTTCAAACACTAAAGATACAACAAGTGAACTCTAATGCCCTTTCTACGTTACTTTTAAATGCGTATGAACTTGAACGGTGTGGAAGGTCTTTCTAGTTCTGGTCTTTACATTGTCATGAAGTTTCAGATATATATTTGATAATCATCTGGTAAGGGGCCATCCTTAATGTACCTAAGGTTGGAAATGAGGCTTCAATACAGCAAGTCATGCATTGAAATACTTGTTTGATGGAGTGGGTCTCTCATTCTGAAGATCTCCTGTAGTCTCGATTTCCAAAGAATTCCCAATTTTTCAAAATTATTATTATTTTAACAATGGCTAGTTAGACAATGCGATTTTTGCCACGACCCTGTGGCCAATTTCCAGAAAAAATTACTGTAGCTGTCTCTAAAGGCTTAAGTAAATTCCGGCTAATTTGGTACTGCTCTGTTCCGCTCTGCTCTGCTCGCAGTCTAAACAATCCATTACGCCTACACCTAGTGTAACATGTTATCTACTCTGCTCTGCTACAGGTCTGTGCGAGACTTAGCACATTTAAGGAGCACTCCCAGTGTAGTACTGAAAATGTTACTGCCCAACCCCGCGACACCTCATCACTATGAATTCACTTCTGGGGTTTGAAAAAAACAAAACAAAAACCTGTCAGGTTTCGATAACTTCCAGGTGTGCTCCAGTCATCCGATTGTCATATTCAATTCCTGGTGAGATTTTGCCCTGGCCCAAATCGCGTCAGTTTCTGTTTCTGTTTGAATAATGACTTTCTTTTCAAGGAGAGAAAAATGTGTATTCCGAAAGTGAAAGTAAACGTTTCCGCTGGGCCGTTGTTCAAACCCTGACATCAACTAATTAAGAACATTGTGGCAAGATATTCAGTTCTTTTTCTGACTCCGACCTGTGCTGTTGAAATAGTGGTAACAGGGTTAACTTTTTCGTTAAACAGTCTCAGTGCGTCTCACCGTCTTCTCTGGCTGGTGGAATCATCAGCTGGTTGGTAAGTTTAGCTTTTTCACAATTATTATTTACTACTTTTAGATTTATCGATTTATTGTCTTATTTTATATGACTAAATGCTCTTGTGGAATAATAAGAGTAAAGTGCGTTATTCGTGTTGTGGCGCCATAAGGCGAGTTCAGCCGTATCAAATAGACGACATACCGAGGTACAGCAAGCAAAGGCGAATAAGTTAGTATCTGTCTGATGTTTCTTCATCATCGATAAGAGAAAGAGAACAACTTCAGAGGATGGAGACCTTGTTACAGTCTTTTATGGGTCAGGAAAATCAATGCCAGCCTAAACAGTTCATGTTAATTTTTTGTTCTACGCACATTTCGATATGAAGTTTAACGACTTCTGATCCATTCTGAGCAGCGGAGTCAGTACATAAGTAAGTGTTACCACCACAATTACTGTCATTCCAGGGGTAGATACCAGCATGGATACGACCCTGTCAGTGTTGGTTCTAGTGTTGTTGGCAGGGGTCTCCGCCACGGGAAACCTGTGCCCGCCTGTTGAGGAAGGAAAACCCTTGACACTCGTGTGCACGGGAAACGCCAATGGCGCCAGCTTGTTGTAAGTACCTTTTGGCTGTACCACAGCCCCTATGACGTTTTCTCGCATCCACAATGAAATAACTTATCAATTTGGTTTCATTTATACTAACTGAATATTGATGTATCGGACTTGAAAATCAAGAATGAGCTATTATACGTTCATGTCCTGCACCGCCAGTCGCTGTATCTTATAGAAGCTTAAACAAATCATTTAAACGCTGTGGTGTCGCCGGAGGGCTTGTCTTTGAAATTCTTGACATGTTTTATTTCGAAGGTTTTCAAATTTTCTTTTCCAACCTGACGAAGACTTCAAGAACTATATTCCTGTTGAATAATTATATTTATTTATTTATTTATTTATTTACCTCTATAATTATTCATATATTTATTTATTTATTTACCTCTATAATTATTCATAGATTTATTTATTTATTTACTTATTTATTTATTATTATTAATGAATTTTTATTGTACAGTTGTTGTAGCTGCTGTTGTTGTAACGTAGGAATATGCAAATAGACAACTTTTTTCTTTATATATAATTTACATTTCATCGACATCTATTGAGATATCGAACAATTTTAATTTCTCACCCACACGTTTTGACTCGGGAGCTTAAAATAAACACGGATAAATTACACCGAGACTGTCTATATTATTTGTGAAATCACTTATTTCGTCACCATCTGTGGCTACTTTATGTTTATATCCATAAGGATAAAAGTATAATTGTCGGCTCTTAATGACCGTCAACTTGAAGAATGTTCGTTGCCTGAAAAAAATTAAATGGGGACCAACATTTATAAAACTGAAGAATGAAAAAAAAATACACATATTATTAGTATGCCTTCAACAATGGTGGGTTCCAGCTACAGATAAAAATGTTAAAAGAATCTGTTAAGAAGTGCGATTGTTGGTGAAACAATATTGCGAAGGAAAGAGAATGGAAATAATTTAGTGACCCGATTCATTATCAAAGCAATCATGAGATAATAATACAAAGCAGCGTTTGATCTTAGCGATGGATGCAATTTTATATAAGTGGAAAGGTTGGAATGTCGCCTGTTTGCCTTTGTTTGAAAAAGAAAAAGAGAGAACAATGTTCTATTCTTTCATGGGTTTCCTCCCCCAACAATAACCATTGCAGTACACTCTGGAACTAATTCTTGTCCAAATAAATAAGAGTTGTTAAAAAAAAAAAAAAAAAAACAGGTGGATATGGTTTATGTCATGATTCAGACTACCTCACACAAAATCCATCCCATCTCCTCTTTACTTCTGATTTACATACAACTGATTCCAAACTGTGCTAACCATAGATATTGGTATCTGAATCATCTGGGTTAATTTCTATTCATATTTTGCTGTAATCTTACCTACAGACGTATCTCTTGGGAAGAGTCAAACAATAATGGAAATGGTGTTCTTGAAGTCGCCAGCTGTTCACAGACTTGTAGGAATTCTATTCCGAACTACCAAGCTGCCATTTACAGGGAAAACAACTCTTTTAAGAGCGAATTAACCATCACTCAAGTTAACCCGGCTTTAAGAAACGTCAGTTTCACTTGTACAAGATCAAATGGTGAGTTCAAGTCCAAAGTGGAACCGATCTTCACTTGTCTCATGAATGTTCGTCACATGCCGAAATCGAAATCTTGTCAGCTGAGACAGCTCGAGACGTCAGAGGTCCAGGTCAGCTGTGAAGTGTCGCTCATCTATCCCGGCACGTTCTGTTATTTCCAACAACAGGATCCCCTCAACACAAGTCTGGTCCGTGGGCAGGAGGATGTCGCTTATACCGGCACACGGACTGGGGAAGGCAATGCCGAATATCTCGATATCAAGTGTTCAATTACGTTTCACCCCGCAATGCCCGGGCAGTATTCATACACATCTAAAGTATACTACTCAAACAGAATCGGCAATGGACGGGAAAAGGACAGAATTTATACGCACACAGAATCACTAATGATATCTGAGCGACCATCTGTCAGTCTCGAGTACATGCCTGGCACCACCATATGTCCTGATACGAACAGTGTTACTATGGTATGTAAAGCACTATATTTTCCCTCACGTCCAACTTTTCACTGGTCCTCTGACGACTTAACACTGTTCAAAAATACGATAGATGTGGAGAATGACAGTGACAACACTGGCCCCATTTACTTCACAAAATATACCATATCACGAGGCACATGGGACCACGTTTCTCATGTCACAGTAACATGTACAGCAAGTCTTAAGAATAACTCCGAGGAACAATCAAACATTACAGAGTCTATGAACTTGGCAGTGCCATGGCCTGTATTTCTCCCGCCGAGATTTCAAGACAGGATAGGAAACGATCTTGGAGATTGCGTGGACATTGAGGCAGGAGAAAATGTAGAGATATCCTGCCGTGCTGCAAGCGATGACGTGAATATCAGTAATTTAACTGTCCGGTGTTGGAGCGATGAGGACCACAGAAATCCAGTAAACGATCAGTTTGTATCGTTTTCCATTCATGGAGATCCCAGCTTCAATAATAGTGAGTGCATCTGTGTGGTCTATCATTACCAACGATGTTACGACATCCAGATAAATATCACAATACATGTTAGAAACAACGCTGTATCAGTGGGATCGAAAGCAGATCGAGTCACCGATAATTTCAGCGGAGAGAAGGGTGATGATAGAGAATACATTACTACATCCATTTATGAGAATCTCTCAAATGGTGGGTCAGGTGATGAGCTTTTATATAGTGAGGACAGTGGCTCAAATGAGGATGTCATTAACGTTCAAACTGTGAATGAGGAGAACAAGAGCGGATTGGCAACTTGGAACAAGACACGGCTGTATATCATACTTGGCTGTGTGATCGGTGCTCTGTGTCTTTTGGCTTTTGCTATAATGGCAGGAAAACATCTTAGAGGTAGAAAAGCTGGACATGGCTCTGCAGAGGACACTGGTGATCAAGATGGGCAGTATGTGCAGTTGCGGTCAGGAGAACGTTCATGTTCGTGGTCATCTGAAGAAGAACATGGGGAGACGATCAAAGGTCTCAGAGTTTCATTTTTATCTGCCTATGACAAGGCACTTGGACTAGGACTATTCAAGTCAGACGCGCCTCCGAAACCTACAAGATCCGGAGTTTACGTGAAACTCAAAAGGAGGGACAATTCTTGCAGCAACGATACCGGCTTAGCAATGGTTTCGTTCTCGAATCCCTCTACCGATGACAAATCATTTGCTGTCGACCATCTCAACTTGGATTCCAAAATGTAGTCGTATGATGCCAATTAAAAGGATCCTTGCATCGTAATCGTAGACGAGCTTTTCCGGTAAATACACGAACTCGTGCCCCGCTGGTGGGACTAGAAATTAGGACTGACATTTGGGCGGTAAAGAAGAGATGGCAAACAGTTTTGTACACTCATAAAGTGAACTACAGCGGATTTCATATTAGGCGCAGACCATTCGTCTTTGAGCGGAGGTCGGGTTCGATAAAGTTACCTTTGTGCAAAGCAGAACATCATCTTTTTTTTTTATAATAAGATAATGAAAGTGAAAGTATGCCTGGAGATTTGTCTATTAGCCTCCTCGTAGACAATCAAACCGCTGGCCTGAGGAGGCAATGTGGTCCGCAGGGGATAATATCCTACGATGTACGTGTGTGTGTGTGTGTGTGTGTGAGTGAGTGAGTGAGTTTGCCTGTTTGTTTCTTTACTTTTTTACAATTTTTATAAAAAAAATTTCGCGATTTACTATGGGTTCTTCCAAGAACGTTCAGTTTGGTGCACTTTTCCCATCAAGGCCCGAGTGTGCAGGGCGTTAGTGCACACGAGAGACTGTATTTGACACAGGCTCAATCAGGTGCAATGCCTAGACAAGAAAGGATTGTGTGTAATTTTGGCGAAAGCGAGATCTTTAGCAAAACTGCAGATCGTGGGGAACTTTCTTGATAATTTCCTGAACATGAGATTTGTTGTAGATTTTGTGTTTCCACTGTTTGCACAATGTGTAAAAAGTAAGTTAAAAGTCACATGATCGAAAACAACTTGGAATGTGGCACCGTTAGAACTTTTTTGAGCCTTATAATCAAGAAATAATCAACATTTACAGTCGGGGATATGGAAAAAAGAAGGGCAGTCAATATTGCAGGATCTGAAACAAAACTTCATTTTGACAGGTTTCGGAGCTAATACATTGAGACTTTCGTGCCCTTTCAGTATAACGATCCTGGCATCACTTGTCATGTTCTGCAAAGATTCCAACAGCTGCATAAAATGAGAAAAAAAAAACTTCTTGAGGAAACTAATATGACGATGCTTTTTTCTTTTTTTAGAAAATCTTAATAACCTCAAAATTGATGCTACCCAAGAAATGGGAAATTATGGGCAGATCCAGCCGGCTTTGGAGAAAGCATTATTAGGCACTGAGAGAGAGAGAGAGAGGGGGGGGGGAGAGAAAGGAGATAGATAGACAGATAGATAGAGAGAGAGAGAGAGAGAAAGAGAGAGAGAAAAAGAAAGAAAGAGTGAGAGAGAAAAAGAGAGAGAGAGAAAGAAAGAGAGAGAAGAGAGAAAGAGAGAGAGAAAGAGAAAGAAAGAGAGAGAGAGAGAGAGAGAGAGAGAGAAAGAGAGAGAGAGAGAAAGAGATTGAGAGAGAGAGAGAGAGGGGGGGGGGGTTATCATGGACAACACAGGATGCCTCCACTAAAGCCATATATATAAAAACATAATAAAAATAAAAGGAATTATGTTGTTTTTATTTCATTTTCCTTCCCAACACCTGTCGTTAGGGGGCCGCAGCTAGCCAACGGAATTATGCCCATAATTATTCTTTATCTGACACTTCATTTCATAATCGAAATACGCGCACTTCTTTAATCCAATTTGGGAAATTTGCCTTAGTGTCATTGCAGCCCACTTACAAGTGGAGCAAACACGACCGTCGTCGCCACAGTGCACCGCCGGTCGGCAATATTTTTATTTTCCTTTTTTTTGGGGGGGGGGGGGTGGAAGGAATGGTAGGGATACATTTTCAAGCAATAATAAGTCCACAGAAAGACATACAGACGTGCAGTTTGTTTTGTGTGATCACACGACTGTGAATCGTGACCTACTGAACTATTTGGTAGCCTATTTCTCGGAGACCACGTCATATTGAAAAGGATATATTATTTCTCAGCTACTCCAAACTAGGAAAGCTAAGGACAGGATTGGGTGGAGGAGATTTTGTCGTGACATCCACTGTAGCAGCTAACATCGATGACGATGAAGCCGACAGGTGACAGGTGACTCCAAGGTGCCTCGTAACAGAAACCTACACACACACTCACACATACAGAGCAAGGTTACCGAAACGAATGCTTTTACATCCGGTTAGAAGTGCTTCAATTGGCAGACACCTCAAGGATCCAGACCCTGTTAAAGAATGTTATCTTTCCTAAAAGTAAAAAAAAAAATTATATAAAAAATAATGTCCCCCAACAACCTCCCGCTCCCCCCTTTGTTTTCCCACCACATCCTTGTATTTTTGATGGTAATTGTCAGTGTCAGTGTGGCCGAGAATGAAACACTAATCGTTGCTCCGCTTTACTAAATAATCCTGCAGCGAAAAGCTAATACGCAGATCGGGAAATTTCATTTCATTAAGACTTTCCATTTAACTTCTTTCTCCCTTCCAGCCTTCAGCGTTTTGGATTGGTTTGTTTTAAGTAGGTCCTCCAAACTTGTCCTCCCTCCCAATGCATGACAGCCGAACATGCGCTTCTGCCTGCCTATCTGTCGATCTGTCCGTTTGTCTATTTGTGTGTCTATCAATCTACTCGCTATCTTTAGCTCTTTCGCTAGCTCTCCACATAGATAAATAATATACATAGATAGGACATAGACGCTTCGGGCTGTGTCGGTTTCTCCGGAAATTTCCGAGAATGCACCATCTTGGTAGTACTGTAGAACCCGATGCCATATTGTTTACTTGATGGAGACAAGAGGTGCTCTAACTCCAAGACTTCCACTGATCCCTAGTCTGTGGCTCTCCATTAATTTTGTAAACTTTTTTTTATGTTGTTTTGCTACCTTTTCCCCCTTTCCTGTTTGTATAATCTTTTCACATGATAATTGTTGTCTTAAGTTAAACTCTTTTTTTTTCCCATATATATACGCATTCATTGCTGTTAGTATGCACTTTGTGACGCTGATAATTAATTATAGCAAAATAAATACTTCATTTGCCATTTAAAACTGTGTTTTACATCATTGCTTCTGGTTGTGCTCAGCTGAGGAGAGCGATGAGGAGAGAGAGAGACAGACAGACAGACACAGACAGAGCGAGAGAGAGAGAGAGAGACAGAGAGGGACGGAGAGAGAGAGAGAGAGAAAGAGAAAGGAAGAGAGAAGGGATAGCCTAGACAGAGTCTATTAAACACACAGCCAATCAAAATGTCACATGCACAAACTGCTGCAACTTTACATTCAATCATTGCCAAAGATCATTAAGCATTGCCCCCAGCACTTCCCTTGTTTAATAATAATAATGGTACCAAGCGTTTTGTGCCAGGGGCGCGTGCGTATACGCACCTGTCCCTAACCCTGCCCATATTCTCAACCCTAAATCTCATCGAATCCCTAAACCCAGCCCCCCTCCCCTTTCAAGCAAAAAACAGGAAGAAAACAAGAAAGAAAATCTGAAAATTGTTTAATTAATGAAGGCTGTTGTTAGGAGCATTTCGGGGGGAGCTCTCTACCACTGGAGTCACAAACGGCTTTAAAACACGTACCACTAGCGCAAAACATTTGGGAGACGTACACTTGCAATAACATTCTAGAGACAAAAAAGGCATTTTGATAAGGTAGTATGGATGAGCTAGGGTGGGATGTTTAGGGCGCAAGGTGAGATGAAGTTTGTAGGCTGATGTGGTCAGTTGGCTTAAAATAAAAATGGATGATATTTAATATACGGATATTGGAATATCATTGATTCCATTTTCATAGCTTTGGAACAAGGAAACACCCATGTCCGCTCTTTTCTTCCCAATTTCTG
This sequence comes from Onchidella celtica, assembly GCA_963931925.1. Taxonomy (NCBI): domain Eukaryota; kingdom Metazoa; phylum Mollusca; class Gastropoda; order Systellommatophora; family Onchidiidae; genus Onchidella; species Onchidella celtica. The sequence goes on from OZ007582.1 coordinate 16,125,677, forward strand.
TGACGTACTTCACAGATGACGTCATGGCGGTGGCCATGGATAGCCAAACATTGTGCAGGCGGAAACAACTTCAGCATAACCAAATCTTACACTTCCCGACAGTACGCTTCAGGTATTAAATTGGCAATATTACATTATTAGGTTATCTGTGAAAATCTGCTCTATTGGCAACCAATTGCTGGACTTCGGGTAGAATCCGCTTTAGCGTTAGATCAATGTTAAGTAAATGAAGGCAATCAGCATTTCCTACAGTGAAGGGTGATCTCGTAACACATCAGGACCTAAGGTTTATTTGTTCTATTTCCATTTTCTGAAAAACTGGATACCTTTCGGTTCTTGGAAAAGGTATAACAAATGAACACTTAGACACTTGTTTAAAATGCGTTGTTGCACTTGTCAAGCTGTTTCACGGGGCCGATTTATGCGAACTCTTTACCATGATACTAAAGCTGCAAACGTTTAACATCGAATTTCTCAGTTGTGCAAAAAGTGGAGCTGGAAAAAACAATGAACAAAGGTCGGAACATTAGAGCTAGATCTAGGTCAGTGGTTCTCAACCTTTATCAGGCCATCGCCCACTTAGTCTCCAAATTTTCTTTCATCCCCCCCCCCTCAAACCCACTTGTTCTCCCCTGCCACCCCACGCCCCAAAATCCCTATTCAAAACCAACAGATACATTTCACAATAAGACAGACTACATATAAACTATTAAGCTACGTTGTTCAAAGCACTATTAATGACAATAGACCTGTTGATTATTCATTATAAAGCAGGAAACAATCTTTATCAAGTGCACTAAAAGATTTACGCCCTTTCTGTTCACAAAACACATTTATAAGCGTGTTGTTGAGCAAGTCAATGGCGGCCCTGTATTTGCTTCCCTCCCCCCCCCCCCCCCCATCGTCCTCCATTCATGTTTTGGCCCCCTCATCGCCCCTTGTCGCCCTTTTCTAAGTTTTCGCCCCACTCCCCCATAAATCAAAATTTGCCCACTTTGAGAACCCACTGATCTAGATCTAGCAGGAAAGTAGGGAAAAACAACAACAAAACATTGTATTTGCAGAGCCCGGCGGGTGTGGACAAACTGACAAGGGAGACGTTACAGACAAAACATGAATGTGAGAAAATTATCAAACGAGGTCCAGCATTAACGAATTGCCGGCCGCAAGCGGTAACGTTGGGGAAGTATAAACGGTTGGATAGTTACATTGAAACACGCAAGATTTCGGTCACTAGGACCTTCATCAGGTACATACAAAAAGGGGAGAAAAAAGGGGGGGCGCGCACAGTTAAAAAGACAAAAAAAATAATAATTTGATACTCCTAGTCCTATTGCGACTCACCGCCTGTCGGTTTCCATTTAACGTATGATCTAGATCTAGGTAGGCTGGTGTGGCACTGAGTCAAGTCTGGTGTGTCGCGGTTTTAGTACGAGATAAGCACTGTGCATCTGGAGTTTAACGACACCTCGAGCAATGTCTCACTAGTTTGGGCGTGCCAAAGCTGAGTCAGCTGGCGGTGAGACAAGCTCCGAGCACTGTCGAGATTGAAACACGCCTTCTCACTATCTTGGGCATGTCAAAGCTGAGTCAGCTAGCGGTAAGAGAGACCTCGGGCGCTGGTGAATCGAAACAGATGGAAACGGTCTTGGCTCAAAGCACCAATAGCCTACCAGGAGTTTGAGTTTGAGTTTTATGGCGCGTCGGCACGATAACGGCCAATTTGCGCCCTTCATGGTCTATTTGGGTACACTTTCTTTATTTATGATTTTTTTAATTTCGTGTTCAGAGCTGTCAAGTTCAACATGAAGAATTAAATACATTCATATAATTTTACCACATTGGTAAAAATTCTAAAAAAAAGTTGTTTTGTATAGATCTCCAGGAGCTCGAAATGTCTTAAAAGTATCCGAATGCAAGATAGACATGGCATAGTTTAATTCAGTATCAAAATACAAGAGGTCACAAGTGCACTGGGATTTGGGATTTGGTGGTGCACACGTCTTCTTTAGTCCACGTGTATCACAATGAATTCATAAGACACTTTTCTGGTCGTAGCTTTTGGACACTTTTTTCACTCTATAACTGGAAAGCATGTAAGGAGTGTTTAGTCCAAAGGCATGAATTAAAGTTTTCGGTGCTGCTATATTTCAATATAGCTTGTAAAAATTGGTCACAGCTATTGGGAGATGCCCTCAATACGACAGCCGAACAATCACAAACAAACAAGTATAGCAATTAACAAAACAGTCAAGCAGGCTCACACATTTATTATAACATTAATAAGTACAATCCAATAAATACCATACAGTACTCGTTCCCCTCAATCATTCATTCCACTTCCAGTTCCACGACAGTATATTCACTTCTTTAAAATATGAAATTTTGGCCTCAGCCTAACATCAATGTCTGCACTATCTTGCAGTACAATATCTTATACATATATCTCATAAATATGGCCAGCCTCGATTCCCCGAATCAGACTGCCACGGATACTGTGCTGCCTGTCGGCCTTACGCCACAGCTACCCTTGGCGGAGGCACCCAGATACTGGCGTACATCCCCAGCCCTGTCTATGTCCTCTAGGTCCTGACGGTGGCATCACAGCCCGACCCCGTCACTTCAGTTACAGCCGCTACAGCTTACAGCCTGTACCCGGCACCTATAAAGAATAACATCACATCTCTATAATACTATGTACTTACTATACACTCACCACTCATTACGACCCATCAAGCGTACACACAACATTCCACATTTCACCCACCACACAGCCAACACTCGCGCAAACACTACACAGCCGCACATCTCTACTGTAACACACACTCACAGTATTACACAGCACTCCGACTATGCTAAGAATCCATGCTCCTAACATACGTATCTCGCTCATTGTTCACATCTATTTATACAGTAATGAATTACTTGCACACTCCTTAAGTCCTCGCATATAACTTATTTGCATCATTATCATCATCAGAATATAGTAGATTTATCATCACAATTACAAATCCTTATAATTCAACCTACCAGTCTTCACTGGAATATTACATCAAACTCCCGACTGCCTCTCACACGTCTGTTCTCTTGAACTTCTGAGCTTGCAGTGACTTTTCATTACCCAGACGCTACCTCAATAACTCCAACACTTTTCTCGTGTCATTGCACGCTTTCAAGTTAACTGTCTGCCTCAACTATCCCGTGAGTTAATCTTACAACTCTATACCCACTTTACAGCAATCCTTTTAATCGCGCTCACTCCACTTGTGACAGTCATTATCTAGGAGCCGGTATCAGCATTGCATATTATTTCGAAATTTGCAACAAAAAAAATTTTTTTTTTAAATTGGAAGTCTCCACTGTTTCTTTGCAGTTCTAAAGGAGAATTCCTGGATCAAAATTATTAGCATTAATATTTTCTCTGGACATTAGTGAATACTTATAATAATGTCTTCTAGGCTCTGGATCCCTGTATTTGAGTATCGTACTACGGAATGTAACTTTAGTTAACAGATTGGACCGATGAAGGTTGGGGATGTTTTGGGATGTTACCTCCCACTTCAGAAGACAGTGATCGTATCAGAAATAACGCTTTGGGAGACCACCAAGTCGAGGGCATGTGATGTGCCACAGAAACACCGAGATACCAACAGAGAGAATGTGCATTTAATGCGTAGAACCACTATTGGTCAGTTGCACAGACAGACGCTAAGGGGTTCAGGGATCCACAGTTAGCACTGAGACGAAAGAAAGTCAGAGTGGACCACAATGCCGATTTGTCTGTTTACATGCAGAGAAAGAGTTTACAGAGAGCTTTTTAAAGTCACAAGCCACCTCAGTATAAGGAGACACCACAATCAGTAGAGCCGCACACTATCCATGGTGCACACGGCTTTTTTCAGAATGCTTGCTTACCCCACTGACCTAGTTTCGTGATTTGGCAGAACTAATTATCTATCTTTTTCCAAGTCAATAATTATTATGTACAAATACTATTTGGCATAACCCAACACTGATGTGGAATCGAACGAGCTACCATTGGTTTTCACTGGGTCACTTCGCCGACTGTTGAATCGTCGTCGGATTAGATGAGCAAAGTCGCAATAGTCGCTAGCCTGATATTGTCTCTGAAGACTGCCTCATTAATATACAGATGGCACAGATAGCCCGTGTTGACACAAGTTCCGTTTTGGTTGGTCTCGAACTTCCCATGTGTAAAACTATAAAGGTCTATTGTTTGATATTTTTAGAAGGAAACCATCTTTAGCACCTGCGAGGAATCGAGTATAAAATTATTTAAAATAAAATCAGATGAAAACAGCCATTTCACCCTGGCATGGAACATATGGAAAAAGGGGGTTAACTCTAATTCTGGACACTTCAGCGTAAGGGGAACAAACCTGCCAGCATAAAACTGCATGCAAGTACTTAAGAAAGAAAAAAAATCGTTTCCTATTGCAGATGCCTTTTCCATAATAAAAATGGCCCATGACGAGAGGAGATGTTAAAGATCTTATCCATCTTTACAATCGGAATAGGTACGTATGCACTTCCCAGTCGTCTTATCTCTATAGACATAATTCAGTGTTTGCATGTGAGAATATCATTATGAAATCTATTATATCTGTAGGGTAGGTGAGAAGATCAATCGCCGCAAAATAAATCTTGCAAGTTTTCCATGTACCAAGCTAAACCTTATAAATCTAGATCTAGGCTACATTAATACGGTATTTGGATTCGATGCAATGACTAGTAGAACTTACTGTTATGCCATGATTTCAGAAATACACAGATGTGAGAACGTTGTTTCTCTACCACCAATGTGTAAAGAGGGGTCAAAGACGAAATATCCGATCATGCTTTTTTATTCTACTCGACGAAAACGCGTCTCTGTTTTTGCGGGTCAAAAAAATTTTAAACAAATAATATTAAAGAGTGATTTTTATCCAAACTGAATGTGTCCACGTAACTCATCGTCAAAAAGTAAGTCATGACACAAAATTTCACAATTTTTGGCCACGTAGTAGCAAAGTTTAGGCGGTTACATGTTCACCCTTTAGTTCCATTATAGTAAGATTATTTTATTTTTGTTACTTGATGAAGTTCCCGGCATTATCCGGGATAAACCTGTGAACCCGCCGTTCCAGCTCTCTCTCTTTTCGGTCTAGAAAACGTTCCATATTCTACAGTCTTACTACAGATTTCAAGCGCACCAGAGAACTACGCACTCATTTCTGGTGGGGAAATTGCCCGCACCGAACTGTACGGGTATTAATACATTGTTTCCGGTGTGGTGGGTTTACTTCAGGGAGCCCAAACAAAGATTATTGTATTTTAAATGTCTACAACTTTTATTTAAAACTACCTGAAACTTGAATCAACCCAATCGGTCGATACCATAGCGATTGGGCTGGATTAGTTGACATTTAAGAAAATAGATTAAAAAATTTTTGAAAGTGTCATTTAGGTGTAGCGTCGAGGAAAAAAAAGGGCCAACGGCGCCAAAATTGCAGCACAGTGAATTATTTACTCCCACCACTATCTTTTATTATAATAAGATGATTACTATCATTATTATGCTTTTGTTGTTGTCATGGCGTTTTTTGTTTGTTTACTTTTTTTGTTGTGCATGTTTGTACACTATGATGAGCTTCCTAAAGCCATGAGGCTTGTTACAAGTGACACTTTCTTTTAATCAATTGCATTTTGATCACCAGAAACTGTTCTAGTGTGGCCACTCACCCTGTCGACCTGTCCTGAGGGTTGGTTTAATCCCCCGGACTGCCTGTATCGCTGTAACTGTCTGGATCGCAACTGTTCACCACATTCAGTGTGCTCGACGTGTGAGGACGGGTGGTTTGGTCGCGACTGTCAGTTACGTAAGTCACCCACAGTCTCGAGGGTATACTTGTTGAACCTAACTGAGACGAATCAATTCATTATATTCCGATCATCGACTTGTGAGCGTATCACCGATGTCAACAGTGCAAGAATTTGCACCACACCCCTTCCTAATTGAACGAAAAAGAGTAGCACTCACCGTATCTACACGAAAGAAATTTGTGAACAAATTTATTATGGGAGAAGGAATGGTACTTCTCAGTATTCTGTGACTCTGACGGAACTAGATGTACCGTAATAGATTTCGGTGACTGATTGCCTGGCGAGTTTAGTGACGGACTGGCTGAGACAAATACATGTAGTGTTGTTATGAAATGATTAAAGAATGTGTTCATGAATCTGTTAACACTATAGTTGACCAAATCAGTTTGTTTATGAAGTCAACAGCACAAAGGCCAAATGACGTTTCAGGCCCATCCCCGCCCCCCTTCCAGAAAAAAAACAAAAACAAACAAATGGTAGTCCGCGACTCGTCGGATTTGAAGTACGCTGAATTCCCATGACAAACTTATACTATACCCAAGAACAATTAGTTTATTAGAGGCTACTTGCACAACATTCTCAGTTATTTCCATCCCCAAACGGATGAAAATGCATTATTTGTAATGCATGAAAAACAAACAAAAACAAACGACGCGGAGTATTTTCGAAATCAGAACATAATTATCGGATAGGCTACAGCAAAAACTCTTTAAGTAACTCTCGTCGTGACATGGACATTAGGTTTACCTATCATGTCAAATTAATATAGGAATAGTTGTATAGCCAGAACTTTGAATACCATAATGTATTCATTTATCCCCCGGCTCCTTAACCTTTTCACATCATCCCGCACTTATCGGGCGATGGTGGTTTTACAACCCATCGATACACTGGCCGCCCGTTAGGTACGGCCATCTGCACACCCGTTTGCGTCCCCCGCACCATCTGGGATAACGCGCGGTTTCGTAGCGCATACTGTTTGTGTATGGGTGTGTATTCTGTGTGTGTGTGTGTTTGTAAAAATATGATTGTCATTATTTTTCTCCGAAGAACCTTTCCAATGATACTAAATATACTAGAGCTTTATCAGAAGTTTTTAATGAATTTTCAATATCTCGCCCAAAATAGTGGCTACCCAGATAATAGCCTCTCTAAAGAAGGAACGTGCAATGGGCATGCGAGAGCCTCGAGCCCCGAGATGCGAAAAGATTAAAATTAAAGGATTCCAGCCTAGTTAGAACAAGTACAAAACATCAAGAAATCAAGAACTATGAGACATTCCATTTAAATTGGTAAACAGATAATCCCTTCCCCCCACAAAAAAAGCTATTCACAAGTTGAAGGAGCAACAGACAGCTGTCCCAGATAGTCATTCGGGGTACTGAGTTGAAAGGAGTATGAAGAATACAGAAAGTCATTATATTCTTGCATAAAGTGCAGGAGATTTACAGAACGGGTAACAAAAATTTAAAAAATGCGCAAGTACTTGACGATTGCACTGCGGCACAGTATCTCCGGGAAATAGGCTACGCGAGGGCTGCCAGAACATGGTACCACCATCTCTACTTTCCATGTCAGCCCTGAAATTTGGATTGAGCTGATCATGCTTTGAATGACACACCGTCTGAAAGAGGTACAGTTTTAAAAAGTAACATCCTGGGGACGACAGAGAGTCGTAGCCCTAGGATTTGGGTTGATCTTGTTTGCTAGCTGCGTGGACACAGTCTCGCATCAGTGCCGCCCTTTGCTTTACTTGTCATCAGTCTGGAATCGGATATTAAAATTTTACTCAAGAGTTAACCGTTTGCATTGTTTGTTTCCCTTACATCACCCAAAATTGCTGTGATGAAAGCACGGCATCCCCAGTCCAATTCACGGCTGCTGAGCATGCACATTCGCAAAGATTAGCTGTAAATGTAATTCAAAAAAGAATTTGAAACTTTTAAGAGAACAAAACATAATATGGTCCTAGGACTTCCAACGTAGGGCGGAATAAATACAAAATTTCGCAGGAGCATTTAATCAAATTACATAAGCCAGACGGAATAGTTCACTGCAGCTTTCCCGTCACTATATCCCAGGAAATGCCTTTGACGAGACCAGACCACCACCCAACCTGGTGGCTTTAAAAGTTGAACCCTGGAAGTGCATTGACCCAAATGTAAAGCTTCCTTTGATCTACACGATGTACAGGGAAACTCCAGTGATTACCTGGATGAGAATCCAAGTGAGACGTCCCGGTCAGTACTTTGTGTGATGATTTACATTCTGAATGCTTTCACACGTCATTAGTTGATCTCACTGTCCACTCACCACTGTTTAGGTTCATCCCCGTTCTCCCTGTCGCCTCCTTCTTTCTCCCTCTCTCTCTGTGTTTGTTTGTTGTTGTTGTTGTTTTTACATCGCGCCATCTTTATGACTGCAGTTTGGGTCTCCGCTCCCCCATTCTTCACCCCCCCCCCCCAATATGAATGTTTCTTACCCATACTTTTATCATGTTGGATATTCTTTCCAAGGCCCTGTTGTCCAGTCACCTCGTTTCATGTTTCTAATTGAATAAGATCAAAACCTTTGTTCGTTGGTGTGATACACCTCCCTCGGTCTTCATATTGGCTCTTGAGCTTAGACTCAACGGATATTTAATTGGAGAAAATAATAGATGAACGTGTCAACATTTAAGAGTTCCGCTAGGGTTTAGTCAGGGCCGGATTAAGATCTGTAGAGGCCCTAAGCACTTAAAAGATCTTGATACCACCATAATACTGTAAATATAATTCAAAATATAACATTGAAACAGTTTTTAAAAAAATAAAAGCGAGTCTTACACGCTAGCAAATATATTTTTTTTCATTATGTTCGGGGTCACTTCTGTGGACACTCGTTCAAGGTATGGTTCAGTTTTGCAATGTGTGGTCCATGGTAAATCCGGCAATGAAAAATTGTTGTGATGTACCCCCCCCCTCCCCCCTTGATGCCCTAAGCACATGCTTATATTGCTTAACGGTTAATCCAGTCCTGAGATTAGTGTGGTGGGGGTGGGGAGGGGGAGGGGGAAAGGGGGGGGGGGTATGACTGTGTATGCCCGTGGTAATGTTGATAGCTTTGTTTTGCCTAGACCTCCTTACAGATGTGAGGATACGTTTTAACAAGGACGAGGTTTGTCGGAATATGACAACGTTTATTGTAGACAAGTACCGACAGGATATTCACTGCAGCAATGTTGGCAGATTGAAGAAGATCATTATAGATGGTCAAGGTGCTCGCTATCTATGCCAGGTCTATCTGTATCAAGGTGAGTGAAAATAATACCGACTAAGTAGACAGACCTAAAACGGATGAATTCATATATTCATAGATATAATACGTAAGTCGGGTGGGACGAGTTTTCGCACGGTGTGAATTTAGGCCCGCAAAGGCCTGTCCTTGGAACAGCTCACATCAATGAGCGTCTAGAGAACCCCAATTATCCTGCCTTTCGACTCGGCGCAGCTAAGTTTCAAACAAATACTGCAATTTAATACACTCAGTTCTCGAGTAGTTGAAATCAGCTTCACAGTATTGCAATACATGTTTTTTTTACAAGGCCATATAAAACCACCACTTCTCTGTTGTTCTGTTGCTTTTCCAGGTTTCAATATTGCACTCCACCAGTGGTCTTTCATGTCTTCCGTTTGGAGTGATAGTACAACTCATTACGGGCCACCGCTTGCCGTGGACGGTAGATTTGGCAGTGCAACTGGAGAATGTGCTCGCTCAGCTCCCGGGGACAATGACCCCGTATTTCTCTTATTTCCAGTCGAACCGCCGCAAATTTATTATATTCGTCTGTACGTCCCCAATGCAGAATGTAAGTTGATGACTGTCAGATGGTATTATTAGATTTTTTCGGCAAGCAAGAAATTATCTCCATTTTCAGATGCTGTAAAACCGTGTTACGCGTTAAGGCTTTTGCGCAGGAAGGAAATGAACATTTTCCCCGTCACAGGTAGTTCAAAGACCGTGAATTAAATAAGTGGACCGAAAAGGTAAAGTCAGCGACTGTAGTAATGAATGTTTAGTTACTAATGTTGTAAGACTGTAAAACATTTTGCAAGGTCATGAAAGATGAGTGTTGTAGTGTTTTCTGGCTGCGTTAATGTTTCAAGTAATGATTGTTATTGGATCATTTAGGTCACTGATGGGACTATGAAGAATCAGTGATGAGTAACCTGGTACTAGAAATCGGAAACTGAAAGTGTTACATGTTGTTCCCTCAACTCTAGAGTGGTTTATCAGTTGCAATAGCAAGTGGGTTGTCTAGATACAGGAAAGAGAATCATATTACTATGTATGGCCAGAACTTGTGGTTCTTTTCTTTTTATTGGGGAGATATAATCTGTATGTACATTCCCTCTAAACTGGCAGATATTCATTTTCATTGTGAAATCTGTGCTACTTATTCTCTGACTGCCGTTCATTGATTCTTTGCCATAGGTGACCACAATTTTATTGCATTTTTCAATTAAAATTAAACTAACATTCTGACTTCTGTTTCACTGATACACATTGGCCTTTTCCTTTTGTTGATTAAGACCAAGGACATGGGCCTCATCAACACACTTTTCGGTATACGCTCAAACCGAACATCGGGACTTGGGAAGTTGGCGGCAGACTACACTCCAGGGATGTTGGTGTGTTCTTTGATCAACACATAGAACTTAGAAATACATGGAAAATGATAGAGATTAGACCTGACCCCGGCTATGATCTGCAGATATATGTGAATTGCAAGTGTTTGGAGGTGAGCCTGAAGTTTGGAAAATTAGCATATTAAATCAGACACTATTGCTCATGGCAGGTGCACGCTGGGTAGACCTTGTGAATATACCAACAGGCCCATTGCGGATAACGGCCAGTTTAGTTGTCAAGACCGTCGCCTCACCATGGCAGTGGTAGCATTGATTTTGATTCGTTAGCTGATTTGCACCGTGAGCACTTCAGGCGTCGCGAACCAATCGGCGGCGAGCTAAAAAAAACAGTTCACTACAGTAAACAATGACACGTGTATTCACGCACATGGGAGACGTTCGGTCAATTCTTTCACCCCCTTTCCTTTGTTTACGTTATATGGATGGTAGGGAATCTGACCAGCTTGGATCCATCTTTTCCACCCCTGTCATAACAGTCAACTGCAATGCAACCAGCAGGCATTTTAACCTCTTAGACATCTCTTGAAGTTACACGCGTCAGCTGATCCACCCGCCATTTTAGGTGTCGGAAGTACAAAACAAAAAAACTCTGTGACGTCATTCGCAATGGGCCTATACACATGCATTATAGACCCTTTTCATTTACCATCCTCCATATCACTTGATTTGCAAACAAAATGGCGGCGTGCCCCACTTTAGGGCGGAAGTGGTGGACAACAGTCAAACGATGCCATCCTCTTATTGGGCACCCAACTGTACAAACCCCTTACGTGCTGGTTCTGGCATAAAAATGCATCTTTGCTTAGACTGTGCACATAGTCAGATGCCATCACTAAGGCAAGTGGAGGTTTTTACCCTACACGGTGCTACACGGCGGGGACAAGGTGGTCTAGAGGCAAGGTGCTCGCCTCTCATGCCAAGGGTCCCGGGTTCAAAACCCGGGCAGTGCAGGCATTTTTGAAATTGGGATTTTTCTCATATTTTCAAGTCCCTGATCCTATTGGGGGGTAGGATCGCGTACCTAGACTTCTCGGATAAGGACGAAAAATTCGGAGGGCCCGTGTGCACGTTGCGCACGTTAAAGACACCTTGGCAATTGGAAATCGTAAAGACCAGGCCGAACAGGCCACTGCCCGGGCAAAATTGAAATTAATAGATTAAAATTTATCCATATCACCCCCCCCCCCTCCCCCCGCCAGCAACAACAAATATTTATTATTCATTATTAAATGTATAATTATTATTATTAATAAATATTCAAATATTTGCTCTGAGATAGAGAGAGGTAGAGAGAGAGAGAGTGAGCGAGACAGGGAGAGAGAAAGAAGCAGTGTAGTGTGTTGAGCGCTTCCCAGGCGCTCCATTCTGCTCTGTGGTTGACATGTTGTTTCTGTAAAGCGCATAGAGCATTTTAAATGGATAATATGCGCTATATAAATGCCATCCATTATTATTATTATTTTATTTTTTCGATGCCGTGGGGCTCGCCGCAAACAACCGTAACGCGGAAGTGAAAGGGGTATATAGAACAGAACTTGTAGAAACAACAATAACAACAACTAAAAGTTTTTACATGGTGAATATTGTTTCGTTCATGGCATTCCAGATTTTGGAGAAATAAGTAATGCTAACCATCATGACAGTTGTCCTATTCAGCGTCTAGCATACTTGCCATTGTTAACAGTCATAGCTGTCTATTTTATTTCCTTCAGTCAAGGAGACTTTGTAACGACGACTTCGATAACCATTCGATAAATGGCTATGCTTTAGTATCAGGTACACGCTGGGCACTAACTGATTGAAAATCAATTGTCGTTACGTCATCATCCAACTAGCCGACGGATCATAATCGGCTGTAGGTCGCCTGAGCTTAGACTCTTTGATAGTGACGTCTCTTTTTGCAGAAATCAGTTGTCCCCCTGGCATGTATGGCAGATACTGTGACCAGTTCTGCGATTTTTGTGTCGATAACGAATGCTACAGCAGTACAGGAGGATGTCCCAAGGGCTGCAAACCTGGCAAACAGTATGAGGGATGTACAAAAAGTCAGTACATGAATGAAAATGTGTGTTCTTCACACCGCAGAATTTATTTATATTGTTAGACTTAAAAGCTCTGAATACGAAACATAAATAAAGAACATGTACCCAAATAGATCGTGAAGGGCGCAACGTGGCCGTCATCGTGCCGACGCGCCATAAAACCCAAACTCAAATTCAAATTTGAACCTTTGTGAGGAGAAAACTCTGATCTCTTCAAATTTATAAGCTCTATATAAAATTGTCTTATCAATAAATTAGTCACAGTTTCCCAACTTTACAGATAAAACCATTTTGTACGGAATGTTTAAATTAGATTTTAATTGATGAAGCTCTGGGTATCAAGCTTCAATAAAGTGACAAGGAAAAAGGAAAAAAAAAGCTAAGAGGCACAACGTGGCCTTATCACACCCGACGTGCGATTAAACTAAAACCCAAAGGCCAAAAATTCTTGTATTCTTGACTGTGCTTTGGAACAGTACAACCTATGCCCATGTAACTTACTTTACTTTCATCTTATTCTGATCTGATAAACTTTCCTTCTGTAGTATGTTTCTGTCCATGTGGAAAAGCGACATGCGTAAATTTCCTGTAATTACAACTTACAAAAACAAGTAATCCCTATTCTTTCAGGATTGCTATAAATATAAATACCTAATTTCAAAGTGGGTTCTGGGCGGGTTCTTCTGGTTGGGTCCCTTTCTGTCCTATCATTAAGTTTGATCTGTATGTCATCTTAGTTTTTCCTCCCACTTAATATGACCGTTATCGTGTCTATGCGCACTCCTTCTGATTCTAAACTGAAACCCAAAGAGGAGACAAACATGACGTTTAAATACTGGGACTACATTAATGTCTACATAGGGTGCGGTCAACAAATTTGTGGTGTAGGTAACCCGTTAGAAAGTTGCATGATACAAGAAAAATAACCAAGATCGATCAGTAATTCCGGACAGGCATTTTGTTATAATGTATTTGATGCAAGCACTTAAGTTCAAAATTATTATCATTATAATGTGCCAACAAGACAAAGTAATATCATGGCATTTATTTCTGTGGTTATTATCTGGGGAGAGATAAGGGCGCATTACTCCAGATTTATGGCGTAGAAGGATTTTCTTTTTCGGATTTGATTGTTTTTTGTTGTAAGAGTTTGAGCTGGCCAGAGGAATAATCTTGATTTGATCGTGTATGTACTGAGTGTTTTAGTGCTTAGACTTAACTATACTTCATTAAGTGTCCATTCCTTTGCACCCTTGTTCCAACAGCGTGTGATCAGGGATTCTATGGAACAGACTGTCGCAACCGGTGCCCACAAACCTGTAGGCAATGCGATCCTGTTACTGGAGTATGTAGTCTTTGTGTCTCCGGATACTTTGGTACTTTCTGCAGTCAGTCCTGCTCCAAGAATTGTCGGTCCAGGGTCTGTGAAATCCAGGATGGTACATGCAGTGGCGGTTGCAGTCCAGGCTGGCATGAGAACACATGTGATAAACGTAAGGTATTCGTTTGTTGATCCGTCATTTTTAACTTCTATCACTATGGACCTTGGCCTTCCATTTAGTCTGTTTGTAACCAGAATGCATGTATATTTCCTTCTTCCAATATTCGAATCGCTAATGAAGTCTTGTCCATCATGCAAACCGGACCAGGTCTCTAATGGAATGGTGACAGGAAGTTTGAATTAAACAGAAAGACATTTATGTTTTAATAGTTCCAAAGTTAATACAACAACACGAGATCTCTTTGTTATGGGTAGGTATTTTTCGAGCGATAAATCTTTTTTTTTTTTTTAATTCGTCTCATAACTATGATCTCGTATCTGTTCCAGTTTGTCCCGAGGGTACGTATGGCCTCGACTGCTCAACTGTCTGTCCAGAATCGTGTCTGAAGGGTCTGTGCAACGCCAGTAATGGCTCGTGCATCAGCTGTCCATCCGGCTTTACTGGAACGCTCTGCAATGAGCGTGAGTTCTTAACATTTCAAAATTTGGTTTACGTGTAGCGTTTTGGCGTTAGTGCATATCATTGCAAACTGACCAAAATCTTGTGATTGGTCGGGCGACACATGCAGTTGAAATTTCAAAATAATAATATACTTCCAAAAATAGTGAATTATCCTTATTATTGTTTTTCATAATAAAGAAAATGAGAAAATTATCTTCTCTCCTCATTTGATCTTATATCTGTTTCAGTTTGTCCACAGGGAATGTATGGCCTCAACTGTTCCAAGGCCTGTCCAGAAACTTGCCTGAACGGCCTGTGCAACGCCCGTAATGGCTCGTGCTTCAGCTGTCCACCTGGTTTTACTGGAACATTCTGCAGTGAACGTGAGTTCTTAGCATCTAAAACTTTGGATTACATGTAGGATTTTGTCTTTAGTGCATATCTATGCAAACGGGCCAAAATCTTATTGTTGGTTGGGTGACACATACAGTTGAAATTTCAAAAGACAATAATAATATTTCCAACACTAATGAGTTGTCCTTGTTACTGACGTAGTCGGCAGATGTTTTTCGTGTGATTACCTATGGGTCTTGTATTAATTTTATATCTGTTTCAGTTTGTCCGGAAGGAACGTATGGCCTTGGCTGTTCCATTGTCTGTCCAGAATCGTGTCTGAACAGTCTGTGCCAGGCCAGTAATGGCTCGTGCATCAGCTGTCCGCCTGGCTTTACTGGAACATTCTGCAGTGAACGTGAGTTCTTAATATCTCAGATTTGGTTTACGTGTAGAGTTTTCGCTTTAGCGCATATCAGTGTGAAAGGTCGAAAGTCTTGAGATTGGTAAGGAGAGTTGGTAAGCTGCAGTTTAAATTTCAAAAGACAATATATTTCCAAAATCGATTACTTGTCTTTATTACTGACGTGGGCGACAGGTATTCTTCATACTGGTTACCTATGGGTCTTATATCTGTCTCAGTTTGTCCGGAGATGACATCAGTTGTTCTAACGTCTGTCCAGAAACGTGCCAGACCAATTTGTGCAACGCTAGTAATGACTTGTGTTTTAGCTGTCCACCTGGTATCACCTGAACGTTCTGCAGTGAACGTTAGTTCTTAACATCGCATTTAGATTTTTGGTTACAGCTCAAGTTGGCATAGACGGAAAATCTTACTCTTATTGTGGAGACAATTGCAGTTTACATAAAAAAACAAGAAACAAATATTTTTCCAAAATTAATGATATATTTTGTTATTGGGGGGGGGGGGGGAAGAGAGATATTATTGTACTGTAGAGACAGTCTTATTTCCTCTCTTGGTCTGTTTCAGTTTGTCCGGAAGGAACATATGGCCTCAACTGTTCTACTGTCTGTCCAGAAACGTGTTTGAACGGTCTGTGCAACGCCAATAATGGCTCGTGCATCAGCTGTCCATCCGGCTTTACTGGAACATTCTGCAGTGAACGTGAGTTCTTAACATTTCAAAATTTGTCTCACGTGTAGAATTTTGGCTTTAGCGCATAATAATATATCTGCAGATGGGTCAAAATCGTGTGATTGGTCAGGAGTCAGATGTAGTTGAAATTTGAAAGACAATATACTTCTAACATTAAAGAATTGTCCTTATCTTATTGTTGATGTTTTTAATATGATTACCCATAGGTCTTGTATTTATAATCTATTTCAGTTTGTTCGGAGGGAACGTATGGCCTCAACTGTTCCAATGCCTGTCCAGGAACGTGCCTAAACGGTCTGTGCAATGTCAGTAGTGGCTTGTGTTATAACAGTCCATCTGGCTTTCCTGGAAAGTTCAGCAACGAACGTGAGTTCTTGACATCCCAACATGTGGGCTATATGTAGAGATTTGGCTTTAGCACATGTCAGCTGAAGGAGCCAAAATCCTGTGACTGGTACGGCGACGCAAGCAGGTTTTAAACAACAGAAAATATTATAATTATTTCCTAAATTAATGACGTGTTAATGATGTAGACAGCAGATGGTTTTCATAAGATACATCCCTCTCTCTCTCTCTCCTCTTTCTCTCTCTCTCTCTCCCTCTCTCTCTCTCTCTCTCTCTCTCCCTCTCTCTCTCTCTCTCTCTCTCTTTCTCTCTCTCTCTCTCTCTCTCTCTCTCTCTCTCTCTCTCTCCTTGTTCCTAAGTTGAGCTTATATTTATAGCTGTTTCAGTTTGTCCGGAGGGAAGGCATGGTGTCAACTGTTCGTACGTGTGTCCAAAAACATGTCTAAACACTAAGTGCAACCCTTTTAGTGGCTTGTGTTACAGTTGTCCACCTGGCGTCACAGGAAATTTCTGCAGTGAGGGTGAGTTATCATTTTCCCAAAATTTGAGTTACGAGTGCAGGTTGGGCTTCAGCGAGATTCAACGCAAAACTTAGCAAAGACGTGTGGTTGACACATGGCAATACATGTAGATAAAGTTTACACAACATTATAAAAGAAAAAAATGCACCAGTGGCTGTTCATGCTTTTCTTCAAACTGTGCACTGAACAGGCTGAAGAGATTGTTCATTCGAATCAAATATAAATTGAAGAGCGATTTTTCCAGCACTGGGTAAGTCAAATTTTGCATGAATTATTGCCCCTTTCAGATAGTCATTCAAAATTAGTGTAAGATGAGGTGTAAGTGTTCAATTAAAACTTGCTATGCCCAGTCTTAATCCGACAATGGAGACGCAACATACCAAGTCATAACTGAACAGTTACACCGCGCCTTACACTAATTTTGAATGACTATCTAAAAGCGGCCATAACTCGTGCAAAATTTGACTTACCCAGTGCTGGAAAAATCGCTCTTCAGTTTATACCTGCGCGTGGTTGGTTGGCTCTTCTGTCCTATGATTCTCCTATATATTCTGTCTGTTGTCTGGCTTCTTCCTAGCAGGATGTGGCCATTATCGTGGCTGCGGCTTTCCTTAAACTCAGCCTGGTTTAATTTAAAGATTATTTTTTTTAAAGAGGCTGTAAAGAAAGAATTCAAAAGCAGCAATGGTACTTTCCCCACACAGCCAGGGGTTATCACACCTGTAGCTACGTTATGAAAAGTATTATACTTTATAGAACAATAGACAACTTGCTGGGCGGGCTGTGTTCCAAGTTTGGAACCCGCAAACAATAAATTAATATTGACACGTGAAAATGTTTACGATTTCTTTATTTGCTTATTCCGTTTTTATACTATTAGATCTACATTTTTTTTTTTTTTCGCCTGATGAAGGTCCTTTGACAGATGGCTCGATTTGTCTGTCCCTTTCTGTTGCGTTTTAGTGTATTTTTTCTGTATTATTTCTTAGGTGGGACTTTGCAAAATATAACCCTTTTCTTTTTGCCATAGTAATTTTGACTTTGCATCATGCTTTGCCACGACGCCACAAATTTTCTGTGTTTTTTATATTTTGTTATTGAGATGTTTGGCAGATGGTGCTTAGTTTGACACAATTCGTTCTTCTTCTTTTTGAAATTGATCTTGTATTGACTGCTGCTTCAGTTTGCCCGGATGGAACCTACGGAGTCAACTGTTCAAATGCCTGTCCAAAAGCGTGCCTGGCAAATCTATGCGAGGCCAGAAATGGCGCCTGTTACAGCTGTCCACCTGGTTTTACTGGAGCATTCTGCAATGAACGTGATCTTTTCAACCCTGAACGTGTGATGGGTAAGTGGAGCCTGGGCATCACCAGACATCACTGTAGACATGGCAAAGGCATGGCATGGTACTAGACCAAGTTTTATTATTTTTTTTAAATCAACAAAGACACAATTTACAGTGAAAATAACGAGATGTAGTTGCTGTGGAAGGGAGCGATTGGTAATTGCCGGCACATATGGAGCATGATCTATATATAGAACATTTTGAATTACAGAGAGATTATAGCTCTAGAGGAAAGTTTATCTACTTTCTCATCGTACGCACAAACTCGGACGATCTTATTCATTGGTTAAAAGTAGAAGGAAAACTGTTTAGTTTTCAAAAGCACAAATTTAAAGAACATTAAATTCCTTTATCATGGCACTCCATGGTGGTCAAGTTTTCCAAAGCTGTAGTTGTTGTCTGTAACATTACTATAATTACTGTGCGTAAACAAAACTCCATCACCTTACTTTTCTACTTTGGCAGAACCCTACTCACCACCTCGTTCTTTAAGATCAAGCGATAAAGGTCTTCTTAAGATTTTTAATCACAAGTCAAAGAAACTAGGAGGCAGAGTATTTACACACTGTGCCCCGCATATCTGGAACTCGCTGCCAAAATCATTTCGAGAAGTATCTACCGAGTCAAAATTTAAGACTAGTCTAAAAATCTACCTTTTTAAAAAAAGACGTTCAGTTGTGAAGTCTTATTCCCAATCCATTTATTTTCTCAATTCACTTTATTTTTGCTGTTTTGTTGTTTAATTTCTGCCTTACAGTATGTTATACGTGTGCCTCTAGGTATATAAGTATGTCTAGCACAAGAGAGTATGCAATAGATTGTGTTAGGAGAACAAGTCCCTCTGTAAAGCAAATTGTGTGGATTTTGGGCGCTATAAATGATCTTCATTATTGTTATTATTATAAGATATTAAAACTCGGGAGATCTTTGGAAAGGGTATGCTGAGAATTTTTATTTGGAGCGGTTCGGCCAAACTCTGTTCTGGTGTTGTAGGTTAGCATTATTCTTTTGTTCCAGGTCAGATTCCCCACGGCTCCAGCGTTCAATCGGTGTGGGCAATTGTCCAAGCTGTGCCAGTGGCTCTCCTGGCTGTCGTTTCCCTGGGTCTTCTGGCAGCCAATTTTATCATTAAGGTCAAGGAAACCGTGAACCCTGGTGTTGACAGGTCTGAAGAAAGTTTCTCTCAGGATGCAGAAACTAGTTCCATGGGCAATACCACAGGACTTGAACGGACACCTGATTCCGCTGTTTCCAGGACAGGGGACGAATTATCTACAGAGCTTTCCTTTGATCCAACCTTTTCGTCAGCAGATTTTTTATGAGTATTCTGTTGTTCGGGGACGTTTTCGCCTAATTTAACACCAATCAAAACTCCAATTTTTGTAGATGAAACTATGACTTTTTTTTTTTCAAAGAAATCGATGGAGTGTTTATAAAATGGTTTGATCAGCTAAAAACGAACTTTAGTAGGAAGGTCCTTCGGCAGTGTGGTGGGGGATTTGAGATTCAGAAACCGAGATGTCCAGATTTATAGAGATGACAACAATAAAGTAATAATCATACAGGTAATACAGAAATAATAACAACACATATGAACTTGAACTTCATTTTATTTCATGCATATTGTGTGATCGTCCTTCTAGCTGCTTTTTTTTTATTTCTCGTCATTCCACGCCCCCCACCCCTCACCTCCCATTTATCTAAAATTTTAAAATTCATCTCCTTTTTCACTCGTCTTGCTCTTTTGTATCTGTTTGGTCTGTCTGTTTGTCTGCCTGCCAGCCTGTCTGTCTGTCTGTCTGTCTGTCTGTCTGTTTCCGGGTGGTTGGATGGCTCTTCTTGTAGGGTCACCTGTTGTCCTATCGTTCTGTTATATTCTGTATTTCGTCTTGCTTTTTCCTAGCACAATGTGACCGTGACCATGTCGACGTGCTTTTTCCAAACTCAAATTCTGTCCATCTGTCTGTTTGTCTGCCTGTCTGTCTGCCTGTCTGTCTGTCTGTCTGTCTGTCTGTCTGTCTGTCTGTCTGTCTGCCTGTCCGTCTGTCTCTGTCTCTGTCTCTCTCGCCGTCATTTGGTATGGTTATTTCTCACGAACAGCAACCGTCAACATCATCAAAGTCCGCATACAAAAAAGGCATGACTTTGCATGGAGATGCTTTCCAGAGATTTTTCAGTCTTAAAAATTTCAACTTTTTTTTTTTTTTTGCGCCTGCATACAAAATCCAGCCTTTCTGTTGTGTGCACGAACCTTGCACCATTAAAACACAATTTACGCAAACGTGTGCAGCTTTTGAAATGACAAAACTGGTTACTTGTGATTGAAGTCTTTATTAGAACTTGCAACTTGCAAGCAGAAAAACCAGATTTTCCGTTGTGGGTGCGTAACGGTATGGCATGCTACAGTTTGGGTCCCATGACCTGTCTGGCGGATTGGCTACTTCTTGGCTCGTGACTGGTCAAAATAAATAGATAATATAGAGCTGATTTCTTAATCTTATTTATAAAAAAAAAACAATTGGAAAATAGATAATAAAATGAAATAAAAACCCAGAGGAAAAGCAATAAGATTGGTTTGTTGGAAACTATACGTTTCCACTACCCAGTGTCATTTGGCGGGCTGACAGTTGGAATCGAATGCCCATTGCAGATTAGGGTCTGAAAGTAACAGTTAATGTGTGCTTGGACCTGGGTTCAGGTGGTCAATAAACAGTGCAAAAGGCACGAAACCGGCCGTGAAAAAAAAAAAAAAAAAGATACTTATCATGCTTGAGGCCGACGACAAACTTCGCCCCAATACTGCTTTATTCTACCTCACTATTGGTACGCCTTGAGAAAATCGCCGGTATAGGTTTGTAGTTAAACTTTACAAAGTGTTAAAACATTTAAACACTTTTAAATCTACCCCTAGAGGAGTAATGCTTTCACTATTTTACAGGAATGATAGTATATTCTGTATGTGCCATTTATGGTCCTATCTCAAGTTTTGTGAAAAGTGGAGATAGAGCAAGATTGCAGTAGGACGATGATAAGTGGTCCAGTTGTCCACGTGCATCAGTACTGAACTGGAACTTAAGGACCTAAGGATGTTATAAATTCATATTATAGACTCTACTGTCTGCAGATTCCACGGGAACTCACAACTTCTCTGAGTGCCCACTCTAATGCTGAGTCCACTACAGCCTGGGTGGTTTCGGTCAAAGTATTACGATTAGTTTTGTTTGGCGGCGGGAAGTGAACTATTTAATCCTCGGGTCTTTTGATTTGAGTGTATTAACTATTATAATTATTAATGTGGGTTTGTTTTCTTTTTCTTTTTTATGATCGTCATGGTGATATTTCAGACCTCTTCAAAATGAACTCGATATCATAAAAAGATTTATAATAATCATGGAAATAAACGGCTAATATTAATAATAGTGGTACTGCTCCTGCTGTTGATGATGGTATTGGTGATGGTCGTGGTATTGTGTGGTGATGGTGGCGTTGATAATGGCGGTGGTAGTGCTAGTGGAGATGACAGTATTGGTAGTGCTGGTGGTAGTGCCGTGGTGGTGGTAGTTGTGGTAGTGCTGGTGGTAATGGTGCTTTGTGGTAGATTCTGGGGAGCTTCAAAGAATTGCGCCATTTGAAGCAACAGATATGCTCGGCGATCTTCTTTCTCGTGACCAAAGGAGGGAGTGATCAGTGAAAGAGGAGAAGACGAGGGGAGGCAGTGAAGAAATTGTGGACAGAGATGGGGGCAGAGAGACAAGACAGAGAGAAAAAAGAGAGAGAGAGAGAGAGAGAGGGGGGGGGGGGAGAGAGAGAGAGAGAGAGGTTTATCCCTAGACAAAGCCGGGAGTTAAATATCTAATTATGGTACTTTGTAATTATTTAAATTATAGTAGATACTTCATTGTGACTAATGGTACGTTGGCGAGCCATGGAAGTATTGGCGTATTAAAAAAAAAAACTTCAATCATATACTGAAGGGAAGTTAATAAAGTTGCCCCTTGTCTACAACATAACTCCAATGGACGTACAATACTGTCTCCAAATCTTTAACAGGGGATTTACAAATAACAAATCCCAGACTGCTTTGTGCTTGATACAAGACAGTAAACCATAAAATAGTGGAACAGAGAAATAAATGTAATAAATATACAAATAAATCTCGCGACCGACTTCCTGAACTGAAACATGCACTGAGAAGACTATAGACAGATGCACAGACAAAAATATTAATGTGATATTATTATGAACTGCCTCAGCTACAAAATTTAAATAAACTGTTACGATACCATTTTTGGTGTAATTCGACCTATATAAAGCATGGTAAGAGTTTTATCATTTGCATACATGTATTTATTTTATCAGTGACACTTTATTCAAAGTGTATACACCCAGGTTTGTTCAGCATGCAGTAAAAACCACAAATAATATTATTCTTATTGTCTAGACCTCTATTTATTCCGAGGCTTTATTTTAGTTTACTAGGATTAAACCATCCCATTTCTGAAAAATATGTTGCATTTGCTGTGATATAGAGAGAGGTAGAGAGAGAGAGACTGAGCGAGACAGGGAGAGAGAAAGAAGCAGTGTAGTGTGTCGAGCGCTTCCCAGGCGCTCCATTCTGCTCTGTGGTTGACATGTTGCTTCTGTAAAGCGCATAGAGCATTTTAAATGGATATGCGCTATATAAATGCCACCCATTATTGTTATTATTATTAATATTATTTTCACCTCCTTTTTTTCTAATCTAATTTTTATTTTATTTTGCTTTGTTTTCTGGTTTTGTTTTTATAATGCATGTTACCTTGGGAACGGTGGCAGGATGTTACGTACACTGTCGATTTCCACAACTACCGCCACCACGTTCCGGAAGGAGGGGAACGAAAATGCTGCAGCAATGACAACGTTGATTTGCGGTCTTTTTGGAATTAAGGAAGTTATCTGGTTCTTTGGTATCAATTACTTCCATTTGTATGTAGCTGAGGAGTCACATTGTAAAGTATTTACAACTTAGGGATTTTATTCAGTATTCTACTAGATTTGCAACAGTCATGGCGTGTCAGCATAATTCTAGAACTCGTATTAGCAAAAATACAATGTTAAGATGTGATATTTATAGCAAAGATTTTTTTTTTCTGATCAATTGAAAGTCTGACAGGCCAGGACTTTCAAAGATTAGCTCTGGTTTGGTTGCAGAAGAAATTGTTATCTTATTGGAAGCAAGTAACAAAATGTTAAATGGACGAATGCTAACAAAAACTATCACAATTCTGAGTATGAAGTGCAGGATCAAAGGCAAAAGAAGAAGAAACAAAGACCCTTATCCACATCTGCTTTATTGTCTACACCGCATTATTGAATTTCTTATTTATTTCTGTAACAGAATGAAGGATGTGGACTTATCAATTCATGCTTCCGGTTCTGAGTGTGTCCTTCCTGGTTGCTTCAGGTAACTGAATGGCGTCAAAATCCATACCGGGAGCTATTTTTTTGTTTTTTTGGCTAATTTCCATTTCCGAACACTCATTAATATACTATTATGTTATGCTAGAACTCGAGAGAGCAGCGTAAGGACACGAATTAACGTATGGCGTCTTCATCACTTGTTTCATTTGCCGGTCTGCATGAAATCCGTGTTTCATAATATTTATTCTGCCTCAGAATTTGGTAAAATGGAGGTAAATGTATTCATTCCTGGTTGCTATCTTTTCTCCAAATCCCTGTCTGTGTTTAGCCGCCAATACTCAGGCATCGGATTGGCTGCGTGTGCAGAATGTTTGATGGTGTCTGAAATACATAAATATTCATTCATTCACTACAGCTCTTGGGCTTTTTTTTTTTTTTCAAAATTATTAATAAAATTATAAGTTCTGATAATTTCTGTAATTTGTACTATTTGAGACAAGTGCATACAACTCTAAGACAAAATTAATGTGTCCGTTTAAAGAATTTTACAAATAAACTCGTCTGTGCAAAACATAAGCGTTTCACAAATGGCAAACTTGTCAAAAAGTTTTCATTGACGACCACGGGCATTGCTGGCAAGACGCAAAAAGTTGTCACTGGATGTCTGGAAGAGCTCGTGCAGCTGTTGCAGTTTCATCGGGATGTGCAATTACTGTAGTAAAAATCTTATAATTTCCTTCACACACCTGAATGTGACTGGTTTGTTCCTGCATTTCCGACGGGCGAGGGAGAATGGTTGCATAGCAATTCGGAAGATTTGTGGTCATTTGTGCGCTTGAGCTCGAAAGTTACCATATTCGGAGTTATGAGTATTTTCCGACACAAGCACAGTTGAGCCTGAGATCTGCCTTTTTGCTCTCTGTTCCGTTAACATTTGGTCGTCATTCCACTAGAGTTTGCTCACCTTCCGCTTGACACAACGACAGACAAACCAAAACATCAAAATTCTAGGTACGATTTCAAGAAATTCGGTTTAATAAAGAAAGTATTTAAATTGCCTAATAGTAATACCCATCTCCAGTGTGCAAAAAGGGACAGAGATAAAGATTATGTCATTCGAATTGGCATCTTTGGGCAAAATGAAACCACAAAAAAGCACACTCTATTACGTTTATGATCTTTCATGTTTTGGTATTAAATTGGCTTTATGTATTTCCTACACAGAATATTTTAATCTTCCCTTTTGCCTTTGCCCCCCCCCCCTTTTTTAAAAATTCTTAATGTTATTTTTTTCTCATGTTATGTGTAATGTACACATCGCCTGCAGTCACGGTGACTGAATTCGACAGTGTCACACCTAACACTTTTCACGACAGGCCTAGACTGCGGTGATGGCTGGTTTGGTCGTAAATGTCGATACAAATGTCGTTGTGTGGATAACAAATGTGACACTCGCGGGGAATGTACCCAGGGTAGAAAGTGTGAGTACGGCTGGTTTGGTCCGGCGTGTCAGTACGGTAAGACACAATTCGTTTGTTTCCCTTGGTGTGATTTTTCTTTTTAGTCAATGATAGGACGAGGCTTAAATTTGTCTGAGGAAAAAATGTGAATACAGACAGTTCTCAAACTGGTCAATATTGGAAAAAAAAAATTGTCCTATCCTGCCTTTTTTTTTTTTTCGAATTTTCCATTCTTACTTTACGAGGCAAACGTCAAATACGGGCGTTCTCCCACCTTTGATATGAAGTTCTGCCTCCAGTCCATAGTTTGCGTTGCTATGAAAGCATAGGTATTATATCCATCAGAAAGTAAATGGGATCTATACATTGCCAAAGACCTCAAATCTCTTGGGATAGCCCGCATGTCTTAAAACATTTTCAGTGACTTGAAGAATAAATAAATGAATAAATAAATAAGTAAATAAATAAACAGAACAGTATTCACTGATAGAACCAATACAATTACCCCACCCAAGGCTATTTTGATGGAAAGCAAGTTTCTTTGTTGCCATACCAAAGAAAAATATATATATTTATTATAATATAGTTCTTCCCTAGACATTGGGAGATATTGAAATTTCTATGGCCTTTAAACATCAATTGAACTAAAAGTCAATTCTTTTTAGTTTTTTGAGTAACATGAGTACAATATAATATATAATGTTATTCCAAGTTACAATTTTTAAGTAAATACGTCTATTCTGCACGTGTGTGCCGGTGTGTGAGAATGTGTATGATTCGCTGTAGGTGCCAAAATAAGTGATATAAAGCGCTTCAAACCTGTTTTATTAGCATTAAACAAAAATTCCGCCGTATGAAAAAAAAAAATGATAATAAAATCTTAGTCCAAACGTACGACCAAAAGCAATGAAAATGGTGAAATCAAAATAGAGAGGCGATTTCCGGAAACAGTGGGGGAAAGGGGGGCATGAGGGGGGGGGGCGCAAGTAAATATTTTTTATCCAAGCCTCCTTAATCATGTTTACTTAAGAATTAATTGAACCAAGATATTTTGTGACCCATAGTGCTATCACTGACTGGCTTTGTGCATCAATCTGTTCCCACAGCCGACGCCCTGGTCACAAGTCCTGATGCCCCAGCCTGGCTGAAAGATGAGGATGACGACACGTGTGCTAACAACGTATCTCTTCCATTGGCCATGCAGGTGGATGTGGAAATCACCTGGCTACGGACGGTGGTCAATAATCCTCGTAAGTCCTTTTGTTTACCGTCGGTTTCTAATGCCATGTAACCATACTGTGGTGGGACATACCTGAAGACTCACAGCTAAATTGTGACAAAGCAGTGATGACTTCAGTTCCTTCCCATGCCAATTGTTCCGAAATCTGGTTACTGACATGCTCCATCATGGTTGGAAAGAGAATGGATGGAGCAGGCTTGCTGCTTGATCAAACAGCTAAGTGACTCGTCGATATGAAAATAGTGATGACAGTACAGTCTAGATTTAACTTAGAAATTTCATAAGAACTTAGTACACTTTTCGTATATTTTTGGTGTTTGAAATTGCATAGCAACCGTCAGAAGGAAATAAACACATAAATGCCGACAATCATGGAAATAGGCGGGCAGTGTTCAAAAGAGATGAAAGCCTTGTTCTTGGGCAATAAAAATGGAAGCCACAAAGCTTCATTCATGTTGTTGCTTGACCAAATTGTGCAGGTTTATTTTCCTTCCTCTTTTCTACAGAACATATAGGTAACATCTCCTTTGAGTTCTTCAGGAACCAAACTGCCTGTGCAAACATGACATCTTTCATAGTATACAGTCAAACACGAGATATTTACTGTAATAATACGAAGACGGTGACTGGGATTGTTCTCAATGGCATTGGAGTGAAGTCTCTATGTTCTCTCTACGTCAGTCTTGGTAAGTTGACCACTGACTGAGTGTTATAGAAGGCCAGGCAAAGTAGATGGAGGTTATCAGTGACGATCTGATAGAGATGATATTGTCATATTGGGAATAACACTTGTAGTGATTGTTCATACTTTAACGACATTCGATTCACTGAACATGCCCAACTCTTTCTCAGAGAAACCAGCCAAAATTGCTACGGACTGACGTTGTTGTTTTATTTATGTATTTTTTTTGTTTTGTTAAATGTTTTTCAGTTACAAACGTACCTGTTTGCTATGATGGCAGATTAAACAAAATGTTGACATAATTGTTTATTCCAGTTTCTGACACGAGAATTGTTATGTGTACACATTTCCCTAAGTGCAAAATGTCCATGATTCTGTTTGCACATCGTAAAATAAGCAACTTAATGTTATTTAACCAATGAAAACGAAACTGCCAACCTCAGCGACTATATCTGAATTATCCTGGATGATGACACTACATATTGGAACTATTAGAAGGCTGCCTATTATCGGCGATTTTAGGGTTATAACGATTCTTGTTTTTATTTATTCATGGATGACGGGATCGAGCAGGTATGTCCTTCTCAACGTAATCCAAGTAAGACAAGTGTGGGCCACCAACTATTGAGTTATCTTAGAAACATCGCAAGGAACCATAACATTTCTTGTCTGGCTCTAAATTGTGGACTTTCAAACGTTCAGACAAAATAATGTGTTGCATTGGTGACACAAAACAAACATCTTGGGTAGGCTACTCAATGGCTGGGTACTGGCTACATGGTCACTGAACAGTGCAGCACTCGTTAACAGCTCTAGAAAATTAAGAGGTCATTGAGAATGAATTTGTTGTTATTTGGTGAGAAATGTCAAACCTGCGTGGGGATTGACTGCTGCAGTTTGGGTTCCTTTCCCCTCCAGGACGCAATATAGCACTCAGGCAGTATGTCACTCAGAGTACAGTTGCTGAACGCAAGACACGCAAATATGGGCCGCACCTGGCAGTGGACGGACTCAAGGGACAAAATCCTAGCACGGGAGATAAATGTGCTGAATCTGAGGCGGGTGATCAAAGGCCTCAGTTTACGCTCACCTTTGAACGTCCTCAACCCAGAGTATATAGGCTACTTCTCTACAATAGAATAGACGTTGGTAAGTGTTTTATGTATAGTTCTCCATTATGTGATCTGCCTTTCTGGGTTTGTCTCCATATAAAACTATTCCATCCAGAGAATCAAACAGCTGCATGGTTATGTTATTGTAAGGAGCATGAGCTTGCGGACAGTGGTTTAATAATATCCTTCATTAGAGACTGGTATTTGTAACATTGCGAGAAGAACACACGCCGCTTGTCATTAAAGAGGTGGTATGTATCCACACAGGATATCAGCTCCCTCGCGTGGTTTTCAATAACATTATTACTTCTCTGCCTTTGCCCATCAGCGTGGATATTTGGTAGGCACTTTTGGCAGGGCCTCTCCCCGACCTATCGTTCTGTTATATTCAGTCTTTCGTCTTACTTTTTATTCTAGCACAACATGATGGTTTATCGTGTCAAGGTGCTTTCTCCAAACACACTTCAAACTTCAAAATTTGCCCATCGGCACATAGTGAATCGAAGTCTTCCCCAGAACATGGGCAGTGCAGTAATTTTTTACAGGTGCCTTTCGTTCTGATCGTCGTGTAATCTGATTATACCTCTTTTCTGGATCCTGTTCTATACATTCTAGACTATGCCCGGGTCATAATTATGGATACGTCTAGCTCTTTTTGTGTGCGAAGTAAAGTAATGTTCGAGTCTTTTTGCTCTGTGCCAAAGTTGAAAACAGTAGAGACTAGATGTAACCTACTTGCCGTTACATTAATGTGAAGTATAATATATTCCAAAAGTGAAATGTTTGTCCGAAACAAAACAAAAAACAAAAACTCATATAGTTAGAAATTATCATTTTGGTAACGTTGTGGCCAGGATCCTATTTGTTTAGTCTCCTGAGATTAAGTCACCTGATACACAGTATTCTGTGTACAAACCACTTTCTAATTTATCACCAAAATATTTCTTTTTAGTGATAAATAGTTATACCTTTTGTGTCTATTTGACCATTTCAAATGACCTCTGGAAGATTCAGATCTTTTATAATCGGCACTTTATATCTAGGCATTAAATGATTAAATACGCTATCTGAACCCACAATGTTATTTTAGGTTATACTAAAGTATGTGATAGAAATTATTGACCTTACTGACATTCCCTGTGTCACGAGCTGAAGGCTGGCCTTGTTCTATTATAAGCTACGGCGGTCAGTGTCAGTCTCATAACATTATAACCTTTTTCCTCAGTAAACGGTGTAGATTATGTCAAACACATGGGAAAGTTCAAACTTAACCTGTCCCATGCGCACAACATTGATAACTGGACATACCAAGACGAATCCAATGGTCAGATTATCTTTACGATCAGACAGAATCAGAAGAAGCCCGTGTCAAGGCTGGAGATTGTTGCAACCCGCCCCAGCACCCAGGGAAAAATCACGTCCAAGTATCTACATATCTGTGAACTGGAAATATATGGAGGTGAAGTTTTAGCGGACTCTTGGTGACATTTTGTTAAAATTAGTGGCAAAATGTGTAGCGTCTTGTGGATGGTTCTATAACTATGGTTGTGTGTTTGTATTATTGTTAATTATTGGTGGATTTTTGTGCGGTTTTTAATTTTGATTGCCTGTTTATGCGGTTTGTCAACTATTCTTTATACATAGCTGCGCATTGCCGCATGTCTCTTTATCCCGTATATGGGCGTGTCTGTCTTTATATTGAACCAATTTTATTGTATGCCTGCGAAACCTGGACATTAAATACAGAAACAGTTAGAAAGCTTGAAGCAACAGAAATGTGGTTTCTAAGAAGAATGCTTAGAATTCCACGGACTGCAAAAAAGACAAATGAAGAAGTGTTGAGACAAACAGATGAAAAGATGACACTCCTAAACAAGGTCAGAAAAAGACAGGGAACATTATTTGGACATGTAATGAGAAGACGAGGACTAGAACATTTTGGTAACAACAGGGAAATTCAATGGAAGAAGAAGCCGGGGACGACAACGCATAAAAATGCAGGACGACCTAAAAGGTCTGGCTGGGAATGCACACCACCAACGACGTCATTAGACGACGGAAGAGATGGAGGGTCATGATCGCCAACGACTACCGGCAGGGCACTAATGAATGAATGCATCTTTATGTGTAGGCCCAATGCGAGTA
Source organism: Onchidella celtica (assembly GCA_963931925.1). NCBI lineage: Eukaryota > Metazoa > Mollusca > Gastropoda > Systellommatophora > Onchidiidae > Onchidella > Onchidella celtica. Next base: position 16,155,933 of record OZ007582.1, read on the forward strand.
ATCCCAAAGTGGTCACCAGAAACATTTGCGTTCTGCACATTGTCCAGAGTACTTATTTCGTCATGCTTTACTGTATTGATCTAATACTTTTTTTTTTTCTTTTCGAAACATGCCGTCCTGAAATGCACCTGGACTGAGACCACATCTGCTGGCTGGCCAGACCAGTTGGCTGTAGGTTATGCCAATCATTTTTGTGCCATAGAGTTTTCGGCGTTTCTGCGTGGGTGACGCTGTGTGTGTGTGGTTGGGGGGGGGGAGGGGGGAGGGGGGATTGAGCACCGTTCCTGTTTAACCTATTTTCTTCGTGTCTGTATTGGAGCATCAACAAGTTTCCTTCAAGGGAACTAAATTTATTACTCTTAGAATCACTCTTGTATAAGAGGTTAAAATATTGATTATTTTATAATCCATAAAAAAAAATCGTCCATTGGCAGAGAGCGCATGCACGACAGGGAAGTATGGTATACAATGTGATATGCAGTGTTATTGCCCGAATACGGAATGTTTTGTCAGCACCGGCGGATGTGTTTATGGATGCCCAGCAGGCAGGCAATACCTGGGATGTTATAAAGGTGGGTAGAGAGAGAGAGAGAGAGAGAGAGAATTCGAGTTTGAGGAAAAGTAAGCAGGAACAAATCAGTCAGGGAATGAGAGAGACGGGCAAACAGAGCGAGAAAGAGACAAGTAGAAAGAGACACAAACACACAAACAGGCAGAGACAGCGAGAGACAAAGAGAGAGAGAGAGAGAGGGGGGGGGGAGCTTGAGTTGAGGAGAGAGAGAGTGTGTGAGAGAGAGAGAGAGAGAGAGAGAGAGTTCAAGGATGGAGAGCAATAATATAGATCAATAATAAATCCATAGAGCCTTTTAGTGGGTCTGGAGAGGAGAGTGGGAAGATTAGTGAGGTTTAACTTTGGGTTTTACGGCGCACCTTGCACGATTTGCTCATGAGAAGTTACGAAATGGAAGGTCGTGTACAATAGGGACCATCTGTTCAAATGAAACAGGCATGTAGGCTTCGTAGATTTGGAGTCAGGCAAGACATAGACATTGTCGGGGGGGGGGGGGGGCTCACACAACAGAAGACACGCAAACAAATAAAGCTAATCAGATGTCTTATTGCCTTATCTTCTTCCATTTTGTCAGACAGAGAACATTCAGTGCACGAATGCAAACCTGCACAGAAAACTCAGCTAAGTTTTCATACACCTTATTGAACTTTTTTTTTATGTGGCATTGCGCAAGTACCAAGAACAAAGTCTTCCTTACACATTATATTTAATTTATATTATGTTTGAGCTGCCAATAAAAAGGTAAGAAATCGTGCAGAAAAATGGCACAAGACAGTAATCAAACAGGGGACAAATCTTATACTTTTTTTTTTTCGAAAATAAGGATACTGTTGCGTGCTAAATACAGGAAGGCTGAGTCTGATAACAGCATAATCATTTCACTAAGTCCATATGAAGGATCGAATGAAGGAATGGGAGATAATTTTGCCTCAAGGTCTTTATTAAATCGTATTTTTTTATGACTTAATGATCTATAATAATCAAGTTCAAGGTCAGTAGGGAAGGTCTTTATCTTGTAGGCTGAGAGAAAGGACTGCATAGCTTCTCACTGTGCTTGATTCTTATCCTGGCTTTATGTGCTTGCTCCTACCGCAGGCATTCTGGCCTGTTGGTTGATTATGTGATTGTTTAGTCGGCTGGTAGGCGAGTTGTTTTTATTGACTATGATCTATTTAAACTGTGCCATGTGAAAGTTCTGTACTATTTGAATAATATTACTGCATCTCAGCTCTTCACACCTGAAAGGATCAGAAGTCAAATATTTTTTTGTGATAAATAGTCTTACTGATGCTTTCCAACATATTCATTTGATAAATGTGCTTATTCACAACCAAAACACACTGTACCATCCACTGTAACATTTGAAATGTTTACTCCGAAATATATATATATAAATTATAACCTGGATAAAACTTAAAAGTGGAAACATTCTTTTAAAAAAAAATCAAAAATCCCAGAACGAGCTGAGGGAGACGTCGAGTGGTTATGTTTATAGACGGCAAGCTACTAATCTTGTCCTAAACTATCCCCGTCATCTTGCACAGTTTGTGACCAGGGCTTCTATGGCACGGACTGTCTTCAGCACTGCTCGGACAACTGTCTTAACAACTCCTGTGATCCTGTCAATGGCACCTGTTTCTCCTGTAAGGACGGCCTGTACGGACAACATTGCTACAGCCAATGTCCGGCGAGATGCCGAGATAGAAAGTGTGAGCGGCACACGGCCGAGTGTGTTGCCGGTTGCTCGTCTGGATACAAAGGCAGCACGTGTATGCAAGGTATAATGTATTCTCAATTTGCACCAGTCGTTTTAGTAGGCCCACTAATGCAAAGTGAGGCCTTCTCGAAGCCCAGAAGCTACACAACGACGAATTTTCAATACATGTATTAAATTGTGTGCCTGGCTTCCGACTTCAATAGAACTACCGTCTGAACCGGTAATTGCAAGAAAATGTAAGTTTAACATAATCGAATGTGAAAATAACTAGCTCACCAATAAATGGAGTATCTGTGGATACTCAGGCATTTTACCGTATTCCACACAGTTTTGATATTTGTTTTGGACTTAAGGGTACAAGATTTTAGCAGACATCTTAACTGATTCACCCCCAGCTGGTTTCTTTCGGAGAACAGGAGTTCTCATATTGCCCTCCAAGAAAGACTGTGACGACTGACTTGGTGACCAATGATGCCAGTGAACAGGAACTTTAAAAAATAAGTATGGTTAAATGCCAAATTACTGATTATCTTAACACAGATTTTAACATTTGAAATGGGTATTTTTCGGATGAACCGCCCACAGCGGCTTATTGCAGTGAGTCAGTTAATTACTCAGAATAGACAGACAGAGAGCTTGAGGAAGCTTAATTAGGGAACTATGTCTTGGGAAACAAAATACTCTGCTTTATTTCGTGACTTTGATTTCTCATGACTTTGTCACAAGGTCATTGTTTTGCGGAGTAGTTGAACAAAAGTTTGTGTTACAGAGTGTGATACACAGTTCTACGGCCTTGGGTGTTCCTTATTGTGCCCTCCTAACTGTGCGTTCTCGTGTGACCCTGTGTCTGGGGACTGCCTAGTGGGCTGCAAAGACGGGTATCAAGGCCCTCAGTGTGTCTATGGTAAGCCTGTCGTACTTTCTTACCAACAGCAGTCACAAACTATGGCATTTGCAAGGATTTTCCAATGGCAGACAATTGTGAACAATCAGATTGTTTTAAAACTCTTATTTGGCCCACCAATTTTGTTCTTCTTCTTCTCTAAGGTTTGTTATTTTCCTGTTTACAATTTTCCTGATTGACTTTAGTTACCTAAGTAACTCTTTATTATTGATGTGGAGATTCTTAACATTTACAAAATTCAGTTCAGCTCTGAACAAATCACATTTTGACAACTTCTGTAAACGAACGTGTGCTTGTGTACTACAAAAAATACTAGTTCATACAGCTCAGATTTATATAAATTTTCGAAGATGCCTTCCTTTCGCCCTGCACAAGGTTCTTTTTAAATTTGGATTCTCCACATGATGGGGAAATATTTTTAAAGTATTTTTTTGGATCGCTGACTGCTCGCCGCGGATTTTTATTTTCACGAGCACATGACCCTGCCAGTTGATTTAAACGATTCGCTGAGTTCGCGGTTAATTGACCAAGCTCTAAGAAACAGACCACAGTGAGGTATCCCCCCCCCCCCCATGTGAAAGACACAAAGTGGCCGTAATCGTGTCGGCTTGCCATTAAATACAAACTCCACATTAAATGCGGATTCAAAGCCATCGGACTTAATGCAGTTATCTATAAGTGTGCAGGAATCAAATGGCATCTCCATCAATCATTTCAGCTTGTGACGATGGTTATTATGGCTTCAACTGCTCTAGGAGGTGTGGGACCTACTGTCTTGCCGGGCTGTGTGATCATATCACAGGAGACTGCACGATAGAGTGTCCCTCTGGATATACGGGCGAACTCTGTGACCTGCGTAAGCTTTCTTACACCAGTATACTTGGTACCTAAAAACAAAAGGCATGCACACATTTTGAATAATAATTATTTATTAACACGTGCCAACGACAGATCCAAGATTCATCATTGAAAATAAAGAAAATAGGTTCACAATCATTTTTAGTTCCTCCGGGCCAAACACCGGTGACAACACAGGCCAATGGAGTTGCAAACAGCAGCAAGCACCTCATTGCGCACACATTTCTTGAGACACCCTATGTATTCGGACAGGGCCAGAGAGAGACATTGAGCTTCAGATAGCATAGAAATCCTTTCATCTCACCCGTCCAGCTTTCAACACACATGGCTCCAAACAGAAATAAATATAATCGGGCTCCCTCTTCCTCACCCCAGCCCATCCCCACCGCAGCCCCTGGCAAAAATCACAGTTTTCTGAGCAAAGAAGAGACTTTACCCGTAGGGTCACTCTTATAGGAAAAGAGAACAAAAAAGGGGGGGGGGGTAATAATTATACCGTAACTGTAAGTACATGAGCAGAGTTGAAATGTTGCTACCATCAATGTCTTGTGTACGAAATGTTGGTATGGCAACGTAAAAACCGCCTTTCTTTCTTTTTGATTTGTTCAGCCTGTGGGAAAGGTTTCCATGGCAAAAATTGTTCTCAGCAGTGTTCAAGTGCATGTTTTGACAGGCTGTGCGATATAGAGTCTGGCGGTTGCTACAGTTGTCTCCAGGGAAAGTCAGGACCCAATTGTACCCACGGTCAGTAATTTTTATTGTTGTTATTTTTGTTATTGAGTAATTATTTCCCTTGTACAACATAATTATTATACAAGTAGATGCGATTATTTATCAGAGGTGAGGCCTTGGCCCCTCTCAGGCTCTCAACTAATTGGCACCTTAAAAACACTGTTAATTGGGCATAAGTATCATTATTCTGTCAACACTCGCTATTGTTCTAGACAAAAATGGACCTGACCGTCTGGCTGCCAAGTACAATGCCAAAATAGTGGACGTTTGTCATTGGTTGATATGGTTGTTTCCTCGTTCAGCTCGTGGGTGGTTGTTGGACAATTTTGGTGGAGTCGCCTTTGCACCTATCCCTCTGTTGCATTCTGTCTACCGTCTCGCTTTTTCCTAGCACAATGTGGCCGTTGTCGTGTCGACGTGCTTTCTCCAAACTCATTCAAAAATCTTCTTTTTCAACCCGCGTTTTGGCATGTAAGGACAGAAAACGTAAGAGGCTACTAAGAATTTAGCAGCCCTTCAAGCAGGGAGAGGTAATATTGACCTGTGCTCAAACTGTCACGCTCCAGAATTTTGAGATGCCAGACAAAAAATGTTAACATGTCACAGGCCATGACATGGAAAGTCAAAATGTGGTCAAAAAAAAAAAAAAGGTACCAAAGCTTCGCGTAAGAAATAGTAAATACCAAAACCGCAAAGGAAAAGGGAAGACAAATCAAAATTTCGGTGTCTAAACTTCAGCGAGAAAAAAAAAAAAACTAAGAAAAAAGAAATGGGTTGTTGCGACCCGAAGTGGGGCTTATAATAAACAGTTTTTCAAAAATAACTTGATACATTTTTAAAATGTGTAACTTTAAAACTGCATCGCCCATTGTGTTGAACTTTTCGCACCTCGTTGTGAACAGTGTGACCACTTAAAAATTTTACTCACTTTAGGGTCATCTGGTCATCTCAGGCTCTCCAGGTCTCGTGATTTTGATTTCTTCATTCTCTTAGCTTAAAAAATGATTTTAAAAAGGAAAGGTTGACTAAACTTCTTTTAATTCGCCGTCTTAAAATCTGCACTTTTCATGACGATAAGCAAGCTGCGACTAAGCCAAGGTGAAAGAAATCAGATCATTGGGATCCCTAAGGCCGGCTCCTCCGCTGCTGTTGTAGCTAGGAGATTTAACATTAGCAGGCTTGCAGTATACGAACCGAGAAACCGTCTGGCACCAACTGGGACCATAAACGACCGCCAAAGCCCACGCAGACCAAGAGTGACAACTCGTAGACAGGATGCATTTCTTCGCACTCGACATTATCTTGAAAACAGCTCAGAAGACAACAGATGAACTAAACGCATTGACAAGTGCTCGACTAGTGTCATTAAACACTCCTGCAATCACAAAGCTGGTCCAGTGTATGGGACGCCGGTGCTAGTCTGTCCTCAATGCAATTGCAAGAGACGGACACACTCGTTATTACATTTGTGCCTTTTGGCTATGACGATGACCCCCTGTTATTTTAATTGCTGGTAATACAATAAATTAACCTGAGTCCAATCTTTTGATTCAGTGTGTTATTTCTTTTTCATATTGATAATCTACTCTAGCACCTCTGAAATTTCACTTTTACATGTATTTATAATAACTGAGATTTGGATAAAAATCGGGTGTCAAGTTATTTTTGAAAGACTGTTTCTATATTTCATGACATGGAAAGTAGATGTAATACGATGGACCTGTGTTGAGGTGGGGGACGTTTTTAATTAAATGTTCAAGTTGAAAGGTCCCTCGTCATGACTGTTTTGGTTGAGTACAGATGTCATACGTATGAGAATGTTGGCCGTACCCCGGAACCGTGTGTGTGTATGTGTGCGTGTGTGTGTGTGTGTGTTGTGTTGAAAAACTCTTGGGATTTTTTAAAAAAGGGATCCGTGGGATTTTTAAAAATCCTCACCAGTAAGTCTGGTCCGTGTATGAGAGTGAACCTGGGCATGTGATAGCCTATGCTGCACGACGTCGAGCTGTTTGGCCTTTCAACCGTATGTCGTATAATGTGTGTGTGTGTGTCGTGTCTTTCTGTGTCCAGGCTTCGGGTAGGGTCTCCTCCTGTCCTGTCATTTTGTTATATTGTATATCTATCGTCTTGCTTTTTCCTGGCACAATGTGACCGTTGTCGTGGCGACGTGCTTTCCTTAACCTCGAAACCGTGTCCAGGTTTATTTACTGCGTACGAGTGCGTCACACGTGCGTTTCCCATCTGTTGTACAAATCTGTGACTGCATGGGCGTATCCAGCAAGTATGCCATGTCTATCTTATATTTGGATTTTATATACAAACTGTTAAACATTCTTTTTAAACTTAAACTCACCCACGCATTATTTTCGTTCATGCAGTGTTTCGTTGGCGATATTGTATTAAATCAATGGAGTAGGCACGTATTTCTGTCAGTGGTTTGGATTCATGTGCATAATGTTAAAAAAATAAAAAATAGTTGAAATTCTATATATTATGTACACATTTGTGTGTGTGTGTGTGTGTGTATTTCGCCTTTTGTTTCCTTATATTCTATTGGTTTGTTTCAACTGACGTCACGAGATTTGTATTCCTACCAAATTTCGAACCTTATCTTTCGTTGGAAGCCAAAATGCCATAATACATGTATTAATATGTTTCGTTCCCCCAGGAGTGCACATGCTCAGCTGCCGTGCCAAAATTTTTTTTAAACCACAAAAACAAAGAACGGTCTTGCGAAATTGTAGGGGCCGGAGGGAGCGCCATGCAAAAACATCACAGACAACATCACAGTTTTGGGCGACGGAAGTGAAACCAACTAATAATATGTAACTGGGTCGGCACTGAAATAGAATTTAACAAGACTGGCTTCAGCACCCATGCGAACCAGAACACTACGCACCAAACTGAACGCTTGATGCGGTTACTTTTTATGACATGCACGGCACTATGTATTATTACGAAACAAACATGCAAAAATACAGATGTTACATAACAATAAACATTGTTATTTTTTTAAAATACATGCTTGAAGTACACAACTTTTAATTATAGCCATCATCTGCTTTATCTCAATTGCCACCTTCCTGCCAAATTTAAGGCCTGAAGAGTGTATAGTTTGGTCAGTTAGTCATGCCAAAGGTTGCAAGTTACTGAAATATATAATAGATAATGATAATCAGTAATGGGCCCAATTACACTTTTGATGTAGTACGAGTTTTGCTTTGTCCATTACTACTGTTTGTTTGCGCATTTCAGGGTGGAGGATTTTATCCTGCAGTCTGAGGTTTAGCATTTTTCTCTCCATTGCCCTCTGTGTGGTTCTTAATGTGTTCTAAGTTGTTTTGTCATTGGCCGTGTTTGGCAACTGTAGTGGAATTCGGCCGGACAATTGGGAAGAATGAATGACAATAGGTGGACAAAACGCTGCCCTGAATGGCAGCCGAGGACAAGAAGAAGAACAAGAGGACGGCTAGGAAGAAGATGGCAAGACGGCTTAAAACTGAGATGATGTGGAAAACAGCAGAGAAAAATGGACATCATTACCGGAGTGGATGAACAACGCCTAGGTGAAAGGTGAAAGGTGAAAATCAATAATGAGAACCTTTCTGTTTGCAGATTCAGCGGAAAACGACCAGCACACTGGGTCTTTATCACGGTCGATGGTTGGGATGATTTCAGTCTTAGTCATTGTTAGTGCAGCTCTCATTCTGTTACTGCTGGGACAGGTGTTGTGGAGCTGCATCAGCACAGGGAGACAGTCATCGTGTTCTTCATGTAAACCAGGGGAATTAGACGATGCAGATAGTGACTCAGGGACATCGTCAATTACAGAGGACTCCAGGTCTTATTAGCAACTGGTTTGTTTCGCCCAAAATGGTGATGCATCACCGCCCGCCGGTGCACGGCGGTTGAGTACCGGTATGTACAGTTGTAAAGATTTTTTTTCTTTTTTTAAACGGGGTATGAACATGCACACTTGCAAAGGCCGGCTGTAATCCAAAATGAAGACGTGAAACTGTACCGAAACATATTGCCTTAGAAGACCCGACGATATATAGGAAAGAAAATTCAACATGTCGTAGGAACACATTTTTTTGTGACGTCAGGGGAAACACCAGCTGCGCAGAGCCTTTGACATGCATGAATGAGTCATTTTACATGCTAGCCAAGTACTGTATGAACGTGCTGTCGGGTTCGTTCTTGGCACAAAATGACCACTGTTGAGGTGACATAATGAAGGAGGCGAACAAATAAACAAACAAAACGTGACAAGACATGGATATTCTGTCCAGAAACCGTTATGGGGTAATATTTCTTATGTAGTGGTTGTGCGAGGTTGTTTCTTTTGTTATGTAACTTACGTTTCGTAGTTTCTTGACCAGTTTGATATTTTAGGCATCTATACCCCCAAGGGTTTGTCTGCATAATTGTGGGAGAGGATGGAGGACTTCATGGTATGGTAATTGTCTACCTATTGAAACCCTCAGTAAGGAATAAGTTGTAGCACTACCTGAACATCATCAGCCTGTTACAGTATCTGAATTGGCAGTACCGTTTCTGTCAGACACCATCGGGCAGTGCTGCTAAAGATGCTAGATATAATATAATGCAGTATATTAGTTACCGGCTGTGCACAAATCCACAAGAAATTATTTCCTCTAGGGCGCTGGAATGAAGTTTGAAACAGGATTGACATTTAAGATCAATTCAGTATGCTCGTATCACACACATTAACACAATTTAATCTACTCTCATCCTAAAACCCATAAAACCAAAAAGGACACCATTCAGTTTCAAAGAAAACAGTCCTAAACAATTCAGTTTTGAGTCTCTTCATTGAATTTGATGATATTCTCACTCTTCCTGATGTCAACGCTAATGTTGTTTCACAATTTGAGCCCACCAACGGAAAGGGCCTTTTTACTGAGCGACAATCTGACTAGGGGTGTCTCAAGAACTTTCGCATACACTGATCTTAAAGTGCGTGATGATTGGTATGATTGGTTCCACAAGCTCTGAACGATATTCTGGGGCTAGCCCGTTGTAACATTTGAAAATAAAGGACAAACTCAAATCTTGAAGTGTATTCTTTCAATAATAGGTAGCTGGTGGTGTTACTTAAGAATTGGGAAAATGTCCGACGAAAGATGTGATCGTGTTATTTGAATTTGGCTGATCTATTAAAAATTGAATTTTCTGAAAACGATTTACAGCATCGTTGGTTGTGGATTTCCTCTGTTCTGTTTCAGCAAAATTTTGTAAACATTGTTTCTTCTTGCGGCAATACTAGCTTTCACATTGCATGTGTCGTGTGAATGTCTTCAGGGGAGCTGGGTTAAGAAAGGTGGTCATTGGGCCATTAATCTAACGTGCTTTGACAAAACGCCTTTTTCATGAAAATGCTGTTTCGAGAAAATGGCCATTTAGTTTTACGGTCTCTAAATTTAAATGTAGCAAACAAAATGCAGTTTTTATAGACTGAAGTGACACGTTATGATGTCTTTTAACGTTGTGTACATTAAACTGTGATGATATTCCGAAAAAAAAAAAGGCGTTCTGTCATCTCACTCGGCCTCAGGCGAACGCCTATATTTTGAAGAAAAAAGGCGTTTTGTAAAATTGAAGGCGCTTTGTCATCTCACTCATCCTCAGGCGAACACCTTTATTTTAAAAAATAGGCATTTTGTCAAATTAAAGGCTTTTCAACAGAAAAAAATGGCGTTTTGAAAAATAGTCTTTTTAAAAATTATTTAGAAATGGCTATGCTTTTCAAAACCTGACAAGTGGTGAGAATTCAATAATGAAATTTAAAAATTTCCGCCCGAAAATGAAAAAGGCCCTTTGTCAAATCATGTTAGATTTACATGTGTGATTAATGTTAACCTACTCTTGACGTAATTGTTACATAGTGTAAACCGCTATTGAAAAAAATAATTCTGAATTGATTTGAACCAGACACAAGGCTTTTCCAGCGTTCGGTCCGCCAGCCACAGTCACGCCCACTGAAGATTTTTGTCTGGCCCGGCCGCGAGAATCTTTTTTACACTGCGTTGCCGGAAAGCCAAACAAAGCTCTAGGTCACCACCTCACCCTTTGTGACGATAATAAAATATCGCATGCCCAGTAGGAGGCATTTCCCGCTCCGTCATCGGCCAACTATAACTTATAGGTAGAATGCGCATGACGTCACATTGTGCTTTTGTTTTGTTTTTCCGCCATCGCGATTGTTTGGCCGGTGGATCAGCTGATTAGTGTAACTTAGAGATAATTATATCGAAGCGGTTTTGTTAACTAAAATGCCTACTAGCTGCATTATCGTTGATTGGGTGGAAAGGATGGATAAAAGTTGGTCAGATTCTCCACCATTCGTGTAAACAAAGGAAAGGAAGTGAAAGAATTGACCGAACGTCGTTCGACTGTGGTATGGTTGACAAGCTACCAACCAGCAGATCTAGATCTAGACATTAAAAAAAGTGAGTCGACCCATTCTGTTTGTGCCGAGCACTTCATCTCAGGTAGTTGTCAGTTTTAATAATTTATGAATAACGTGATGAAAGTAAGCCCGTCATTTCCGTCACAGAAGAGTTAGATCTAGATTTAGATCTAGATCAGATATGTGCAATGTACATTTCTCCACTCTGCAGGCTAGTTAGAGCTGTAGGATTAGAGGTCTAGCGAATGCGGTTATCTTCATTTTTACCGCACAATAAAGTCACCGACTAATAAATCTCAGTTACAATTAAAAACGTTCCTGTTGACTTGCTTTTAAGCAGTTCTAGATTTACACTGTGGCCTACCATGAATTGAAGATGATGCACTGGCAAGATAGGCTGCTGATTAAAATTCACCAGAGATAGCCAGAATGCAGTAGATCTAGTATGAGGAAGTGAGTCCTGAGTGATGAGGTATGGAATCACAGTTAGATCTAGATCTGATCACACAGATGTTGAATTGCAGCAGTATGAGAGACAGAGAGTGAGCCTTGAATTGTGAGATACAACATAATAATTCAATGTATCTGTATTACACAGATATGAATAATAAAATATGAAATCATAGGCCTAATTAAATCTAATCTCCTATCCCAGAGCTGTTGACCAGCAGCAATAAATATGAGAGATTGAGCCATGAGCGATGAAAGATAAAATTATGCTTAGATCTAGCCAGCATCACACAGATATGGGAGGGTGAGTCTTGAGATATGTAAGGATAATTAAATCTATATCAATACCACACAGATATGAGAGTGTGAGGCTTGAGTGATGAAATATGTAATGATAAATAAATCTAGATCTAGATTTATATCACACAGATATGAGAGTGTGAGGCTTGAGTGATGAGATATGTAATGATAATGAAATCTAGATCTAGATTTATATCACACAGGTATGACAGTGGGAGCCTTGAGTCATGAGATACTTAATGATAATTAAATCTAGATCTAGATTTATATCACACATGTATGACAGTGGGAGCCTTGAGTCATGAGATACTTAATGATAATTAAATCTAGATCTAGATTTATACCATACAGGTATAAGAGTGTGAGCCTTGAGTGATGAGATATGTGTAATGATATTTATATCTAGATCTTGATTTGTACCATACAGGTATGAGAGTGTGAGCCTTGGGTGATGAGATATCTACTGACAATTGAATCTAGATCTAGATCTAGATTTATATCACACAGATATGACAGTGTTAGCCTTGAGTCATGAGATATGTAATTTGTAAAGATAATTAAATCTGGATCTAGATTTATATATTGCATAACAGGAGAGTGTGAGCCATGAGTGCTGAGATATGTAGCCTAATGATAATTAAATCTAGATCCAGATTTCTATCACACAGATATGAATATAATGAGGGTGTGTGAGCTTTGACTGATGAGATATCTAATGACAATTGAATCTAGATCTAGATCTAGATTTATACCACACAGGTGGGAACCACAGCAATGTGTGAGAGCGGGTCTCGAGGGATGAGACGCAAAGAGTATGTTCAACAACATTCTGCCACCAAGGAAAGTTTTCACGTTCTCGCGGCTATTTCTTTAGACTATTACATTAGAGTGGGCATTACCCAAGGAATTCACCGGTTGTTCGGCTGTTATAAAAAAAAATATAGCCATGTTAAAGGGAGGTGACTCCCAATTCCAATTAACAGGCTTTACCCAAGGAATTCGGTGACGTAATGATCGCCTGTGCGGTTATTATAAATAGTCACGGGGATTCCAAAGAAGTACCTTCTTTCCGGCAACGCAGTGTAAAAAAGATTCTCGCGGCCCGGCCAGTTCAGTATGCCTCCTCAATGTATTCTATGTAGTCCTGAATAAATACACTTAAAGAAAAAAAAAACGAAAACAACTACTGATAGCCCCACCAAATTCATTCGAAGAATAGGTGTGCTCCTAGCTTTCAGCAAGGCATCGTCCAACACTGCAGGATGTAGCCCTCCGGCAACGACATCCATTCCTGTCTATTTCATCTGATGTCTTCCTCATCCATGTTGTTCCCCCCTCTCATTTTTAACATGACAGATGTGCCCTCACTGTACATAAATTATTATCATATTCACCTACCCAGCCCCCTTTAGTGTAATATTTTAACATAAATTGAGTAGTCCGTAAGAAGACTAAAATTAGGGGACACCGTGGTCTAGAGGCAAGGTGCTCGCCTCTCATGCCGGCGGAACCGGGTTCAAATCTCGGTCGGTGCAGGCATGTTGGAATTTTGAGATTTTCCTCATATTTTCCTGACCCTGATCCTATAGGAGGTAGGATGAAGCACCTAGCCTTCTCGGACAGGACGAAAAACTCCGAGGGCCCGTGTGCACGTTGCGCAGGTTAAAGATATCTTGGCAGTTGGAAATCGAAAAGAGCAGGCCGAACAGGCCGCTGCCCAGGCAAAATTAAATAAAATTCATCCCTACCACTCCCTCCCACGCCCCACCCTCCCCCCACCCCAAAAAACAAAAAACGGCGACCGGCGCTGCACTGTGGGCGAACACGTGTCTGCTCCAGTTGTAACCGGCTGCAATGACACAAAGGCAATTTCCCAAATGGGATTAAGGGAGTATACGAAATACGAAAAAAATTGTATTTGTATCCATTTTTGCTTTAGTTTTTTATATACTTCTTTAATCCCATGTGAGAAATTTGTCTAAGTGTCATTGCACAATGAAGTTACAACCGGAGCAGGCACGTCGTCGCCACAGTGCAGCGCCGATAGGCGTTGTTGTTTCCTGTTTTGGGTAGGAATAAATTTTATTTAATTTTGCGGGGGGCGGCCTGTCCGGTCTGCTATTCTTGGTTTCCAACTGCCACGGTACCGCATCCTTAACGTGCGCAACGTGTGCACACGGGCCCTCCGAGTTTTCGTTGTTATCCGAGAAGACTAGGTGCTCGATCCTAGGTACCATAGAATCAGGAACAGGAAAATATTAGAAAAATCCAAAAATTCCAACATGACTGCACCCGCCAGGATTGAACCTGGTATCTTCGGCATGAGAGGCCATATCCACGGCTCTCATTCAAAAAAGGCTGAAAACCATGCTATCGTATAAGTTCGCAAGGATTCTAACATCCCTACTCCTACTTTTTTTTTTTTTAAGTACAAAACACAAAGTTTTAATCACTGTTTTAATCAGTATGCCAGTTTGACCTACCTGGTCATTTTCGACCCATGTCAGCCAATTAGAAAATTCCATTGCTTTATTACTTCAAATTCATGGCTTTTATTCATAGCCAGTAATACAAATATCTCTAATCCCCCTTAAGAAAAATACTTGCATTAACTTCTGTACCCAGCCTATTCAAGGGATACTCATGGAGTCAGCAAAGCGATCTTGTTAATGATTACTACTAGGGTATTGCCATACTACAGGGCCAGGCCTAAGCAGAAATTGATTATCGTTCGAGTAAAAGTGAATCTGAGGGGTGAGTATTAATAGCAATAGCATTGATACAGCATTCATTCACTATTCCAATGTGAACTGAATATTCAACTGAATTGTCTCCATTTACACTTACATTGAAGAAATAATAATTTCATGAAAATCAGCAACGATTACTCTGTATTTTGTTATAATAAAACATCACGAGTGGCAAAATGATTGCAAAAGCCAAACTAGGCATTGTGAAATATAATTTTGTTATGTAAATCTTTGACACTTATTACAAATACTTTGATATAAATTAATGTCATTGAGTGTGCTAAGTTTATTTATTTAATTTTTTAATTTTTTAAATTTATTTATTCATTCACTCATTTATTCGTCTATTTATTTATTTATTTCAAGTTAACTGCGTATTTACCATGATATTGCACTTCTACATGCATATTTAACCTACGATCAGTTCAAATCACGTAGATGAACGAAGAAAGCTTGTACAAACATAGAATACCGTCGTGTTTTGTCATGCAAAATATTAATTCTTCTATTTAATACCTCTGCCGATCATCCGTACCATAAAATATTCGGCAATAGTCAAATAATTCATTTTCTCGGCAAGAACTCTTCCTTTTCTTGATACTGTAACTGATTCTTATCAGTATTTAGAGATAACTCATTCTGTCTCTCTCCCTCTCCCTCTCTCTCTCTCTTACCCACACACACATAGGCACACACGTAGGCACTCTCTTTTTCTCTCTCCCTCGATCTCTCTATTTGTCTATAATTAGATCTGATATCTGTCTATCTATCTATCTATCTTTCTATCTATCTATCTATCTATCTATCTATCTATCTATCTATCTATCTATCTATCTATCTATCTATCTATCTGTCTGTCTGTCTGTCTGTCTGTCTGTCTGTCTGTCTGTCTGTCTGTCTGTCCGTCCGTCCGTCCGTCCGTCCGTCCGTCCTTCCATCCATCCATGCATCCATCCATCCATCAATTCATCCATTCACCCATCCACCATCTACTTATCTATCTGTCTATCTATGATTCTATCTATTGTTTATCTGTCTGCCTCTCAAACCATCTGTCTGCTTGTCTGTCTCTCTATTTGTCTGCGTCTGTCTGTCTCTGTCTGTCTCTCTCTCTCTATATATATATGTCCATCTGCCATTCAGTTTACAGTGAGAATTATAGAAATTCTCTATGCCTTTCAAGGGACATAATTGATATTATGTACTAAAAGTTAAAACAAGAAATTAAGAATACAAATTAACCAATCCTATTCCCTCAAGACATCAGCAAAGCTTGGCTAATATGCAGAAATAATAGTTCGCATAGATCTCTCTCATTTCTGAGATGTAAAACAGATTATTTAATTTGTTGCAAGTCAGGTTCTTTCCGAAAGCCAAACCACAGCTATAGTATGGGACTTGAGTCGACGCTAACTAGCAGTAGCAGATTCCTATCTGCAGCGAACCCCTTAAAGAGAGCAGATTTGACGGTGCAAAGCAAGAGATAATGGGCAGTGTAATATATACTAATAACTATGTCCACCCTACATTTATTGGAGGAAGTTAATCTAGACCACTATTATTATCATGTAACACCTGCATCCTCATTACATCAGGAAAGAAGCAGCAACAATTCCTGAATAAGATTTGTTGGCAGTGAATTATAGGGCCGTTGGCATTGTCTTTACTTTTTACATCTGCTGTGTCCCGGTATATACATTTAGGTAGGCCTTTTTACTCATAGTCATATGTAAATTAATACATGTATGTAGCTTTGTGATTAGTTAAATTTTGGGAAATGAAAAAGAAAAAGCTCATTCTTTTATGTTTCAATGAATCTGTTTGAAATGGCTGGCTACTACAAGGCAAGCTACAACATCTTATTTTGCTATGCGCTTCAGTAGGACTTTAGGGCACCACAGACTTATAATTAGGCAGACGCACAATCCCCATTGAGTGACGTCACAAAACGGGTTCTCGACCCGCCATTTTGTTTTGTCGTATGATACCTCGTATCTATAGACGCTGCCCACTATGCGTTGCGTTGCATTGTGCGAAGTTGGCTATCAATATGGACATCATACCGTGTACCCTTGTTAATCGTGTATTGTGTCCTTTTAAAGATTTCAACTGAATAGAAATCAAGACTAGAGGTCTACTAGAGATGCTAAATCTAGACATAGATCTATTTTAAATGTAGCCTAATCAGTTTCTTAAGTTAGGAAAATCTAGGTCTATGATATGGTGATGTAACCTCATTTCGGCCTCTAATGCTTTTAAAATTGCAATCTTATTAGCCTAATAAAGAACAATTGATTCATTTGAACATGTGCCTTCTCCGTGTTCAGACTGAAATAAAAAAATAATTTAAGGCTTGTCAGTAATTTCCAGTGTTCGAATCTTCCGAAAGGTGGGCACATCACCATATGCTATCTAGATCACGAGTATTTTATAACTTGCGAAACTTGTGGCACGGTAACGAACACACGTGTCGCAACATGTATGTGTGGTAGGGAGCAGGGTCTGCCTTGCCTCATTTTGGGTTGCATTTCTCGTGAGGATTACAGTGTGATCCCAAGTCTGCAAATGGATGAGTGGGTGGATGATTGGATGGATGGATAAGTGGATGGATGGATGAATGAATGGATGGATGGATTAAATTGATGAATGATGAATAAGGAGACTGATTAATGAATGGATACACTGGTAAATGGATGATAGATGGATGAATGAATGCATGAATGGATGGGTGGATGGACGGCCAAACGGACCGGCGGATGGATGGACAGATGGATGGCTAAATGAATGGCGACATCTAACTAGCTTGCTATCATGTAGAATTAGACCTACTTTCCTCCATGTCGAAAGATGAAAAATGTGCGTAATGGCCATGAGGTCCCGAGGAAACCACAGAATGATGTAAACAGCTGTCGCATACGACAAATTAAAATGGCGGACCGAGCGTTGGCGGAACATACCGAAGAGGCGATTTGTAATTCTGTGTTATATTTATTCTGTGTTAGGGCACCTCATGCTAAAGGGCCATAACTCTGGTGGACGGGTCCTGAAATTGAAATTGGTCTTCAAAATATTGATATCGGGATATTGTACTTTTCATTTCGGTCAGTTTGTCCATTTAGAAATACTAGCTTACTAAAAGTACGTCAATTTCGAATTATTATAACCCTGAAAAATGCATTTTAGTGAGGTGGGGGTGAGGGGTGGGAGGTGGGGGTAAAGAGAAAGTCAAAAGGATATTCCATTGAGCCTCAAAATTAGCCCTAAATGACATCTCAATGTTGCCCTGAAAATCACAAGTTTTACCGAATACTTGATATCGAGAGCTTTATATATATATATATTATTATATTATATAGTTGTAACAGCTGAGGTTGTTCTAGCACGTTATAGTAGGGGGGAGTTAGTTGATCTAACTACAACCCTTTAGAAAACGAAACTATTACAGCTGTAAAATAAATAAACACGAGATCCGACGATAGATTAAATAATACTAAAGTTTAATAACTGTATAGTGAACAATAAATTACTAGGAAGACACCAGCGAAACTAAATATCTACGCCACACAAAAGGAAACTCACTTACTCACCCCCCAACCACTCACACAGGTCTATATATATAAACATTCCTACAGAAAGTTCCCGAAATAAACGTTACCTTTGCCCTCGCACAAACTAACCAATCACGCATCAATACGTCATCAGGTTACATCACTCAAGGCCAAATCTGGCGTAAACATTCGTTTCCACAACGTTATCGAATGTTCGGGAACATACTAATATTTACTTAACGAGTCAAAACACCTGACAACAAGCGAGCGAGGAAAAAAACTACTCACTAGAAAAGAAGGTCAGGTCACGGAGTACAGTACACTCTGGCGGTTGTCAAATGAACACATGCTCACCAGTGTAACAAGAAAACGGGGGAGGGCAAGGGATAGCTTGCAGATGCTACACAACTCCCCAATTTAAGTTGAATATTTTTCAACTCCAAAACATTATTCAGCGTCTGCAATATCTTGAAATAATCTTATAGCACTCCCAATCTCACAAAGGTAGTTGCTAATTCTATTACAATTAATAACAATTTCAGTGCCTTCCCAAATTTCATCGCAAATACAATACAATGCAATATCCTTTGCATCACTAGTACCATAACTAATACAATACCGTCATTGCTTCCCAATAGTAGACAGTAGGCCTACTAGTCAAAATAACACAACGCCACCACTGTGGTGAAACAATGGTCAATGATATTATTACAAATCATATATGGTGAAACGATGGCCCATCGTTTACACAATGCTTCGTGCACGAATCATAGCATATAACTTGTTGTACATAACATGGTTATCTCCAAAATGTATAACTCATACGTACAATGGCCAAAAATACCAATACATACCGACCACTGATTAGGGTCTTTCTTCATCATATTAGGTCAAAACAAGTTACAACATTGCAATATAACACAAACACTGCTTGCTCGCAGTCCCCATTTGGGTTACATTTTCCAAAAATTACACCAAGTTCCATTGGTAACTGATATGACATAGCATAAAATCAAAATGTGACTAACACATCATGACTCTCTATCAGCCATCAATTCAATATTCAGTCACAGATGAACTATGTCCCCAATTACAGTACAATACTGCCGTCCTAGCAATTCATCTAGTAGGCAAAAGTATGGGTTACAATGCATTTCACTGATAGTGTACTACTTTAAAATACCCTGCTCAGGAAATCGGCACAGACATTTTCTCTGCCTTTTACGTAGTGAATCCTGAATCGATAAGACTGTAAAAATAAACTCCATCGTAATAACTTTGGACTGTCAAACTTGGCAGAGTTCAAAAACTCTAATGACCGATGGTCAGTTTGGAGCACAAACTCCTTTCCATACAAATACAAAGTAAACTTTTTTACAGCCCAAACAATAGCTAAACATTCGCGCTCTGAGACCGAATATTTTGTCTCACGAGGCAATAGCTTACGACTAGCATATGCCACAGGGTACAACTTTCCCTCGTGTTCCTGCATAAGACTAGCGTCTAATCCGCGATCTGATGCATCAGTTGCTAAGACAAACTCTTTGGAAAAATCTGGCAAACATAACACGGGTTTGGAGATAATGACATTCTTCAAAGAGGTGTACGCTTTCTCCTGCGTTTCATCCCACTGAACTATATTGGGCTGACCCTTTCTAAGTAAATCAGACAATGGTGATGCAATCGCTGAAAAGTTAGGAATAAATTCATGGTAATATCCCACTAATCCTAAGAATGCTTTCACTTCCTTCTTAGTGGTGGGTCATGGATGACACGCTCGCAAGTCGACGGGCGGAAAATGACGAATTGATTCGTGACGGTATTTTGTCTCTCGGGTCTTACTTTCAAAGGAAAGTACAGACCTCTCAACTAGCAGGAACAGGACATGGGGAAATTTTATGAAAAAACAGGGGAGATCGGACAAAAACTGGAGAGGTTACCACAATGTTTTAGAAATTCACGGCCAGGGTCATACTGATTGTGAGTACTTGGTGATGTAGGACAAAACAGAATCAGCCTGACTTAAGGGGGGAGATGGGGAGGGTCCTGAGAGTGATTTTCTAAACACTTATAGAGAGGGCTTTCTCCTTGTGATATTTGGATTCAGCACATTCAAATTAGCAGGATACAAGTACACAAGTCACCATGATGCACACGGTTGCCATGGTAATGCCGCCATTTTGAATTTTTGGTTATGCTAATTAGCAATTTTCAAACTGCAAAGGCTCATCCAATTTTAAATGGATTTGTCTGATTTTTTCACCTCATATTATGAAGAGCAGCATCTCTGTAAATATACATCCTTTTTTCTTATATCTATGGTGATTGATTTTTTAGAAATTTTTGAATTTGGTGCATTACAGAATCACAATTTTGTTCTGAATTTTGCCAAAAAATCAAGTGTCTTTCAAAGATCGCAGATGATATCCCAAAATTGAATGCATATTTCCATGCGTTGGTGTGTAAGTGTGCTTTATGCCAAATATTATTTCAATCGGTTCATAATTAAAAATGTAGTTGACAAAATAATGATTGACAAAAAATGACTTTTCGAGAAAATTGCAAATGAAACTTTACTAACATGAAACGGAAGCCCAAATGAAATTTTCAACGGTCATACACTTTAGAGCATTCCAGACTGGTATGCTCGGCCACCTTCCTCAACTTCTATCTCCTATCTGACCTTTTCCTGGGGCGCTGCACGCATTTTCTTTCTCTTTTGCCCCTTTTGTTGGGCAGCTAGCTGTAACGCACATGCAGCCGCCGGGTCATGTTTACATGAACCACGAACTTTCACCTCAGCTCTAGCCAGTCAGAGCTCTCACAGCCGGGGCCGCTCATCTGCATAATTTATGTCAGCTAATGAACGCGGCAGTTTGGGGTCATAGGTTAGTGCGATCACGCACAGTTGTACTACGAGCTCATGCAGCCCTGTAAGGGGGTTTGTTTCTTGATACTGATAGTTCATGTTAGGAAAGGTGAAGGCCTGCAACCTTGACACAAACGTGTGGCAGAGATGTAGACAAAGGTATCGATACCAAACTTTCGCTTTTGTATGAGCTTAGACCGCTGTGGCGAGCTGTTGCATTCAGTCATTTTTTGGTCTTTTCGAGCTAATTTGAGGTCGTTTTTCATGACCCCAGCTTCCCACATATGGTCATTTTGAATGAAAAAACGTGTCACAAGACAATAAATGTGGTATATTTGTGATTTCAAATGGCTGAACTTTCTCTCTGGGTGTGAATAGTACCTGCTATTGTGTTGCTGCCACATTAATGATCTTGACATCTTATGTCTTGACTAAAGAGACCACGGGATATTTGTAGGAGAATGATATATGAAATAACAAAACCCTCAGCAATGACCATTCCAAATGCACTGATATCCTTGACACTGCAAAAACGTATTCATCAAATTTACAGTTTATGTCTTAGTCACATGATAGGCAAATAAATATTGCTATACAAATCATACTACAGTGCAGGTAGAGTGGAATGTCAGGCCAGAGTTTTCTGCTATTGTATGACAGTACACAATACAGCCTGCTACTGTCACCCCCACTGTCTTGTGGGTCATCTCGGGAGAGAGGAAGACTAGGGGAAGGTAACCCTGAATACAAATACCACACTGCCTTGTGTGTTGCTATGATAGCAAAGGCTATGGGAGTAAACCCAGACAGAAAATCAGGAGTGGAGACCCGAAGGTGGTTGTCAGGGAGAACTGCATCAAACTGGCTTCCAGCATCTCCTGCAGCCGGACTAGTTCCAAATGTATTGACCTGGTCTCTCCCTTGGGTTTAACTAGAATGGCAGAGAGAGGGGTGGTGCCTCTGGGCAAAGCACCATCTCTTAAAAATAGCCCAGGCAAGGCAGCAAAACGAGGAGGCGTTTGCTCGGGCTTGGCAAGCGTCTGTCTCTCCTCTATAAGCCCACCCATTTCCGATTTGGAGAGGACACTCCAGCCATCCGTTACGGATGGGCACAACACGGGAGGTGGCAGTTACCGGTGATAAGCTCAATCCATTTGGCGTACGGATGAGCGCCAGGGGTCCCCTCTGTCGGTGGGAGCGGCTTTTCAGCTGCATTGATCAACTACCGCCCGCCGTAACCTGGGCAGCCCCCAGGCAGTTGGGTGTTGTTCCGCCACGTCAGCCTGCTTCATAAGGTGGTTGGAGCTAGACCAAAAGTCAAAAAGCTGACGTAAAGTGTGCACCTGGCAAAAACAGAAAAATACTAAAACTTGGTACCTGGAACGTCAGAACAATGCGCCCAGGCTTGCAACAGCAAGATCTCACTAATATTGACTCCATCAGGAAATCCCAAATTATTGATCGAGAACTTCAGCTACTAAACATCGACATCGCTGCCCTTCAAGAAACTCGACTTCCCGACTCCGGGTCAGTCAAAGAAGAAAACTACACCTTCTTCTGGCAGGGCCTTAGCAGCGAACAGCCGAGAATCCACGGCGTGGGCTTCGCCGTAAAAAACTCCCTTATCAATTCGATCGCAACTCCAATTGGAGTGTCAGAACGCATCATGACACTCAGACTGAACACCCGGTCTGGTTTTACCAACATTATCTGTGTCTATGCCCCAACACTTACCTCCTCTGACGAAACCAAAGACATTTTCTACGAGGCATTGCAGAGGACTCTCCACAACATCCCTCTCACCGAAGGCCTGCTAATTCTGGGTGACTTTAACGCTCGAGTGGGAGCAGATCACTCCGCATGGCCAAAGTGCATTGGGCACTTCG
Source organism: Onchidella celtica (assembly GCA_963931925.1). Classification (NCBI taxonomy): domain Eukaryota; kingdom Metazoa; phylum Mollusca; class Gastropoda; order Systellommatophora; family Onchidiidae; genus Onchidella; species Onchidella celtica. The sequence continues at coordinate 16,178,951 of OZ007582.1, forward strand.
GCATTGGCAACATCAACGAAAACGGGCAGCGCCTTCTGGAGCTATGCTCCGTAAACTCATTATGTGTTACAAACACGTACTTTGACCTTAAGAGATGCCAAAGAACATCATGGCGCCATCCCAGGTCTGGCCATTGGCATCAATTAGATCTTATTCTCTCAAGGAGGAAGAGTTTGGACTGTATAAAAATAACTCGTTCCCTCCACAGTGCTGACTGTGACACCGACCATGCACTGGTAGTCAGCAAAATCAAAATTTCGGCCAAGAAAATATACAGATCAAAAGCCCCTTCAATCCCTAAGATCAATGTAACAGCAATCAGAGATGAATCAAATAGAAAGTCATTTGAAAAGTTATTTGCTGAAAGCATGGATAATGTCACCCAATGTGACTCGGTAGATGAAACATGGAACACTCTCAGTTCAAAAATTCATGACTGTGCCATCAAGTCTTTTGGACAGCATAAAGTTTCAAACAACGACTGGGTAGCCCAGAACAGCGAAATTCTCCTACCTCTCATTGAGCAAAAGAAATCTGCTTTCAATGAGTATAACAAAAATTGCAATCAGAGTACAAAAACTTGTTTGAAAAATGCAAAAGCTAAACTTCAGCTGGAGGTAAGACGTTGCGCCAACAAATACTGGACAGACTTGTGTAACAGCATACAAGAGGCAAATGAAAAGGGAGATATGAAAACCGCCTTTAGTCAGATGAAAGTAGCTCTTGGGCCAATCATCACCAAAAGCGCCCCACTTAAGTCTGTAAATGGTGAACCCATCACAGATAAAAATGAACAACTGAATAGGTGGGTAGAGCATTACTCTCTGTTGTATTCAACTGAGAAAAATATTCCACCAGATTTTGAGGAACACCTCCAAAAACTGCCAATAATGGCCGAACTTGACGCTGAACCTTCCTTAGTCGAGCTTACCAATGCAATCGACCACCTGTCTGCTGGAAAAGCCACAGGAAGTGACAACATTCCTGCAGAGGTATTAAAAGACCTAAAAGGCCCACTATTACCACACCTGTATAATCTGTTACTGCAGTGTTGGAAAGAAGGCGTGATACCACATGATATGAGAGACGCCAAAATTGTCACACCTTACAAGAACAAAGGAGACAAAGGCGACTGCAACAACTATCGAGGCATATCCCTCCTCAGCATTACTGGAAAGGCTTTTGCTCGCGTCATCCTCTGCCGCCTTCAACAACTGGCGGAAAAAGTCTTACCAGAAACACAATGTGGCTTTCGAAGCAAACGATCAACTATTGACATGATATTTGCACTTCGGCAAATCCAAGAAAAATGTAAAGAACAAAACAGGCCGCTTATAACATGCTTTGTGGACCTAACAAAGGCTTTCGACACCGTAAGCCGATCTGGCCTGTATGCAGTCCTTAAATCCATAGGCTGTCCACCAACATTGCTAAAACTTATTGCATCCTTCCACACTGACATGAGGGCATGTGTCAACTTTGAGGGCTGCACATCCAATTCATTTGCTGTAAACAGCGGTGTGAAGCAGGGATGTGTTCTTGCTCCTACCTTATTTGGTATATATTTTGCAGCCCTACTCAAGAATGCCTTTGGTCAATGTTCAGGTGGAGTACTTATTAACACCAGAGTGGACGGCTCCATTTTTAATGTTGCCAGACTAAAAGCAAAATCTCGTACAGAGCATATTATGTTACAAGAGCTCCTCTTCGCAGATGATGCTGCAATCGTGGCCCACGATGAAACCACGCTCCAGGCTCTCATCAATAGCCTTGCCAAAGCCTGTGACAAATTCATGCTAAAGATCAGTGTCTCAAAAACTGTAGTTTTGACACAAGGCTTGAGTAACCCCAACCCAATCATGCTGAATGGCTCTCCTCTGGAGCAAGTGGGAAAATTCTGCTACCTAGGCTCAACCATCAGTGGTAGCACAGACATAACAACTGAAATAAATGCCAGAATAGGAAAGGCGGCCACAGCTTTTGGCAAACTCTCAAAAAGGGTGTGGAACAATAGCAAGCTGACCATCAAAACAAAGGTACTCGTGTACCAAACTTGCGTCCTAAGCACCCTGCTGTATGGCTCAGAGACATGGACCACCTACTCCAAACATGAAAGATCCCTCAACTCCTTCCACCTGCGCTGCCTACGCAAAATTCTCAAGATCAAGTGGCAAGACAGGATCTCAAATATCGAAGTTCTGAGCCGAGCCAACATTCCATCAACTCAGGCTCTCCTAGGCAAAAAAAGACTGCGGTGGCTTGGACATCTCCACCGTATGGAAAATGATCGCATCCCCAGACAAATTCTCTACGGGGAACTTGCTACTGGCAACCGACCCAGAGGTAGGCCACATCTGCGATTCAAAGACACTTGCAAGGTCACGATGAAAGCATTCAACATCGACCCCAATGAATGGGAGAACCTTGCAAGTGATCGAAGCAGATGGAGACAAAAATTGCGCAGTGGCACGCTCGCAATAGACTTCAAGGCAAAAGAAACATACCTGACAAAACGACAGAGGCGGAATGAAAACACTCGCCAAAGTGAACCAAAAAGACTGACCTGCAATCACTGCCATCGCACTCTCGGGTCAAACATTGGTAGAATAAGCCACGAGAGAAGCTGTCAGTCAAAGTGAAAGTGAATATTCTAGCTGCTAAGACCGTCTGTAAAGACGCTAAAGGCCATATATAGAACTTTCTCAATAACACAAAAACTAAAAATCGATACTTTGAAGCAAAAACTCGAATTCAGGACCCCCCCCCCCCCCCTTAACAGTGAATCTTACCATTATGTGATCGGCAAGAAAAGCTTTCAATATCTAAAACTGGTAGATCTATATCGTAAGAAATATAAGATTTCCCTGTCCACCCACTGTTAAACAGACCATCCAGGCAACAACATATCTAGAAAAACGTGATGATTGCGTGAAACAAAAAACCCGCTTGCACCAGTAATAAAAAAAACAGGGAGTTTTCATAAGAGCTTGGGGAAGACGGGGCTACATTACCACAAAAAAACTGGGAGACTCCCCGGAAAGTTTGGAGACTTGGGAGATCTGAAAGTACTGGTTGCCATGCAGAAACAGTGTTCACCTTCGGTCTCAATTTTCTCAAAACTTGTCAGACCAACTTGGGAGCCCAAACCTTAAATAACTTAGTAGCCTACAACTTAATTGTTATTATATGATGAATTGGTATCAATTAATGAAAAGGGTATAACACCTCATTTATACGCTACCAATAACTCAAAATGCCAAAAATGCACTGCCCGAACCTTCCGGGCCTTTCGAGATGTTTCAGTTGTTCCTCGTGTGACCACTGCGATGCTGCCGTATACAAAGCTCATACTGCCAACACTATTTTCTCTTCTATTTCGGAACTTAAAACAACGAAACAAAACTTTATTAACAGCATTGACAGAATTTCTTTAACCTCTCTTCAAGTAAATTTGTTTCAAAACTCTGTATAAAATATTTGGATTTTTAGTTCATTCAAAACGATAGATGTGCTATAGACACATAGATTTATAGTCCGAACTTTGTTCAAACGTGCAGACGAAACCTATTCTTTGAACTTATGCCCATGGTATTTTACTGTTACTTGAGGAAATATAAAAACCGCAGCAAAACTGTGGGGTCGCAGCAAGGCTATAGGCAAAGGCAAAATTTGGCAAAAAAGAAAAAGTTGTATGTAGCAAAGCCTCGCGTACAAATAATACCCCAACGATACAATGAAATGCAAACTAAAAGAGAAGACAGAAAATTCGGAGGGCCCGTGTGCACGTTGCGCACTTTAAAGATACCTTGGCAGTTGGAAATCGAAAAGAGCAGGCCGAACAGGCAGCTGCCAGGACAAAATTAAACAAAATTCATCCCCACTTCCTTACCCCCCCCCCCCCCCAAAAAAAACCGCCGACCGGCGCTGCACTAATGTGGTGACGACGTGCCTGCTCCGGGTGTAACTGGGCTGTAAGGACACAAAGGCTAATAATCCCAAATAGGATTAATGTAGTATACAAAATACAAAATGCAAAAATAATACATATAAAATACCGGGCAACAAACAATTTCTACGATACTTCTTCAAAAGTATGGGGTCTGTCAGATTCCAGAATGTACGAGTAGGGATATAACAATAAAATCCTCCATAGGAGTGTGGTTTATTTGAGACCACAATAATATCCTCTTTAGATCGACAATAAAATCTCTTTAAAAGTATATGGTGTCTGTGGGACCCCGGGATGTACGGACAGGAATGGTAAAAATGCATGTGCGTTAGTGAGTGTGCACTTACATTTCTTAAACGTTTAAAACTATGGGAAGATATGCAATGACTTCATATGCATCAAGGAATACCTGGACTTTATGAAAGAAGTCCGAGAAACAAATGATTACAGACGTTATTAATTGCCTGTGGGTCCAGTAGACCCATGGCTTGCGGTGGAGGTTAACAAGAAAGAAAAACAAAACCAAGTTCTTCCCCGCTTTCATTCTAGGACATTACGTTTTCACATCTGATCAACAAAAATATACGGTACCGGTAGTATAAAAAAAAAAGGTGAAAATTCAGTTTTGAGTAGGCCACAGACTATGATACACGACTGCACCCATTCGTTATTAATTAAGCATTGCTATTAAGTATTATCCCTATTAAGTTTTTAGCACATTATATGTGCAGGATGAAAGATGGCATTTAGAGCTACATGGCACCACAGTAAAACTATTAGTATATATAGAATTTGAACTAATTTCTGCCATACTCTGGGCAAACTTGGTCCATGAAACAAATTAGCACTCTTTGATAATGTACGTAGAAGCTAGATCAGTAATTAAAAACAATAAGACGGAGGCAACTGAAATTTCTAGCACACATCTGTCGCCTCAGGAGCCTCGAATATCTGGTAGTCACAGGGAAGACCGAGGGCAGGAAAAGCAAGGGTAGACAGAGAAAAACGTTCACTCAGTCTTAATTCATGGACAACAAACAAACGTCACAACAAAAACTCCTTCTTGAGGTTGGCTGATGACAGATCCGAGTGGAGAGCCATGATCGCCAATGTCTGTTCCAGACAGGGCAACTGATGATGATGAGCAGCTAGGCCTAGTAGATCTAGATCTGCAGTATAACAAGTTATAACAACACAGGATTTGTGTTTTTTGCTCCTAATTTCATTTTTAAAAAAAATCTCATTAAACTGTATGATCTAAATTAGACCTAGATCATAGATTTACATTAGATCTAGATCTAGATCAGTTCAGGACATAGGTGTATGAGGCTAACTCTATTAGCCTCATATATCTATGGTTCAGGACCAATTGCACTAGACGAATAATTAGGCCTATGTTTCGACAGGTTTCCACGGGCTACGCAAGGCTGAATAAGGCAAGGTGCACGACTACTTACAAAGCACGAGGCTGGTCGGGCGGTTACTTACTAAAATAAAAATAATAATAAAATAAATATAGATCTAATAAAAAATCTTCGTTAAAATAATTTATTTTGCTTGCTAACATTTCTAGCAGTTAGAGCAATAGCCGATTCAAAATAAATGCCAGTATGGCCACCTTATTTTACACAAATTTTCGTAAAATTACCGAAAGGTGTTCACATTCATTTTAATAATAATATATTAAGACATTTAATACCATTTAAAGTGCATTATATTTAGATAAATGGTATTAGAATGAACTAAAGCGTGTCAGTAAGTGACTGGGTCTATGAACACCGTGTCTCATGTTCAGAAATAAATTTGTGCTTGGTCAAGATTAGAAAGCTAAAAATCTGTACAACAACACAGGAAGTTCGAGTTTCCAACATGTCGGAACGCTACAGCTTCTCGTTGACCACCTTCAGGTGAGGCATTACGACAATAAAACGATAACCTAGTCATTTAAAAACAAACATAGTAAATGTAATTGTTGTTTGTTTGTTTTTTGCTAACTTCTGTATACTGAACTGGGTAAAAGAATCGTTTGAAAGAAGTTGCTTGCAATTGTAACCAGTTGCTCACTTCATCAAATTTGTCTTGTCATGTCTCTAGATCTAGATCTAGATATCTAGATCTAGTCTACTGAAATTGCTCGTAGGCTTAGGCCGAAAATATACTGGCTCCGTCCAACTGCAGCCGAATAAATGAAGGCAGCTGAAGGATGAAAATAGTGATTATAGTGCGCCTGTCAAATTGTCGCCTTCATATGAGTCAGCGAGCAACAATGCATCAGTGGCCTAGATTAGCACTGTCAGTTTATAATTTGCGGAAAAGAAGGCGCAATAGACAGTGATCAATGTCGATTCATCCCATAAACAAATTACGGAACGTGTGTAGCGAATTTCACCACTTAATGCCCCAGTTGCGGCAAGATACCCAGAAATTTAAAGAGCATTTTCGAATGGAGCCATCAACATTTGACAATTTACTCAAGAATTGCTCAGCAGATTTGTTGAAACAAACAAACAACTTTCGAGAACCGATAACACCTTGTCGTAACTTTGAGGTGGATTTTCCTTTTTACTTCCAGGCATCGGCACACCTCAGTGACACAATGACCTACATTGGCGGCCCTAACTTGAACAATCAAAAAAGCAATTTATTTGTTATTTCTTAAAAAAGCCGAAAATCGCAAAGTCTACGTATCGGGGGGTATTTCGAATGCGCTGAATTCAAATTTGGCATCAAAAACACGATTAAAGTTACATTAGATTTTGCCATTTTACGTCCCGCCTGAAACTTTTGCCATATCCGGTTACCGGGCCATCCGTCTTGACGGACAAAATGCCGCATGCTCATGCTGCACTTCAATCCGGCTGTCTCCGAACAGGCGGCTGCAAGTTGGAGTGAGTATAACCACTCTGCCCGTCATCTCTCTATTTTATTTGTAATTGAGGCATGCCCGATCTTCATCCTTCAGTTTGCTGCCTTCAAACCGGTCTTAGTATATCTTCGGCCTTATTCGTCTTCAAATCTTGAGCCCCAATGACAGGATTAGGTTAACTCACTTGAGACCAGGCTTTTTACATTATCACAACTCTTGAAGACCAGGCATTTTGGTGGCGTTTTCAAAAACGTTAACCTTTCAAAAAAATTACTATTTTTGCTGTAATTGACCAATCTTTTTGATTTTTGGAAACTTAAAAATAAGTTGTCACAAGAATGATAAATTATGCACTAGATCTAGAATCTAGATCTATAGGGCGTACAATAGAACAAATTTCACTAGGGTATCTCAAATATTTTTTTTGGTATGATTTATTGAAAATTGTCAAATTTTTTAGAAAAATAAAAATTTTTCAGCACTGGCTCTAGATCTAGACTAGAACTAGCAGCAGTCTCTTTCGTTCTAAGGCTTTCTGATTCAGAATCACTTTCCTCTCCTTTCTTACCCAGTGGAACATATTCTGGGTCTAGAAGGAATTATAACATCGAAGTGCTTACTCGCAGACGTCTGCGAATAAGATCCCCATCTTAACCACAGACGTCTGCGAATAAGATCCCAATCTTATTCGCAGATGGGGGGTTTCTTGATTTTGTGATGTCTTACTATGGGAAAGTTCTCCTGTATTCTGAAGTCTGCGATGGCACAATGGCTAGCATCTGCGGTTATCAGTCAGGGACTATGGGTCCGGTCCTGGGTTCAAACCCAGGGCGGAGCGTTTTTATTTTTTTAACCTAGGATTGCTCATTTTTAGGAAAAACAATTTTTAAAAAAAAGGATTTTACAAAATTGATGTCGTGGGGAAAGTGATCGATGTTACTAGATCTAGTGTGCTCTAGATTACTTTATTCCTGTTCATTTTATTTATTCCTGTTCACTGAACGGGACAGAAATAAAAATGTAAAATCAAATTTTAAACATGTAAATGATTTCTTTTAGTCAGTGCCAACTGAACAGCTCACCTCTCTCCACGGTAACCTGGATCTATTTGTCATGTTTTATTTTATTACATTTTTTGTTTGCATGGAAGTTTAATTCATTTTTATTTGTTCTGTCTGACTTTCTCTGTGATTTCACGCCCTACAAAATTGGCGAGACTAATAATAATAATAATTCATCTAAAAAAAAATTGAACTTTTAAAAAAATATTTTAAAAAATCCTACTCCTAGCCACAATTTTATACTCTGAAACAAAGCAACGATGATCAGGGTGGTGGTGGGGGGGACGCAGTAAAAAAAGTCACCCAAAGAAAACGTCAGATCTTGGGAAGCCTCGACCCCCCCCCCCCCCCCGGCAGGCGAGTTTAGTTCTGATAGGTTTTGGAATAGAAAAAAAGGAATGTGGGGCAGAGGACGTACTCTTCTGGCTTTCCGATTTCCCCCTCGACACGCTGTTTGTTTACCCTAGTCCGTTCAGAGATATAAATTATATACACTGGGGTCCGTTTCTGAATCAGTGAATGAGAAGTGATGCGCATCGTTTGTTTTGGTCATTTGATTGAGATGGACGCTCGGGTGGCCGCCGCTGGCCTTTCACTCGTTGAGCAAAGGAATTGTTCGTTTCAGCTTTTCAATGTATGTATTTGAAGTTAATCTGATCTTTCTAGACTTATATCACTCCCTAAAATTCAGAGGGCTTGGGTTCTCGCCTGCTTGTTATGGCACTTGGGCGATTTTGTATCCCATAGACTGCTCTCACCATCAAAAATGTTTTGGTGAAAGTTTCATCGATAACTCAATTGAACGCTATTTTACGCCGAGGAGGTTGTCAGCCAGGTGACGCATAAGGAGCTCTTCCTAAATAAAAATCACAAACAGAAAATCCATCTGCGAATAAGATTCTGAAATCTGCGAATAAGCGTGGCCTAATAACATTCCAGTTCACTGTCAGACCCTTCTTGTTCGAATATTTCAAACACATTCATTGTTTTTTGCCTAGACGCCATTCGTTGTTCGCTCCAGTGGTTTTAAAATTTAATTTAGAAAAAAATCTGCCCCCAAAAAAAGTTACTGGCTGATTCGGTTGAAACTTTCAATGAAACAAAAGAAGTGGCTACACAACGGTAGTAGACCATTCCCGTAAGGTTTGCAGGGTAATGGAAGAAGAAAGAAATTATTTTCGGCGATCCCGCAAGGGTTGCGGGATTGGTTCTTTAGCGTCAGATCAGCCATCCCGCAACTTATGCTGGAATGGTCGCAAGTGAGTTAAATGCATGTCTTGATCACCAGAAAATGCTGATCAATTGATTTTGAAAAGCAAGTTGATTGCTCTCACTAGATCTAGATCTAAATCTAAATGTTGATCATCTAGATCTAGATCTAGATTTAGAATAGCTTAAAAGATACATCCATCAAATTATTTGTCTTGAAGTTTGAACACTACTTTCAGTGACCATGCAGAAATAACAACAGTGCTGTTGGGCACTGGCAGTGTTTCGTGGCTCTGCTACTTTAGTCAATAGTCTGCCATCTTGACGTGCACTGTGCATGATCTCGAATCACATCTTATTCAGTCTCCTATAGTGCATACTTGCAGTGAATAGGGAAATTAACTTGGCAGCATAATTTCCTAAAAGTTGTCAGCAGGCATAGACTATATATATAGACTGGGCAAGATAATTAACATACAAAACAATTTGAAGCTGGCATAGTTTAAACATTTTTTATCAAAACCTAGCTTAAGATGAGCTTTATCAGTCCTGAAAAGTTGGGTTTCTGTATGACCTACAGCAATGGAGAAGCTTGCCTCACAAGTCCATCTTGTTTTATTTATTACAAATTTTCATGTTAGTTAATACCACCATTCCATGATTCCCTTTGTAACAAAAGGTTGATGGTAATCTATATACTATATTTGTGGACTTGAGATTTTTCGTTGCAAAAGGCTTCTGAACCACTCAACACAGACTTCAAACTTTATATAGTGCATCAGAGTGGATGTAAGGGTGCACAGTTTTTAATAGTTCTTAGTCTCAAATCGGTGTAGTTTTTTTTATTGGAAATTTATTGTTTCACCAATTTTAGATCTATTTCGAGTCATGGTTCGCCATTTTAAGGTTTCGTTATCACTTCCTGCGATGTGTTCACTTTCAAACACACTAACCCGTGCGCAAATCATGCTATTGTACGGGATGCGCAGGGTGTTAGCTCACAAAGGCAGAGCAGTAAGACTTATTTAAAAAAATAAATAAATAAATAAAATAAACAAATAGGAACAGGCAAGATGAAGCAGGTCCATAATAACCACCCAGAACTGAAACTAATATTCAAACCGATTTATCCCGGGCAGGGCCGGAGACCTCAGCTAGTTATGTATATTTATGTCTCTGCATGCTTGTGGTTTGTGAGAAAATAGTAATAAATCACTGTCTTCATGCAGAAAATGAAGCAAATTATTTTGTTTTCTTAATTTGTTGCCTTCCTTTTCAGTCCCTCAGGTAAACTTGTACAGATTGAGTATGCTCTGGCAGCTGTCGGCGCAGGGGCTCCCTCAGTGGGCATTAAAGGTTAGTTGCACTGTTCATATTAAAACTTGTAACAAAATGCTTGCAGTGGCCCTGTTCATTTTGGGTATAATGCCATTGTGCCAGATGTTGGTAATTCACCATCAAGGATTATTGATTATGATAATTTCCAACTCAGGTGACACCAGATTCTTGAAATGTTCCAGATTCACCAGAGTTGGAGAGAATCTCATTTATTTACCAAATTTTGGGGTCAAATTTTCAAGGTTGCACTTCATATTACATAACTTCAATGACAAGAAACTATTGAATTTGCAAACCAGTGAAAGGCAAACTGAACTAAGGTTGGTTAAATGCATTAAGAGCAGGATTTCCTAATGCACAGATGATTAGAACTTGATTAAATTTCCTTATTAAATTATCAGGAGTTCTTTCAACAAAATGCTCCTGGCTGCAATTTTTGTAACAGTTCATGACATTCATGGTGATCAAAAAGAAATGCCAGACAAAAATCAGTTAAATGTTACATTCATCTTTATAATATGTGAGGCAGCCTGAGAAAATCTGTCGGTTGCGCAAATCTTAGAATTGAGTAATCAGCTTCCAAGGGTCATCTGGGTGAGCCGAGATCTAAATTTAGCCAAAGTCAGGGCCTCATTCTATGTCCATTCCTACATCTTATGTGTAAGTTTTAGCATGAAATGAAGCTTCCAAATATTTTAATTTTGCATTATATTATATAGAGGGACCAAATTCGTTGACATCACGTAATTTTACCATTGTCAACAACCTTGTCCTGTTTTGGATGCGCACTCATATTTTCCCACCCTCTCACACCATATACCTATAGAATGGGGAAATCCACAGAGCTCTTTTCATCGATATCTAGTATGCATGAATATGTTGGCTCTGTAGTATTTTGTAAGAAGTGCGCATCTCCGAAACAAAAGAACATCGTCCACTAGAAAGGGCCGGCCCTACGGCATCGGTGTGCCAATTGATTTTAATTGTAATTCTTATGTAAATTTTTTAGGTGACAAAGTAACCTATGCTTTGTGCAGGAAAACTTTCTTTTGATAGATCTGTATTCTAAGTGCAAAAGAATTTAATTTTATTATTACTAATACATATTTGCAAAAAATTGCTGTTCCTATTTAATAAGATTCCTGACAGAAAGATGTAGATCTAGCAAAACATCTGTTTTGATTGACTTTTTGGGCAAAAACAAGTCTCAGGTTGCTTGAAATTTTTATCTCTACCCAATATTTGAGTTCTGTGATGGTTATGAATATGAACTCAAATAATATTGTTTTGCTTTCCTGGTGAGAAAAACACCTCAAAATGTATGAAAATAAATGTGCTGACTTCAGACATGACTTTGTCACTTTGTAACATCCGAGTGTTTTGTACCTTTAAAATGTCATAACTTTAGTTCTAGTGAAGATATTTTAAAAAATTTAAAAAGCAAAATGCCCTGCAAACCTTCTGAGAACTACACGATGATCAATGCAAAATAACTTCAGTTATGAAATTTCCACAACCTGACTGGTTTTTCTACACTGCCTGACATATTGTGAGAGATACAGTTTTCTTCACGTGCAAGAGTATGTGTTAGAAGTTTTATTTCAAGTTCCTTAGTTGTGAGACTTACTAAAAAAAAATATTTGTGAAATCAATATCAGGCAGTGCTGGAGAGATTTGCTCTAAAATTTTATTGTTGGGAATTTTAGATCTTGTAAGAAAAGAAAAATTATTATTACATGTTCCTCAGAATTGCAGTTTAGTTTCTGCAATTAGCAACGAATTTCTCATTTGAAATTTACGGAAAATCATTCATGATGCAAATGCTTGCTCATATTTGATTTTGTTTTTTTTCCTATCAATGCAGCCACAAATGGTGTTGTCCTAGCAACTGAAAAGAAGCAGAAATCTGTTCTGTATGATGAACACAGTATACATAAGATTGAGCCAATTACTAAGGGTATTGGAATGGTGTACAGTGGCATGGGACCTGATTTCAGGTAAGTTTAGATTGAATTTAGGGGGGGGGGGGGGGAATGGGTGGTCTGAGTATAGTAATTACCAAAACTGTGTATCAAGAAATTTATGTTAGACTTTCTTCTTGTAGACTCATTCATGTGGATTTTTCATTCCCAGTTATCATCATTCCAGGATTCCAAATGTCACAGTAGATGCAGAATTTTTTTTGTGTGTGTAGTTACTGCTTGATTCGAGACTGAGATTGAATGGTAGTATGTGTTAATGAGAGGGACATCCACTTTTCTTCCATACAAGGCTTCAACAACCCTTTTGTTGGCAACCTGAAGGATGAGAAATTTGCTGAAATTTTTTTATTAAAAAACACAGAAAATCAGTGCTTCTTATTGAAAATTCTTTGCGAATAATTTGAATGTTCCTTTATCATTGCCAACATTGGGCTTTGTAAGAAGCAATTTTTTTTCTTTTTTTTGCCATATTTTAACTTTAGCAGTAGCCGGCTGCCAGAAAAATAGAAATTATACAATATCTAATTTGCTGTCATGTTATAAAGAAGTGGAGCACTTAGTCTTCAATCCAGGCTAACGAACCGGGATCTCTATCTCTCCACATAATCAAATAATGATGTCAATTCTGTATTATTTCATTGTGTGCCCCCTGATGTGCAAAATTCTTGGAAGTGAGAATTTCATTTTCTAATGCCTCTTCATCAGATTGAGGAAATGGAGTGGTGGAAACATTTAGGAGGAGGAGAGAGCGTGAAGTGAGACTGCATTGCAGTTGTCGTGGCGCAGGATCAGCCTCATTCGTTTAAATTTTTGTCTTGGGGGGGTATTCATTTTGTCCATTATCAAGGGTGTCATTTTTTTTCCGATAGCCTGACTCGTTTTTTCCGATAGCCTGGACTCGAGGCTAGCCAGCATCGAGAAGGTTTGTCCCTTGTCCTCCTTCAATAAACAAGACCCAGATCCTGATGAGATCTCTATGACCCTGTCACAGTAGGGTGTTGACATTTCAGTATTTGACAGGGTGTAAAAATAAAGCCACTTCCCAATTGAAAACGCGAAATTCCTAAATTCAAAAAATGGAAACACGAAGCAGGCGATGTAATTCTCACAAATGAAGTCTGTCCCAATGAAAATGGGTTAACAGGACATGGACCAGCAGTGGATATATCTGACCCTCATAAGATGGGAGTAGTGGGTGTGGTGTGATATCATATATTTTCTCCGGTGAGTTACAGGTGGCTGAATTAGAATATTAATGTTAGTGAAATACTGCAAAGGCTGACAAAAAGCTTTGAAGTTTAATAACCCATTATCTTTCAGAGTATTGACCCGTAGAGCAAGGAAGTTGGCATCTCAGTACTTTCTCACCTATCAAGAACAAATTCCAGTAGATCAGTTGGTGCAAAAAGTTGCCAATGTGATGCAAGAATTCACACAGTCAGGGTAAGTTTCAGTTTCATGTTTAGTCATTACATTGTGTTGTTTCGTTATTTTCATTACACTTCAATTATGAGATACTTTGAGGGAGTTTGTATGTGGCAATCTGACCCACTCCAGCGAAGAGTACGGAATGGGAGAAAAAGGTTACTGTTTCCATTTCGGCCTCTTCTAAATAGTTTGATCATAATCTGAAGGTACACACGCAAACACACATCTCTGTCTTGATTCATTTACACTATAAAAATGTAATGTGATCTATGATTGGTCTGACTCTTCAAGGTCAGCTTATTGTAATTGTAAGCTAATTTCAGCAGTGTTTGGCTCAATATGAAATTTACGCATGGTATCATTTGTTAGAGTTTCAATATTTTTAAAATCATAATTATTTGTACATAGGAAATGCAACATTCTTGGTTTACAGATGTTAATGCAAAGAAAAAGAAACCTTTATTTCTAAGCATACATTGACATTTCTATCATTGGGGTAGGGACTGCTTTCCATGCAACATGTCTCTTTCTATGCAATTGCAACTTGTAAAGGTTTTTCGTCTTGGCATATGATGTCACATTATTTCCATGAAGCCTCGTATATATGATGTTCTGAGATTTGAAAGTGATATGACTGGGATATTAAATTATATTAAATGATTGTGTGCATGCCCATGTAATCTGCATAATTATATTTAACTCCTATGCTTCATTTCTTCTTTACTTTCTGTCTCTCCTGGACTCGGTCAGTTCTTTTGCATTTCCTTATTTACTTGGAACATAGTTGGTCAGCACCGCCATTTGTATCAACACCATTCCCTAAGATAAGATAAGATAAGATAAATTTTATTCGTCCTTGTACAAGGAAATTTGTTTTGATCATTGAATACATAACAATACAGTTACAGAAGCAGGAAGTATGATACATAGCGCGCACACACACATATATACACACACACTGATAAATTAACTAAATTAACAAAATTAACAGTGCACACAATATGCTTCCCTAACTAAAACACATTGACCTGACACGCAGGACATAATTCAACTGTGCACAGATTACTGTAGTAACGAAAAAAATTTGAAACATCAATTTTCACATAACGTGGGGTATCTGCCGTCTTGTTGTATGAGGCATTTTGCTGATTTTGAGGTTTTGTCGTGAAAGTGGTTCTCTCACTCCTAGTTTTATTATGTATACTAGTAACTGCCCCATTCTTCGAATGGTAAAAAACAAAGCTCACCACTCCAGACCGAAAGGAATCAGCACAAAGACATTGATGTCGAGACACTTTGGCGGTCAATAGATAGATTGGATAGTATTACAGTAGTGCACAGTAGTGCGCACCGAGCATTTTTCATGATCTAAATATTTACGCACAGTTTTCTTGGTATGAATAAATGGCACTCACTTCATCTGTAGAACACTATACTCGGTATCACTATCAAAGTTTTCTTGGCGTGGCTGGATCGTGAACTCTAGTTTACATTTCCGGTAAGAGGCGGAAATGACGAAATTGACGGAAGTACATGATCATGTCGTATTCGCAATCATTAATTGATAATTATAATTGAATTTCTGGAAAAAGTAAAGAGTTTCGGGAAAAAATGAGCACGACAGGTACAGGCTTGACACATTTTACATACATGTGCCAGGTTTCATTTCTCTACGTTGCCTAGTGAAAAAGCCTTTGCGGGAACAAATTTGGGCCCAAGCTCCATTATTATATGAAGTCAAGTTTCAAGTTCAAAACGTATTGAGAAAAACCCCAATTTTACATAACTCCTCAAACTTTCAGTTCTCATTTTCTGGAAAAAATGGTCATGCAAGAATATGGAAAAGATCCAAAGCTATATTCAACTGCATTCAGAGCCACCTCAAATGATCTTGATTGTAGACTCCTAAGCCTGAAAAATTGTCGAATAGCAAACTTTCAAAAATTCATTTTAACTAGACCAGTTATGCTAAAATAAAGCAGTGTAGTGCTTCTCCTGAAATAAAGCCAAAACCTATTACTGCAGTTTTTGGGAATGGTGACGATATATCTATCTCTTTACTATATTTCAGTGCCATTCAGTCATTTTAACCTTTTGCGCATATAGCATGTATGTAGTTTTATTTTTGTCCTTTGGTAAGAGACTCACATTCAAGACTAGTTGTGATGATGATATATTGAAAAAGTTTTTGTATCTTTTTCTTTCCTTCATTTGTCAGAGGTGTGCGGCCATTTGGGGTATCCTTACTTTTAGCAGGCTGGAATCATGATGAAGCTAAACCATATCTTTACCAGTGTGACCCTTCGGTAAGTTCTGGGACATTTCTATGTGGACAGTTTTTCACTGGACCACAAGCGAGTTCTCATAGCTTCTAAACAATTGAGAGAGTGTCCTTCTTACAACTCTCCCTGTCTTTATTTTCATTCAACCCCCCCTCCCTTTTTAAAAAAAATTCTTTAAATCCTTCCCCTGGCCAGTTCCTGGGATTATGGTATTTGATAATGCATCAGTGTAATGCTTTTACTGCTGCTTTTTCACAGGGTGCACATTTTGCTTGGAAGGCCACTGCTATGGGGCGCAACCATGTCAATGGGAAAACTTTCCTAGAAAAAAGGTAAATCACTTCACAGCACACAAACCAAGGGGCTTCTAGTAATGATCCACAATGGAAGATTTTGCATGACGGTTTTGTGATTTTAAAATTTTTTTTTTTGTGCAATTTGAGATTTTTTAATGATAAGGATCTTTGACTTTCAATCTGCCCTCTCATTAAAACTTTGCAACGTGGCCGAAATTTATGTGGACTGAAAAGAAGGCTGTTCTATTCCTATACCAATAGGTTCAAACTTATCTTGCATTTCAACATCAATTGTTGCTATGATCTTAATCAGTTACTATCCAATGTTATTAGTGCCATCTATCAAAATTCAACTTTAGGGAGGATCGAGAAAGAAAATTAAGTTTTTTTCAAATTTAGTTTATTTTGGCACTAATGTAAAAGGGTTTTCTCTGCGGCACCTCCTCTAACATGGCCATATGACAGATTTTTACAGCATATCATGCATATTGATCTGTTCAAAATGTGGTCCAACAGTTTCAAAAACAAATGTAGATCTCCGGCACTGGTACTAGTGGTACTTGCAGACAATGATCTAATCATATTATAAAGGAAGTAAGGCCCCCGATTTAATCATGAAAGGCTTTTCAAGCACTGAGCCTTAAATTCTACAAAATACCAAATTACACATAGATAGAAAGATGTAAAGATGTATAAGGACATATTGTAAAAGGTCCTGAAGTTGGCTACATTTTTAAAACTTTCATTGATTTTGAACCGCAACTGAGTTGAACAGAAGAAAGTGTTCCGACATTTTGAGACGGAGAAAAATGACGCATTTAAAAAGTATGACAGGAAAGTTTATTCTGCACCTCAATTTACACACTGGTGATTTAAACGCAACTTTAAAAATTACATCAGTGCATTCCCTAAGCCCATGGGCCAACTAGTTCATTTAATGTAATGCTGTTTGCTAATTTTGAGGAAAATGATATATAAGACAAAGCAAACTCAATTTTCAACAGATGCTTTATTTATGATATTTCTTTATTCATTTATGTTTTAATGTGTTTCACAGATACAGTGATAATCTGGAGCTGGAGGATGCTGTACATACTGCAATCTTGACCTTGAAGGAAAGCTTTGAAGGTCAAATGACAGAGGACAACATTGAGATTGGGATCTGTGATGAGACCGGTTTCAGGCGTCTCTCACCTTCAGAGATTAAAGACTATTTGGCTTCAGTGTCTTAACAATGTGATTGTTTAATACTGAGATCAGTTTTTGACTATTACAATTTTTTGTACTGGATCAGATGAGTGAAAGAAATGTGGAAATTCATGTCTGTCATCTTTGTTTGCATGTTTTGAATGTGTTCATATAAGGTTTTTGATGATTCATTTCTGTTTTGAGCTTAGCCATGGAGTTGCAAACATGCGTCATATTTCTTCCTAATGGGTCGGGAAAAAAGAACTATAAAAAATTTCATCTTTATGTCATCAGCAATGGGAAAACAAAAAAAACCCCAAAAAAATGTTCAAAATGGGGGTAAATAACTGGTATTTTTTCACCGTGATTACAAGACTTGGAGCAGGCATTTACATTGCTATACAATTTTCTGTTATCATATTGACATTTCCGAGTATCTGAAGAAGAGACAAGTGCCGAATATGTTTTTCTGTTGCCAGCAATATTGATTACATAGTGTATTAAAATTTGAACATGCCATCTTCTCTACACATTTCATTGCTGTCTGAGCATTATCAGATTTTCACAGTGAACTCGGTCAAACAGATAGTTTTTTTACCTATAGTCATGGGGCATTCTCGGAACTGAATTATTATTTTGCTATTTTATTTGGAACCCCCCAGACTGCAATGCCACAGAGAGGTTTTAGTAATGTTGTAATCACATAAAGTTTCTGTCTTACTGTAAACATCTGTATGTTGTGTGTGCCTGGCATGTTGTCGTCACTTTATCGTGTTTGTCACACATACATTTTTGAGGTTGTTTTTCAGTACGTATTAAAGGAATTAATCTCATGAAATTTGTCAAGACCTTTTTAGTATGAGGAATGTATGAATGAAAAAGGAACTACAGTGCACTCTCCCGATTACGACATCTCCGAATAACGACATTCTCCCGATAACGACATTGACCCCCGGTCCCGATTTTTTTACTATATGTTATTAGTAATAAAACTCTCTAAATAGCGACATACTTTTTAGACCACTCTCCGGATAACGACATTGAGTTAGCAATAATCGGCTGTGACTTTGCTAGATACAAAAATAAAAATAGCTAAAATATTGTTTCCGGTCAGTTTCATTTCATTCTCTGAGCCAATAAAAACACTTCTTTTCCGACCAATGAAATGTCCTACCAGAGGCACCTCATAGCCAATGAGATCGCTTTGTTATCGGCCAATGAGATCGCTTTGTTATCGGCCAATGAAAACACACCTGTGTCTATTGTCGTCGGAACAAAAAGCTGACGCGCATTAAATGAGTCAGTCATCACATCGCTGACCGCTGAATCGATTGTATTCACCCGAGAACAATAACGCACCCCAAGATGTCGACAGCTGCTGTTAAAAAAAGAAAGATACTGACAATAGATGCCAAGCTGCAAATTCTGGCTGATGTGGACACAAAGACATTAACAAAACAACACACACAACACACACACACACACTTCGTGTATTTTACATGTTTGGAAAGTCCGATCACTGATCACCCACTATGGTTGGTACGTTACATTCTAAGGGTCTAACCACACCCCTTTTTCCGCCATCTTGAAAATCTCCGAATAACGACATGTTCCCGATAACGACATGCACCTCTGGTCCCGAGCCATTTCGTTATCGGGAGAGTGCACTGTACATGTTTAATTATGATAATTTCTTGTCTTGATAGTGAACACAACAAATAACTAGTGTATACACTGATGGGTCAAGGGAAGGTTGGGCACCAAGAAGATACACTTACTTCGAACTTTTGATTACTTCAGTTTGGGCGGGGGTGATCTTGGATACCACACCCCTTCAGTCACTCGGATTACAAAACGCCACCAAAACAATCATCAGCATTTTTTTTAAACCTCAAGATGGGATACCCGGCATTGCCATGGATAAAGCTATGCTCCCATCTCTCTCTCTCATGGATTGCCTTTTAACTTCAGATTATGTTTTGATTATTCAAATTTGAAGGGCTGAATTTCTGATACATGTAATTGGAAGTCATCAAGCTTGCCGCTCCTAACCAGACTTTGAATTTCCTGTCCACTGAAAACTCAAGCACCAACAAAGAAAACAAGACCCTATTCAACAATTCCTAAAGGGAGGTGGAGGAGGGGGGATAAACAATAATATTAATATTCCAGATAACTGGGGATATTCTGAGATAAACGGGGATATACATTTGGGCGGGGGTGATCTTGGAAACCACACCCTTTCAGTCACTCGGATTACAAAACGCCACCAAAACAATCATCGGGGATTTTTTAAACCTCAAGATGAGATACCCGGCATTGCCATGCATAAAGCTATGCTCCCATCTCTCTCTCTCACGGATTGCCTTAAAACTTCAGTAAACAAAACAGATCGATATCAATCAGTCTACTGGGTTAGATTAGTTGACATTTAAGCGTGCAGAATAAAAAAAATAAAGAGCTAAAATTGCACCACAATGAAATACTCCAGCCACTTTGTTATTTTATTATTTTTTTATTATTATTATTACTACATGATTTTCACTATTACCATTTCAATAGTGACATCATTTCTTTTTCACAAAGATTACCCTTTGTTGCGTTATTGCAAAATAGTTTGGAAAATTCCTCGTGTCTAAATTATTGAAAACTACACTACTGAACAGTCCCGCTGCTGTGAACCGTGATTTTGTGAACTGTGACTGATCACATTGTCTTGGCCTGTGTCAGAGAAGAATGAGCTTGAGGCAGACAAACTGAAAACTATTGATTACAAAGACGCAATCTTTTCTTTACATGTGGATGAATTGCTTTGTACATGTTGTTTATTACATGCCTAAATTTGGGCATCAACTCGAACATTCATGTGCCTGCTCTCTGAATGATGGGTAGTAGTAACCCCGCTGTTGTAACCGAGACTCGGGCTGTAAATCCTCCCCATAAAAATTTACAATAATAGGCCTATGCCAGCCTATATAATGAAAAGATGGGTCGTTCATAATAAAGAGGCTCACGCGGCTGGCGGCAGCCTATATAATCACTTCCTATCATCATTATATTAAAAAAATCGAAAAGGTTCTTTTAAATTGTTCTTGACATTATTCCATTATGACTGACACATCTTTTCATTGAAATGGACGTGTTCACTGAACAGTATTCAACGATCAGTGAAGCGGTGTTTGCGCTAACTGCAAAAAATGTCCCATGCGCATAATGGCTGCATCTTTTATCTGCAAAATCCGCCAAACCATCACCACACAATTTTAATTTCTTTTTTTTTTTTACTTTTAAGGGAAGGAGCGGGCCAAAATATTGACCACTCGGACTAGATCTAGACAAAATTGGGTTTACAATTTAAATTCTTAGTTTCTCCATAACTTGTAGACAGATTGCCCCCAAACTTGGCCCATTGTGTAATTGAATGTATGTTCTTTGATATTACATACAATGGCCAATTTGGGTTATATGTGATATTTTTTGTGAGTTAGAGCCATTAGAAAGCCCTTAGGGCCCTTTTGTTTTTATCACATTTTCACAATTTCAGTTCTTAATTTCTCCATAATTTGTGTGACAGATTGCCCTCAAAATTTGCACACATGTCATAGAATATATGTAGGATGTACTTTGATGTTACAATGGCCGATTTGGGTCAAATGTGATATTTTTTCAGACAGAGTAATTAGAAAACTGTGTTGTCAGTTTTCAGGGGGGGGGGGGGGGTGGGGGATAAAAATGTAACATACTGCTTCAACGTTTGAATATGACCAATTGGAAATATGGCATTGTAACTCTTTTTGCATACCAATTCTTGACTTGTATGCAAAATTTGAGCTCATTCCAACCGATGGTTTTTCACAGAATTATTAATTAAAACATGTAATGAAAATTCAGTGTGGCCGCCATTACCATAGTAACCGCATAGTTTAAGAAAAAATTGAATACATTTTCATTCCGATTCATTACCCCAAATTTTATGGAAATTTATTAACAACCAAGGAAAATAGGATTTTTACCCATTCCTCCCCTTAAAGCTTTGAGATGACAGAGGCGCTTTAGGGTAGGGTGATCAGGCTGGGGAATATTTATGTCAGTTAAATAATATAAAAGCGTGGCATAAATTTTCAGTAAGCCCCCACCCCCCACCCCAGCGAAGATAGAATACAATAAACGAAGAGTAAACAAATTCAGCAACCCACTTCCTGCACAGAACTCTACCATGAAAAGCACTTCATGTCATATTACCTTAAGCTTTTACGTGCATGTAATTACCACCATTATGTAGTGTTATATCCTTGCTTCTTTTCAAATGCATGAATTAAATACAGAATTCCTCAAGCGTTATTTCACCGAACCTTACGTTTTATTAAAATGATTGAGTTCAGACTGTCAGAGGTGTTTAAAAAACTGTAAGTTGTTTTCAAACTGTTGACATGTTGAGACTTCCTCGAGGATTTTTTTTTTTTTTAGAACCGAACATGATTCTCCAAACTCTGCATGGTCACAGAGTTTTGACAAATATGTTATGAGTGCATTAAGATTCAAGTATCGGCTTTTTCCATTTAGCCAGTAACACCCGCTTGTCAAATTTGCAGTGCTGAATACGCGTGACATCATGTTAACAGTGCTTTGTCGGATAGGATTTTTGCTGAAACAGGACACAAAATTTCACAATATCTTGTTTATTGACACGAAAAAAAAAAGATTTGAAACCAGCAGGGAAGTCCGGACTTTGGCCTACAACCGTGCTTGTCATTGTGATGTGAAGGCAGGCCTGTCCATAATATTTGCACTTGGACAGTCATGTTCCGGGATACAGACACACTATTCCACTGCGCACTTCTTTCTTGGATAGGGCAGTGCACCGAATTAAACTCTTGTTATGAAACGCCACCCAATGTTTGTTATGTACGCTGCACACATTAATTAAGCAGGTTCGGCGGATATGGTTTACTTTCAAGAAAAGAATAAAACCGGACAGGTTGATCGACTCGTCAGTAATATGCCACTGTTAAATGTCGTGTGTTCATGACCAAAGAAATGTCTATGTGTAATCCCTCCCCTCCCCCCCCCCCCGCCCGCCTTTCTCCTCCTGATAATCACGTAAAAGGAATCATAAACATTATGTAATGACATCTAATATGATGTGCTAGTGTAGCCTAAGCGTTTGAAGTTGGGCCTAGGGTGCTAGAACTGGGAATCATATTTTCTAAGATATATATACCCCTATCTTCTGAAAACAGCCAGCGTCACACTAAATATTACACCCATATGGACAACTATGTGCTATCATGTGCAAGTGATAGTCTGGTTGAATCTGCAGATGTGACCGCCTTCTTACTTATCCTGAGTCGTGATTCTTGTTCTAAAATCTCGACTCAGATTAACCAATATCGAAATATATTCATGGTACATGTATCTGTTTACTGACTAAAATCGCCTTAAAGTAATCCCCGTTGAAACAATCCATTGGGTTTATCTCGGAAAATACCGAGTGCAATATTTTTTTTTTTTGATACCGGTCACAAGAAATAGTTCAATGTCACTGTTTTCTTAAAGAGAAAGAAAATAAAAATATTTCATTTCTGATTCAAACGAAAACAAAGGAATAATTTACAATTGGGCATTAGAACAATTCATCTCCCTAACTATCGGGACCCAGTCTATTTAGGCAGAAAATAAATGAAAGCGATTCCTATTTTTACAATCATGATTGTGTTACAAGCAGTCCCAGGCCGCACTTGCACGAACTCCTACAGCTGGAAGCTCAGCCACCCCGCTCCTCCTGTACCTAAACCCATACAATAAAACAGATATTATGACAAACACGGTATGACAGGATCACTCGAGCACCCATTTATCATTCTTTTGTACTCGGAAGACATCCGGGTAGTTAATGCGCATAATTATTTTACATTATATTTTCAACAGTTTGGCAGTTTACCACAATCAACAATACTGCCGTTTTAACATCCTACGGGTACCGGAAAACTGAGCCGGATTTTTAATCCTATTGTTCAAAACTTCAAAGGTAGCTCGAAAAAGCTGTTGGAAGACTGAGCCGGTTTTTGGCATATCGATACTTGCTTTGCAATGCTTGTTAGTGCAACTCCATCTGACCGATTTCTTGTTTGTTTCTGCCAATCTGTAATAAAATCCATTATCAATAAGCCCTTTTCGGCCTCGCTCTGTAGTAAAAGTCTCCATTCAAACGTCTTTCATCTGGCCCTGAATGTAATGTAATGTAGCATTGAACAAGTTGTAGTCCAATTAACATGTGTAGTGTGCTATGTAATGTCTTGTGTGCTAGGTGATATTTTGTCAGTCTCTTAAGTTCTAGTGCTGGGATTTGTTTTGGTTTGGGTTGGTACCAAGGCGGCAAAGAGACAGACCTAGCCAAGTAGTTTGTTTTGGTCGTGAGTTCCTAGCCTAATCTTCGAGTGGGGTCACAGCACACCAGACGTGGTCAGGAACTCATGACCAAGACAAATTGCTTGACTAGGCCTGTCTCTGTGTCGCCTTGGGCTAGCCTATTGAGTTGTGTTAGGCGCGCGCGCACAGTCAGTTAGCATACTGAGTCTATCCAAAGATCTATCAAGTTTTATACAGTCCAGTGACTTTAGGGTTGATGCATCAGGTTAATCGATCTAAAGTTCGAAAACAACATAGTCGATACCTGCAACAAAAAACCGGCTCAGTTTTCCAACAGGGGTCGGCGGCTTATTGCGCAATGCGTTGCATAACAGGTGAAAAACCGGCTCAGTCTTCTGTACCCCCATCCTACAGCTATCGCTCCTATTTATCTTTCTCTTCTAAGTAAATTAAAAAATTTTGTGTACTTAGGAAAGAGGATGGCCAAAGTTTCACCAATTTCTATCTTTCTTTTCGGTAATTTCCAGGTAAATATCAGTGTCTTCAATAAATAAGTTATACAGTGTTTGCAGACTCTTTAGGCTATTCACTCTCCCCGGTAACTTCAAGCAATTTATTTTCATGCTTTTTACTTTACAGAATGATGACTTTGCTCAACTTTGAATTTCAATAGCGAACGTTCACAAAGGGTCTCATGAGGTCGCGTTTCTTTCATTTTCCTCTTCAAAAGGATGATATATGAAAAGGGGGTGGGGGTGGGGTGAAGGGGATTTCATGTTTCAGTGTTCTAGCAAATTATTCATTTTGACCTTCTCCTGAAGCCCCCAAATTCCGCTTCTTGTTTAAGCAAATAACAAAAATATCGGACGTCAAAACAGGATTCAATGGAGAAGCAGCCATGATGTGAGATCTGTACCTGTTACCTTTACATCCCATGAGAAAAGGAGTAAAATAAGGAGTTCAGATGAAACGAGACTATGTGAACATGTACTAAATGTGCAAGTAGCAAAGTCTTAGAAAAAAACAACAAAGAACTTAATTTAAAAAAATTGAGAACATTAGGTCGACATACGGGAAGTCTGGGTTGTAGACTGGCAGTCCAACACTTTACCTTTTTCTAGCTGTCTCTTCAATGAGCACAGATAAAAGGGGCTGGGGAGAAGGGTGCCAGATGACTTTAATCCCTAATGTCTTTTGACAGTTTCGCAGCCCCGCAACTTCTTTTATGGTATTACAGATTAGTCTTCGGTGATGTTGATTGTGACAGGATTCTGACGTGATGAGTACAATAAATTGTCCCCTAAAACTTTTACCCCCCCCCCCTTTTCCTATCACCATATACACACCCGAACTCGCTGTGTCCTGTTTATCATTACTGCCATGTCTGTGGAACAAAAGGCATTAACCTATTGCGTTCAATGAATATCACTTGCACAATCATGTAATTTGTCAGAAATTGAAACACTCCTATGTAAATGTTAAGTTTGCGTGGGGTAACATCCTGGTTCGTCTTTTGTGTTGGGCAAAGAATAGGCTACTTTATGTTCGTAACACAGGTCAATGGTTTGACGTCTTAGATTTTTTAGTGTTTACTTCTGTTATGTCGCCAGTGCGGGTGTGAAGCTATATAAATGCACCCCTTATACTAAACCACATTCTGTGTTCCTTGATGACATGATTATATGCATCTCATAAAGCAAGTATATATTATTGTAAACGGTGAGTGAGACGGCAGGGAGTCAAGTTAATTTTCGAAGAGCGCTTTCTTAATCTGAACTTCTAATGTGGATTCCATCTGCCAGAGTTGCCAGTCTTTAACGGCTTTATTTTAGTCTTGTTTTCACAAAAAATCAGTAAAACATTGTTTGGTGAGATCAGTTGTTTTCAAATTATGATGGTGAATTTATGACGAATGTTACTTAATTCTTTTTCCACTTATTAACTTTTTTGTGCAACGCCCGACTGGGACCCCACATGTTCTCTGTATTTTTTAAATTATTTATTTATCCCTAACACACCGAAAGGACAACCTGTATTAGTATATCAGACGTATAAGGTGCTTTCTTCTACATGTCGGGGTTTCAGGGGTGTGACGATAAATATTTTAGTTCTACTTTGTAAACGTGGTTCAGACAAAACGTTTTGTCTTCATAAAATATTCCTTGATACTGCGAATACAAAGCGAAGAGCAGGGGAAGACAGTTATGCCCCTTTCGATGAAAATTTTACAAAGATCTATTATATTAGTTAAACGATTTATCATGTTTCTATTTTGTGTACATGGTGATACTTCCTAAATTTGATTTGTACACACAACTGTAGGATACGACAACCGCTGGAAAGGCAACGACCCGGTGATGGGAGGGGCACAATTCAGAATATTGTGTGCATTTCTTGCCTTCCTTCAATTATCTCCCCATGCGCAGTGTCAGCAAATAGGTGAGTATATCATTGAGTCTGCTGATCTTTTACATAATTAGTGTTATGCCTATTGACGAGCGTGTGTTTATGCCTATTGACGAGCGTGTGTTTTGTCATACATTGGCACAGGCATTTACCTTTTCATTGAAGGCTAGGACGAGGAGCTGCTGCAGGGAGAGGAGAGATGATGCGCAGATTGATAATTATCCATATTATTCCCATGGCCTCTCTCAATGGTTCCCAATGTGGGTTTCACTGAATTCTACTGTTGCACAGATCTTGTTTCAGAGCTTCTTGAATGTTCTTCCTAAGTATTATGCAACACATGTCATAGTAGTAGCCGAGAAACAGGCGTCATCCCGCACTAATATGTAAGGTGCGTCCCGAAATCGAATAGTAAACTTACAGAACTGCTTGACCAGAATGACTCAAATTTTGCACAGCTTTGTGTTTCCGTTCAAAGTACTTATTCAGAAATTATTTTTTTTTTAAATAGTGAAAATGACACATTGTTAAATTATGTCTTTGAGAGGAAAAAAAAAATCTGGACGTAGGGACAATAAATAATGTTTACAAAGTGAAATATTTGATGTTTCGTGTTTATGTGTGTGTGTCTTTACTCTCCCAGAATGTGGAGGGAATCTAGATGAAGCGAGTGCGGTCTTTACGTCTCCAAATTACCCGGCAGCCTACCCTAACAATGCCAGATGTCACTGGACCATAACTGCTGCAGTCAATGAAGTCATTGATATAAGGTAATATCATTCTGGTGTCACGTGGCTTTTCATAGGCCGAATAGGCCTTGTCAGCTATCTGCGCACACACCGTCATATGAGATCCAGACGAAGTCCCGGATCTCTGGTGGTCCTCGTCGACTCGACATTCAAACAAAAACAAAATCACAACAGGCTGTTTTCAAAGCTGTGCACAGCGTATTTAAATGTATGTAAATAGTTCATAAATTATCCACTTTTAAAGGCAAACAAATATTTTATTAGGCCACCTCCAATAACCAAGTTTGCATGCAGGTTTCAAGTACAGTACCTTGGAGAGTGCACAGAGGTTTGGATTTTTAGAGTGGTTTGCTGTTCAGTTTTTTTTAGTTTGTTTCGTGTCGCTGACAGCTCTCTTCTACCCCCCCCCCCTATCTTTCACGAGCACATGACCCGTGGTGTGAACGCTTCGTGTCGTCTGATTTAAACTGCTCGATGTGCTCGCACCTAAAATTAAAACACAGGAATAGCCTGCTACTTGCCTCAGGAATTATTTCGATTTGCCGAGACAGATGTAAAGAGGGTAGAAAATGACAGGCGGGACAGCGGTTGGGGGGTCCAAACGGAGCGCGTCTTTTGAGCTTGTATGATATAAAGTTTTTCATTAGATTGTAATAGTTCCAAGAAGTCACTTACGGCCCGAGTGTCCACTCAGATGTTATGGGAAATGGTTGTCTTGTGAATGGGACTCGATAGTTTTGGTTTTCCAAAGCTGATCAGCAAAATATATTCACAAGCAGTCCATGAGGAACTTTGTGCAATAATAGGAGACACTTAAAAGGCTTCTGGGACAGTTAACCTACAATTTCGCAGGGTCACTCAGAATAAAGGGAGAATTAGATGGTTAAAGGGAGAATTAGATATTTAGATGATGAAAGCAGTACAACAAATATCAGATGATATTCTCAAGTATTTGCCAGATAAGCCACCCAAGGCTTCTGGAGGAAATATTCTGGTATTCTCGTTGTGCAACAGTCGGCATATTTTCAGTTCAGTCTACTCATAAAGTTAACTTGGGACTGGTTCGATGCTTAGGAAAAGTAAAAGTGGGCTTTGTTAAGCTTATGTCCGGGTTCACTGTGTGCCACAGCAACCATTTAATACAAATTGGACCCAGACATATGTTCAGTTCATCATCAGCTTGTTCAGCACACACTGGATGATGAGTGTTGACATAAAGTTGGCAGAACGGCTTGTGGACGGTGAGAGGTCTAAAGGCCGCCATACACATTTCAGATCGGACTTAAGATCCGGACTTAAGTCCCGATATTAGGATATATCTCAACGTGTATGGCGAAATCTCATTGAGGTTTATCTCAAACGGTTGGACTGATCGCGGACGGACGGATATCAAGCAGTGCTTGATATTTTCGCTTCAGTCCGCAGATCAGCCCCGTGGGGGCTCAAAATCGTGGGGTGTCAAATTCAAAATCGTGTTCGTCTTCGAATTTTACTGCGAAATGACACCAAATACTTATGTTTACCCAAAACCCCCTCTCTCTCAGTCTCCCACCATGGTTTTTTTGTTTTGTATGTGTGCCCCTCACCCAGTGCTTTGTGCTGTGTCCTCCCTTGTTTTGCTCTGCATGTTTCCTAGATTATTCTACCCAGAGCCTGTGGGATAATGCATGTAGAGAACTTAAGGTCTTCATAACTTCTTCCTGTGGCGAAGTATCGCAACGTCGTCGTCAGACGTTCGTGTGGTGTTATTGCCTGTCTAATAAAAGTATCTTGCTTCACAATAAGTAGACTCACAATTTGAAGCAGTTGCTGATAAATCTCGGGGCCCATACGCAGATAATTGTAAAAATCCGCTGGATGCAGCCTTTACTCTTCTAACAAATTCCTGTGAGTGTATTTTTTTCGGTCTCGGGGCCACTGCTTTTCCCATCCTCTCCTTCTTCGGTGCTTTTTTTTTCTTTCTTCATCACAGGACAAACAGCAATGGTGGCAAGCACAAATTCACGTTTTGAAGGCATTCCGGCAACTGACCCCGATCTTAAGTCCTGATCTCAATAGTGTGTGGGCACGTCCGTCTCAACCCGATCTCTGTGTGCCAGGACTTAAGACCGGATCTGAAGTCCGATCTCAAAAGTGTATGGCGGCCTTTAGATATAAAGATCACGATCTAGTCATAATACCGTACTTGCATGATTGTGATGACGAAGCAAAATCAGATATTTTCGTTCAGCATCACGGGGAAATGGCAGTATGAAAACGATTGTGCTGTTTTTTACATTTATCCTTCTATAGGAAGACACGGCTTTTTGGGGGGTGGGGTTGGGGGTTGGTTTGGTCTTCATTTTCATTTACAAATTCAGTAATTTGAGAATACCGTCTATCTTTGACAAAATGAATGAACGCAGTTAGTTCTACAGGATGTTCAATATTGAAACAGTCGAGGTTATGTACAGTATATAAAATGCATCGTGCACACCACATAGGCCTCTTACCCCCCAGGTTGTTTTTAATCACTGAAGAAGTGGGAACAAGCTAGGTTAGGTTGGTTTCACTGCAGAACAATGTAGTCAGTCTTTTTTTTTGGTTTTGGCTGGCCAGAACAATAATGAAGTGTATAGTTTTTTTTTAGCAGATGAACAGTTTGGCATGTCGGATAATTAATGTAAATCTATCTATCTATCATATTAATACAAATCTGATTTAGTGTCTGTCCTGGAAAAACTCTCTGAAATAATAATATGCCTATGTGTTCATTTAATGTTCTATGTGTTGAAGATCTTTTGAAACACCACCAGTGAAGGACGGGCAAGTGATTTGAAGAAGTTTCTTAATTTTTTAGATGTAAGAATTCAGTCCAGTTACACAGCATCGGTCGTTTCAGCAGTAGTTTTACATATATCTGAGGAGTAGATTTTGGGTAGAGGCCTACCACGTGCCCATGCTAGATTTGCAATGCTTAAGATATAAATCAGAGATTCAAAGACCAGTTACATATAACATAGTGCCAAATGTAGCAGAATTCATACAGTGGCATCGTGTAATAAGAAAAAAAAGTAGTTTATAGGGACAACTACATTAGGTGAAAATAATATTTGCTTTTATGGTTTAATTATATACCAAAAACGTCCCGTGAAATCGAGTTAAAAGAAACTGCAGTGCTGATGAAAATCACAGTGCTATAGGTGGGACAGACGCGGGAGAGACGTGAGCAGTACTTCTAGTCAATTCCTGGTTCCTGAGGTTATCTACGCCAGGGTTATCCGCATGAAACTGGGGCTTGAAAAACATCAGCGTACAGTGACAAATGTGTTTGTTAGGATATCTAATTGTTTGAAGTGCAAAACGTTCACTGTGTCCTAGATTTAGTTTAATGTGTTAAGAGATGCAAAAAAGATGCAAGAAGAGAAGCAGAAAAAAACCTCCAAAAACTACAGAACATATTCACAAGGAACCATTATGAAACCCATGCATTATGTTGTGTATTTCAGGTTTAGCAGTGTTGATTTTGATGGCAGAGAGCATAGCAGTAATACTGGAACCTGTCCAGACTATGTGAAAGTCTATGATGGTGACAGTGTGAATGCACCACTGCTGGCTGAAATGTGCAGATACATGACCCAGTCTGAGCTGTCCAATGTCCTCATTCGATCACAGAGCAACAAGATGCACATTTTCTTCTCATCTGATGGCTCTGCTGTTAGGACGGGATTTATTGCAAACTACTGGACACATGGTAAAATAAAAAGATTTATACTGTTTGAACAGAATCTTTCTCACTTTCACTTTTCATTTCTGGTCTGAGCATTTTTGTTGAGCATAAAATAATGTTATATGGGCATTCTCAGCATTACCACCTTCAATTGTAAGTTAGGTTCATAATTTATAAAAGTTTTTCGCCACTTAGGCATTCATAATGCTCTACTTCGTTGATATCTGATCCTTAAGCTATGAAAAAAAGAAATATTCCAAGACTTGTAGAGTGTCTTTCTATGGCCAGAAAATTCTTTACCGTGTTTGCCGAGAATCCTGAAAGAAGTGGTAAGGTGAGTATGGTATGGTGGGCTCTCTCGCCATTAGTTATCAGATCAATAATTATTTTGTGTGATCTTTTCAGAATGTCAAGATTTTACTTATGGGCCCCAGAGATGCACTACCCCTTGCAGTTGTGTACAACAAAATACAGACTCTTGCTTAAGCCTTAATGGCACTTGTGTCTGTAAGGATGGGTGGAAAGGACTTGACTGCTCTGTGGATGTTGACGAGTGCAATACAGCAATAGTAGAACCTTGTCCTGGTGATTATCAAAAATGTGTCAATACTGTGGGAGGATTTGAGTGTAGCTGTAAACCCGGACTTCAGATGAATGCAGCAGGACAATGTAAAGGTAAGTATCGGCGTACTGAAGATAAAATACCCTTTTGGTAGTGGTTTCAAGTGGGCCTATTAATTATTTATACCAATCATTAAACCATTTCTCCGGAAAGGTACTTCATTCCCCAGAATTTCGTATAGATCATTATTGATGGATGAAATGAGCGTATGCCGCAAAAAACAAAAGGAGACATGCTAATCCCCACACAGTTTCATGAAGAGAAATGGTGTTTCCATGCGCAACTTCTTGATCAATTTGTGACGGGATTGTCATGGAAAACTTTGCAGCACTACAATGTTACATGCTAATGCTGGGTGGAAATATGTAAAAAGAAAATACACTTAATAGATTTAAGAAAAAAAAAAACAACTAATTGACGATGTCAGCCAGCCTGGCTTGGTGAAAATTTCAACGTCTACACCAGTTTAGATGTAAATGTAAATGAGAGTTATGTCTAAGAAAACAAAAAGATATGCACAGAACCAGTTCTAAAGCTTGTGTTGAAATGGTATATATATTTTTTGATTACATGGTTCGGGAATGTATTTTTTACACGGTGGATGAGGGGGACAACCTGCTTACTCCAGAATACAAATTTGACCACATTATTACATTGCCTCTACCTTTTTAGTGAATATTTTTGTGAGACCTGACATGGATGGTACCTTACAGTAGTACCAAACATTAAATAAAATCGTAATTCAGTTCCAGGTGCTTCAGCCTGTAGCAGCAAAGGCTGCTCACATTTATGTGTGACAGTGTCCGGCCAGGAACATTGCTACTGTCCAGATGACATGAAACTTCATGGGAATACTTGTCAAGGTAAGGGAGGAAGATGGCGGCCTTGAGAAATGTTAATGGTTAGATTGAATTAAGTGTTAAAACCCAAACATCATCGGTGACAGTAAATGTATTTGAATGTGGCCAGAGCGCCATGTAGAGCCCCAACAAGTACGTGAAGTATAGATTGACCCGTTTGCTCTTTATCTGCAGTTTTGGTAAATATCAAGCTTTTTTTTGATTGAGGCTGTGCCAAAATGTGAAAATGCGTTACACCTTACCAAAAAGTTTTTTTTTTTTTTAAATTTATAAAGGTTTGTGGATGATGACATCTATAGAAAAGGTATCTGCATATTTATGTGACGTTTTTGGATGCTGCAGGCTGCCAATGTGTTCAATTTCAACATTTTCTACATTTCATAATAAAATAACAACAATTTCATAACTTATGACAGTTTTAGCTTTTATGATCTTTATGTAAATATTAACATAATAACCCCTTGTCTGAAAGGGACAGATCGTTAATGGCAGTGAGATAAATTGTATAAGACGGATTGTGTAGTCATGTGACTCAGTATGAATAATCTAATAATGCCGTTTATTACTGAAAATTTTATTCCTTTCTTACGTCAGCAACGTGTAGAACTAGGGGTTACGCTAAAAAAGAGGGGACAAGGGTGTGATATCATTGCAGAGACAAGAGGGGACAGGGGTGATGTTATCATTGCAGAGACAACGGAGGACAGGGGCGATGATATCATTGCAGAGACAAGAGGGGACAGACATGAAGATATCATTGTAGAGACAAGAGGGGACAGGGGCGA
The DNA here is from genome assembly GCA_963931925.1 of Onchidella celtica. NCBI lineage: Eukaryota > Metazoa > Mollusca > Gastropoda > Systellommatophora > Onchidiidae > Onchidella > Onchidella celtica. Next base: position 16,212,050 of record OZ007582.1, read on the forward strand.
TGATATCATTGCAGAGACAAGAGGGGACAGACATGAAGATATCATTGTAGAGACAAGAGGGGACAGGGGCGATGATATCATTGCAGAGACAAGAGGGGACAGACATGAAGATATCATTGTAGAGACAAGAGGGGACAGGGGCGATGATATCATTGCAGAGACAACGGAGGACAGGGGCGATGATATCATTGCAGAGACAAGAGGGGACAGACATGAAGATATCATTGTAGAGACAAGAGGGGACAGGGGCGATGATATCATTGCAGAGACAAGAGGGGACAGGGGCGATGATATCATTGCAGAGACAACGGAGGACAGGGGCGATGATATCATTGCAGAGACAAGAGGGGACAGACATGAAGATATCATTGTAGAGACAAGAGGGGACAGGGGCGATGATATCATTGCAGAGACAACGGAGGACAGGGGCGATGATATCATTGCAGAGACAAGAGGGGACAGACATGAAGATATCATTGTAGAGACAAGAGGGGACAGGGGCGATGATATCATTGCAGAGACAAGAGGGGACAGACATGAAGATATCATTGTAGAGACAAGAGGGGACAGGGGCGATGATATCATTGCAGAGACAAGAGGGGACAGGGGTGATGTTATCATTGCAGAGACAACGGAGGACAGGGGCGATGATATCATTGCAGAGACAAGAGGGGACAGGGGCGATGATTTCATTAAAGAGACAAGAGGGGACAGGGGTGATGATATTATGCTGTTTGTTTATTTATTTCTCACAGTATTTCTAGGATATGAAGTTTTGCCTAACAATAATGTTAACGCATTTCTTTGAATAAAGCTTGGCCAATGATTTGGAAGGTGAATTGAACGATGTAAAAATGTGGCAAGATCTGCCATACAGATTCAAATCCACATAAATACAAAAAATGAAAATATAGCTCGTTCCATAAAAAAAAAAGTTTTTCATTATTGGTTTCTTGACGTATGGTTCTGAAACTTGGCATCTGACAAAACACCAGTTTGTTCTTAACAGAGTATTGCATTTTAGACTTTTCAGACACGTCTAGGTAGGCCACAAATGGGTATCTAGCGCCCTGTCTGTCTATTCGAAAATTTAGGAAATTTGCAGCATGCATTGTTCAGGTATGGAGTGAGCAGCAGTGCTCATCGCATTTGGATGGAGATGTCTTTTCCATTTTAAATCCGTGCAGTTGTGGGCATTACTGCTGAGCGCAGGGTTGTGCGGCTAAACTAAGATATTTGGCTGTCGCTTGATAGACCCCAATACCAAATTCTGTACTGAAGTAGCCTACTCCTTTTAACTATTGCTGCCAGTATGGCTGATTAAATGGCAATACGAAAGAAACAAAAAACTGATCGCCTGGATTTATTTTTTAATTCTCGAGGTCAGTTCCTATAACTTAGACTGTGTAAAAATTATAAGGTCACTTCTTACAGGTGGCAATAGGTCAGTTTGAGATCGAATGATCGGGCAGAAAAATAATAAACTAATAATATATCTTTGCCAATGAATTGGACAAAGTATATACATTCAACAATAGTATTAATTTTATTTAGTTACAACAGGTTTGTCAGCAAAATGCATTAGGGTTTAAATAACTAATTACTGAAACGAGCTTCAAAATGATAAAAACAGTTTTAAGTGGAAATATTTACAGTAATTTAACGCATAATAGTCCTCTGTGCAGCAGAAAGGCAGGAAGAATTCATTTACTGGGCTATTTAGTAACCAAACTAGGAACCACTTTCAAAGAATAATATTTTGTTGTTGTTGTTGTTATTGTTATTCAAATCCCTGCCGAGAGTCATAAATGCCAATAACCTCGATTCATCCGTAAAGCCATTGTATTAGTCAAGAAAATAAACAAAACCAGTTGAAACAAGACTGAATATCAAGTCTAAACGATTTTGTTATCGAAAGATGAATCCCCCAATTTATTGGATGCCGGTAAGAGATATTAATATGTTCAGGTGATGGTATCTTCTCCCCATCCAATTGTTTCAGATGGAGATAGGGTAAATGCACTACAAATAACTATATAACTATTTCAGACTGCAACAGTCTAACCTATGGAAAAGACTGCCGCTTATCTTGCAACTGTTCAGTCAATGGCACTGACTCGTGTGACAGCAGTACAGGCGGCTGTGTTTGTAAGCAAGGCTGGACATCACCAGATTGTTCACAAGACATCAATGAGTGTGAGCTGTTGGAAGATGTGTGTGATAAAGCTACTGAGGAATGCCTGAATACAATTGGAGGATACAAATGTAGCAGTGAGTACACTGGATGATATCACTTTTTGTTCTAAAACGGAGAATTGGATCGTATGTGGAACAGTTCCGCCAGGTCCTTTGTGAATCATTTTATAACTGTTTGTTAATATTAATTTACAGATGTCATGTAAAATCAGTTTCTTGACCTGGACATAATGGATGTAAGCGAGGCATGTAAAAGGTTACCTCTTGAATATGTTATGAAAACCACAGAAAAACTGTGGATCGCAGCAAGGCTATTAGGCAATGTCAAAATTTGACAAAGAGAAAAAGGTGTGTGTAGCCAAGCCTATCGTAAGAGAAAATACCCAAACGATACAATGACACGTAAACTAAAAGAGAAGACAGAAAATGGCGGGTTTTTTTTTCCTTCAAAAAGTCTATTGCTGAAATATCGGCCATTTTCTGTCTTCTCTTTTAATTTGCGTTTCATTGCATCGTTTGGTTATTATTTATTACGCGAGGTTTTGTTATATACAACTTTTTCTTTTTGCCAAATTTCGACTCTTGTATAAAAAATCATGTGAATGGGATTGTGAGAAGCAACATCAAAGAAGCATACATGCAATCCTGACCGTGTGCAGTCTCAAAGAGAAGTTACATGTAATAAGAAACAAGACCTATTTCATTTGATCCATTTGCCAAAACTGTTTTGTATCTTAAGATACACTGAAAACCTATTGAGATACTGTATACTTCTCCTATATACTGCCATAATTATCTGCCAAGAGAGTGGAACAAATCTCTTCATATAAGGAGACACATGCATATTGCCAGCTCAATTTCTGTCTGTGCCCGTCAATCACAGATAGTTCGGTTTGTATTGGCTTGGAATTCCTTATAGCTCAAGAAAGGTGCTCACAACTTGGTAGAAACAGTGCGAGCTTATTCCACCAGCAGTGCTTTTAACCCAAGTTTACTTTTTGTTTTATCGATTTTCAGAATGTGCTTATACTTTGGCTGATCCAACGGGCATCATTCAGTCCCCCAACTATCCAAAAAGTTATGATGCAGATTTGAATTGCTCGTGGACGATAACATCATCAACGGCAGATACAACCATCGCATATCAGTAAGTTCTTGTATTCCTTCAGTAACGTTTCAGCTGAAAGAAAAGCTAAAATAACTCGTTTGTTAAAATATTATGTTTTCCGGATATCATCAGTTCGCCCATCAAATTTATGTTAGACAAGCTTAAAAGCGCCGAGCTGACTGTTTCGCTCTTCGTGTTCTATCCTCTCTGCATCTGTCTCGGCAAACTGAAATATTCCCAAAGCAAGCAGCAGGTTATTCCGATGGTCTAATTTTAGCACCGATAACTTCGAATAATTTAAATCAGCCAGCGAGAAGTGTTGTCGTAACGGGTCATTTGCTTGTGAATAAAATAATGAGTTGCAGGCATAACAAACAAAAAAAAAAAATGAAAAACGAAATATAAAAATCCAAACTTTGGTGCACCCTTCAAGGTATTTGAAATATGCATGGAAAATTTGGTTACTGTCATCATCATCAGTTGCCCTGTCTGGAACAGACATTGGCTATCATGGCTCTCCACTCGGATCTCTCATCAGCCAACCTCAAAAAGGAGCTGTTGTTGTGACGTTTATTTGATATTTGTTGGTTACTGTAAAAAAAACTTTTTGCGCTTAAAGGTGGAGAATTCGTGAATTATACACAATTATATGGATAGATATTGTGTATGCCAATAAGGTAAATAAATGGCATGCTTCTTTTTCGAATCATAAAAATTCATGAACTCACAGTTCAAATCATTGTGAACACGAATGTTAAGTACCATTTAAAGAACATTAATTTTGATATTGTGATACATTGGATTTGAACAGCTTAAGAGAGATTATACGCCAATCACTCACTTTCGACTAAATCTGACATAAACATACTATAATAATTGCCGCAAGAGTATAGAAAATTTCAAGAGCTTTGGAAAAATTTCCACTGTGATAATCACAAAGACATAGCATGCAGCTAGCATCTTTCTGATGGTTTAAAGACTTCTCGTCAGTGACTTGCTGAAGCTGGAGGAAACAACGCCGACAATCTAAGTTGTAAATCACGAGCTGTAGCAGTTAAAAAACAAGACCATGGCTAGATGACTACAATCAATAAATATTGCCTGAGATTTTGAGATGCCAGTTGGCTTTGTTATTAGACACTAACCAAAATTATGATGAACATGGGCCAAGAATGACCGCTTGGACATAGGATGTGCAAAGAATGATTTGAAACTGAATTATATCTCTTGAAAAAGCCAAATTGGGTCAGGTCCTTTTAATGTGTGCGTGTTTACCAGAATATTGCGCCCGCCAGCAGAATATAATGTACAACTTCAGATGCAAACCTGTAGATTTTATTAATCTTATTATTATTTTTTTTAAATATTTAGTTTGTTCGCCATTGTATGTAGTTTTACAGAAGAACAAAATAAAAAGGAATATCAGAAAGAGGTGTTTTTGTTTTTGCCAATATCCCGTTGCTTATGTTGTTAGAATTTCCCCGTTGTAAGAGGCATTTGCCATTATTGTTGCCAAATTTCTGTACAGTCAGAGAATGTCTTCACAAAATTACCCCTCAAATATGTAAGATTATTATTGTTGTGATAAAGTTGAAATAAACAGGCACTGAGATTAATTCTGCATACCCACTGATTGTTGTCTTCTAAAGGTAAAATATGCAGCACATTTGCTCTGGTGAAAATTCAAAGATATACAGGCTAGTGATTTGGGAATAGGATTCCGCATTGAAAATTGTGGTTTTGTGTAGTCAACTGCAGCCAGAAATGAATCATAAAATCAAAGAGAATCTTTTACTGTTTTAACACAAGAATGAACTTATTATAGCGTGACATTGTGTAAGGCATCATTATAAAAAAGCTGTATAAAGTGTGATGTACTTACTTTTCTTATCAACACCGGAGGAGGAACAGCTAGGTGTACTTATATACCACAAGACTTCTATTTTATTTTATTTTATTTTATTTTATTTTATTTTATTTTATTTTATTTTATTAGTAAGTATTGTAGTGACATACCCGATTTACTTCCCCATTGTCAAGATAGCATGATTTTCATAATAAGAAGCTTTTCCTGCCATGTGTCCTATAGAGATCATTTGTCAAGTTATGGTTTCTTACCAGCAGCGGTCAATATACATGAAAAAAATTAAAGTGGAATTCCTGTGCTGGTACTCAGTTATCTCGTAACACAGTTCTATTTGCGTCTTTTTTTTTTTTTCAGGTTTGCACGTCTTTCTTTTAGTACTTGTTACAGAGGCCACACCCGTGAGTGTGGCTGTGATTACTTGAGAGTATATGATGGTAGCACAGCAAGTGCTCCATTGCTGGGTAGTTACTGCCTGGATCCATCAAGAGCAATAATCAGATCCACAGGAAATTCCTTGCACTTTGTCTTTCATACAGACTCTCGAAACGCCGGATCTGGCTTCAACGGATCTTACACCACACTTGGTTCGTATTCATGGATGTCAATACTTTCTTCTGCTCTATCCTGTTGTACTTTGCGGCTTTTTATGCACTTTACTTCTCAGGTCGAATGTGCTTTGGCATCATTGAAAGCCTTAAACTTGTAATTTACGATTCCCTCTCCCCCAGTCCCGCCCTCCCCCCCCCCCCCCCCCAAATCCAATGCTATCCACATTTCCTGAATTATTTTCAGAACAAAATCACAAATACAAATTTCTACGTGTTAGAGAAGAGTTGGTCGTATTTATTTGACTACAAAACTCGCACATATGTTCACATGTTTTGTCATTGATTTCATTATATTTGATTTATACATATATTAAAAAAAATATCCTCCCTGCCCTCTATTGATACCATTAATATGGTTCCTCTTTAGAACATTGTAATTTATAATGGGATTTGAAAGCTCACCGTTATCCCAGTCTATCGTTTCTTATTTGAGACACGGTCATAGTTGTTCATTGCGTTTTTTTTTTGTACTTTTTCTTTCAGGCAAAATATATATCTACGCGAATTGTTCCTTATTAGTGATTGCATTTTTTGTTCAGACTTTATCAGGCAATAGCGTTGGATGATAAGTAAACTGTGATGCCTTGTAAAGACCACTTACATAATTATGCAGCCTAGCCTAAGAAAAAATTGAGCTGACGGTTGATTCATTTTGATAACTTGTGATGCTATTAACCAGTACCGTAGTTTGTGATTCACTTTGTGAAAAACGTATATAAGAAAAGTTACTCTTCATAATTATCATAAGACTATAACTTCAGAAACTGCTTTTAGAACCCACTGGTGTGTAAAAATTCTGTGATTTTCATCTGAATGGCTGCCAGAGAGAGACAGAGAGAGAGAAAGAGAGAGAGAGAGAGAGAAAGAGAGAGAGAGAGAGAGAAAGAGAGAGAGAGAGAGAGAGAGAGAGAGAGAGAACTATTTGCTTCGGAGGCTCCTGGACTGAACCTTTCTACAAAAGTTCTCTATTCTCAAATTATCAGAAAGTGACGACATAATTTCAGCATGCTGTAAAAGTTATCGGATAGAAGACAGTAGTTCAGCTATATGAAGTTGTAAAATCACAAGAGACGTGAACCACCTGGAAGTTATCAGTTTCGTTTTATACAAAATAAAAAGGCGACGACGTGCCTGCTCCAGTTGTAACTGGGCTGCAATGGCACAAAGGAAAATTTCCCAAATGGGATTAAAGAATTATACAAACAAACAAACGAACAAACAAAAGCACTAATTGAAACTCTCTCTGTTGCCCAGAACTCAGACTTTTTTTTTTAACCTTGTGGCTGCTAATGCAGTTCTTGCAAAAGCTTGAATGGATCAATGATAAAAGCTAACAAGTTTATTAAACTGCAACACTGTTTTCTTCCTTTACCTTCTTGTGAAACAACTCAGGGAGTTGACTAAATAATTGCTTAATGTTGCAGAAAATAAAAGGAGACAATTTTATTTTGGGAGGAAAAATAAAATAACATAATTATACCTTTTCGAACACCTGGCGCAGATCTCATTACCGTGCATTTATTAATGCTTCACTGATTCCAAAAACTGGACTAACGGTTGTGTGCTTGTGTGCGTGCGTATGGTGGTGTGAACGAGAGGGAGAATGCTAGACAAACACTATGTTCGAGGTCCATATCAGTGGTCAACAATGGCTCGCACGCACGCACGAACGCACATACAATCAGACACATCAAATTTGGTATTTCCAATCAATACATTTTAAATCTACCTGTTCAATATCTATACTGAGGAAGCAATAGATCACATTATACAGAAGCTGTGGTCTTTCATGTACTATGGTCTGTTTCACTCTTGCTTTCCTACATACACACATACAGGTATATATATATGTGTATTCATACTCGCAACTCTTGTGCAGTTTAGTGCCACATCATACCAGAGAGTCATGAACTTTCTTATAGCTGTGACAAAAGAGCACATTTTAAAAATCTGGAAACGTACAAGGTGTTTCTGAAATAATATAGAGCACAATTTGTGTATGCTAATTTTTCAGGTCCAGAATCTTACAGATATACAGAAACTGCTCCAACAGGAAGTATTGCCTCTCCTAACTACCCTCAAGGTCACACTGAAAGTACATTTGCCTTCTGGACCATCTCAGTAGCTAGTGGCAAGACTGTATTTTATAGGTAGGTTATTATGTAAGATCCTTGGTCTGATTTTATAGTGATTTAACCTGAACTTGAGAAATCTGATACCTAACGAGCATAATGTGGTTTATGCCTTGCATTAATTTTGTTAACGTATTGTTGATCATAATTCTACACTCAAAGCTGCCGGTATCATTTGTTTCTCAATCTTGCAGGTCATCCCTCATTCATGAACAGTGATGATGGTTGTGTTATGCATGAGACATTTAAAAGTCTGGCATGTTTTTTTCTTGCAGCGTTCAACTACTTTGTTTAAAGTAGCACAAACCTGAAACGGAGAAATGGTTTAACTTTCCCTTTCTTGAAAAAAATGTAAATGTGTATACTTTGTCTTAGTTTTTCAGATTTTGATCTAGAATCCTCGTCAAACTGTGAAAGAAATTACGTAGAAGTTTATGATGGAGCTCATGCAGGCAATAGACGGATTGGCCGTTATTGTGGCAGCAACAATCCCGGCAATGTTACCTCTACAGGAGAAAATATGTGCATTGTCTTCCAATTAGATGGATCATCAACGAAACAGGGTTTTCGTGGAAGCTACGTTACTAGTGGTAATAACATACTTAATATAGTAGGTTGATAACCTGAGCCACTCTTTCTCCGGCAGCGGATATTGTAAGTCGAGCCGCCAGTCTATCTAGTGTTCGCAGCATATCGCTAAAGTTAACAGGTTTATTAAACTGCAACACTGTTCGCTTCCATTCATGTAAAACAACTAAGGGTACTGACTTAATTGTTTAATGTTACAGAAAATAGAATTGTTAGCCAATTTTGTTGAGTGTAAAATCACAGACTGAGAAAGTCAGACAGAGCAAATAAAAATGAACCAAACTTCCATGCAAACAAACAATTAATAAAATGTTAAAGCAAAACCTGACAAATAAGCTGAAGCAGGAGACCTCCAAAATATATTTTCACTAAATACAGAATAGATCCAGGTTACCGTAGAGAGAGATTAGCTGTTCAGTTCACACTGACTAAAAGAAATCATTTACATGGTTAACATTTGATTTATATTTTTATTTCTGATTAGCAACTGCCCCGTTCAATGAACAGGAATAAATAAAAGTAGTAATCTGAAGCACACTATAGTAATAATCAGTTTCCCCACGGCATCAAGTTTGTAAAATCGTAAGGGAAATAAAAAATGAGTAGTACTAGGTTTGTTTTTGTTTTTTTAAATCTTCGGTGTTGGATTGAACCCAAGATGGATTGAACTCAGTCTCCGACTGATAACCGCAGATAACATGGCGCCACTGCAGACCGCGATAGGCTGGATGAACTTTTCCATAGCAGACCTCTGCGAATAAGCACTTCGTTATTTATTCGCATTCCCGTTCACACACAGCACCTCCCCTACCTAGGTTCAGCCATAGAGCTGCGTATCTCTTCCACCCATACGCACAGCCTGCAATGTATTCATTATTATTTTTTGTATCTGTATTTTGTATTTTGTATACTTCTTTAATCCCATTTGGGAAATTTGCCCTTGTGCCATCACAGCCCAGTTTTAACTGGAGCAGACACGTCGTCTCCACAGTGCAGCGCCGGTCGGCGGTTTTAAATTTTTTTCGGGGTGGGGGGGGGGGGGCGGGGTGAGGGAGGGTAGGGGAGTGGTAAGGATGAATTTTATTTAATTTTGTCCAGGCAGCGACCTGTTCGGCCTGCTCTTTACGATTTCCAACTGCCAAGGTATCTTTAACGTGCTCAACGTGCACATGGGCCCTCCGAATTTTTTCGTCCTTATCCGAGAAGACTAGGTACTCGATCCTACACCCCAATAGGATCAGGGGCACGAACATATCAGAAGAATCCCAAACTTCCAACATGCCTGCACCGGCCAAGGTTTGAACCCGGTACCCTTGGCATGAGAGGCGAGCACCTTGCCTCTAGACCGCCTTGTCCCCGCTGCCCGGGCAAAATTAAATAAAATTCATCCCTACCATTGCTTCCCCTCCTCCCTCATCTCACCCCCCCCCCCAAACAAAAAAATAAAAAAAAATAACCCGCCGACCGGCGCTGCACTGTAGCGACGACGTGCCTGCTCCAGTTGTAACTGGGCTGCAATGGCACAAAGGCAAATTTCCCAAAATGGGATTAAAGAGTTATACAAATACAAATACAAATACAAATACAAATGCTGTGGTCGGCTTTGAGATCATGAGTAGAATTTTAATATCTCACGGAATAATAAATTAATGTTTTTCTGTGTCACAAACATAATATGGTCAGTAAATCAAGGAGACTGTATCACTATAAGGCTTTGTCATTTCATTTGGAAAACTGACACACTTATTTATGTTAACGGAGTTGAACATTTTGTGACTGGGTCCTAAAATCAAATTTTATTCGCTGTGTTTCATTAGTTAGTTCCACACCCTTTTACATTTGAGTCTGATTTCGCCAGTTGCAGCATTAATCTGACCGTCACCTTCAATTTCCTGACATCCACTTTCAGAGTGTAAATGCCACCCATTTTACACCGCATCTTGTGATCCTGCCAATGGAACATGTCACTGCAAGACCGGATACAATGGAAGTAACTGTGGCCGTGATATTAACGAATGTAACAGCAATCCCTGTCCCCAGTACTCCTACTGCCATAACTATGGTGGTGGATTTTACTGTTATTGCAGAAATGGAACGAAAACTGCTACTACTGGCATCTGTGATGGTACGTTTCTCTTGTCTCCCATGTTCATAAAGTAATAGAGCATTAAGTTCTACTCTGAGAGAAAACAATCTTCTCGTACTCGCGTCGTGTAGTAGTATTATCTTATCATATAAAAAGTGGCGAAAATGTCATTGTTGTGCAGTTTTGGCCCGCTTTGTGCCCAACGTTATAACTTGAATAACATTTAAATATATTTGTAACATTAATGCTCTCAAGTGTCAACGAGTCTAACCCAATAGTTTAGCCTTTGACAAGTTTAAGGCCATTTTTGTAATAAGTTCTAAAAATGTAAAATTCAGTGATTTTTTGTACGTGTGTGTGTGTGTGTTCCCTTCTTCAAAAGACCCACCGTAGGGGGGTGCCCATGAGTTCTGAAGTAAAAACTGTATAGTGTAGATTATAAGAGAGAGAGAGAAAGAGAGAAAGAGAGCCCGCGGGTAAATCCCGGCCAATGACGGGCATATCATCCAGATTTGAAAAAGAAAACAGAAACAATAAAGTGCAACTTTGCCCCTTGTTTTCGTGAACTTTTCAGCCAGAATGACAATTTCTCAATTAAACCCATTACCTTTTATATCGATCTTCGAGTTTATTCTCATTTCAGGCATTTGAAAAAAAAAAGTTTTATAAAGTAGACAAAATAGTATCTTTTGCTGAGCTCCCTTGGTAAACTAATCGCGTGGAAGGCTATGTATGACAGGCATTCAATTTGGTGCGATTGCCCGCTCCAGAAATGAATGAGCACATGAGACTGTTAGCAAGACTGGAGATTATGGTCCGAAACTTCCCATATCAGATAGAGAAGAGACAGAGGGAAAGATCTGGAGAGGGGGGTGGGGGGGGGGGGGAAGCATAGGTTTACAGGGTACCCCATCTCGTTTCGTTCGAAAAATATTATACACTCCAAACTAGATCTCAAAAAGTTCAGATAAGTATGTACAAACTTCTACTGACAAAAATGTTAAGCCAGCGGTTAGTTCTGCAGGTATTAGAAAAACAGTAGGCCTTTTTATGTATTTGTCTAGATAGATTACAAGATGTTTACTTGGGGGGGGGGGGGGAGCATTCATCTGTCAGTGGCCTCTCTGTCTTTCCTGAACATTTCATGACAGACTAGGAAAAGCTATCATTCTTAAGCTAAGAATTGTGAAACTAACTTTAAGTGGAGAATATGGAAGCAGTGGTTTTTTTTTTTTATTATTTAAATGTTGTTTTCAGCTTGCAACACAACACTGACAGCACCGTCTGGACAGTTTCAAAGTCCAGGCTACCCAAGCAGAAACCAGCAGTACACATCCTGTAGCTGGACAATAGAAGGGACATCGGGCACAATTGTTTCTCTGAGGTATGAACTGTTTGGTGTCGTGAAGTGTTTGAACGCGTGTGGACACCATTTATATAAGCTCCTGAAGTCATTAACTCAGTCATTAGTTCAGTCCATTCTGCAAGAAATCGCAAATTCTATGTAGCTATCCTGCGAAGTCCATACAACACTCAACTAATCATGTACCACCCACCAACTACATTAAGACTTCATCCCATCAATACGTTCATCCCAGACCAAACCATTCATGCAGAAGCTTTGCTCATGGGAGTTTGGTGGATGTGCATTTTCAGAATTTTGTCCTCAGCTGTAAGTGGTGACAAAGAGTAAGTTGTGACACTGTCACGGTATTCTTGTCACCAAATCATCTCATACCTCAGTTTGTTCAAATATTTGTGGACAGTGGTGGAAATTCTGGCGGTTATTGTGCTTACAATACATTCGCCGGGCACTTATACAAAACTGGCTATGGTTCCAATGTGATCTATGTCAGGCTTTTGCCCACAATTCTTTTTATAATAATTATCATACAGAGACAGACATTTCTAAACTTGGATACTAACGTTTCTTATATTACTTCTTAGGTTCGACGTAAATCAAATAAGCAGTTGAATTAAGTTTAAACACGCACTTTGTCAAATGATTACAAATTACAACAGATATCATGCACAGCGCGTTTTCCCATTTCATTGCCCACAGCAACTGTTGACTTGTAACTTAAAGTCGTCGGGATTCTTTACAGTTCATAAGAAAACCCAGTGTAGGTATAAAAAAATAATATCATTACAATAATAATAATAATAATAACAATGGTGGAGTATTAAGTGTGCTACAATGTGGCCACTTTTTTCTACTCAACCCTGCAGCCTGAACAAGAGTTTCAAAAAATATGCAATTAGATAGAATTTTTTTGATGTCAAATAATTTAACCCAATCGCTTTTGTATCGAACTATTGTGTTGATTGACGTTTTTGGGCAATCTTTTAAAAATGTTATGACGGTAAAATAAAACGAACTTGTTTTAGTTGCCTTCGATAAGCCCAGTGCATGTGAGACTGTATTTGACGATCAGTTTGAAAATGAATTGGATGCGAGTATGACTAATAGAAAAAGAGAGATTGGAAGAGGGAGGGTTGGGAAGAGGGAGAAAGCAATGTCGATCAAAACAAGGCTATAAGACTAAGGCTGAGTACAAAGCCATTTTTGTCCTTGGCCCATGAAACTGCGGGTTGTCTACGATTGATGTAGAAAACAACAACAGAAACAGCACTCTCATCGTTCGGGCAACTATGAATCCTGAAAGAAGTCTAAAATATATCCTAGATCTTGCCATGTTTTTTGTGGGCCAATCACTCACAATTGTTCATCCGTAGTTAGGCATGATTAATGTTCCGTCTCATCACTGGGTCGATTTATCATTGTTAGGCCCTCTGTCAATTAGCATGGAATCTCCGAGTTGTCACATACTGGTAATTTCAGAACATTGTAGCAGACATTACACTTGGGTCAACCATTCAGCTTTTCTTTCATTCAAAGTATTTCAAATGCATCATAATGGTGTCATTTTTCTAAAAAAGGATTTGGAAACATTGTAACAACTGCATTGCAGACAGAATGGCCAAATTGCCTACGGCTTTCTCTTCACTTTCCTCTCCTGTTTTTGTGTTTCCACTTTACATCATTGAACCCCGTCGCATGCTATAATTTATAACTGTTTTAGTAATGTTTTGATTTTATTCTCCACAGATTTCCTCACTTTGACCTCTTTGAGACTAATGGGTGCTACTACGTGGCAGTGAACATCTATGATGGTACCAGCCCTAATGACCCACTGATTGGCCAGTACTGTGGGACAAACATCCCTGACACTCTGCGCTCTTCAGGAAATGCAATGCACGTTGTCTTTAGGACACGCTATTCAAATTCCCGAAATGGTGCATTTAATGCAACATACATGTCACACGGTCAGCTTTTATTTATTTCATCCTCTCTTAGACAAGGCAAATGTCAGCTACTTATTTAGATTATAGAGTATATGGCCATGTAAAGTAAACATATTTCTTCATGGTTGAACTTCTTTCACGTTTGAAATGAACAACTTGTTGTACAAATTTTGCAATACATCTTATGTAAATACTTTCAGTATGTCGGACAGAACTCTCGAGAACCGCCTTCCTCTTACAGTTCTTCCCTTTCAGATTCATCAATATTGTTGCTATTTATACAACATGGCGCATGGCAATCATAATCATAAGATTGAGATTTAAACAAGTCAACAAAGCCACGTCTAGCAATATGTATTTAAAATTGTTTTCGTCTATTTCTTTGTCTTTGGTCATACAATCTAGACTTAATTTGCTTTGTAGATACATTTATTTCCATATACTAGTTGGTCCGCTGACTCGGAAAATACACAGCAGCTGTAATATTGAAAACAGACTTTCTACGGTGACAATGAAAGGCTTTCTTGATATCTTCATGTATGACGCAGCAACACCCTCAATTGTTATTATATGTTGTTGTTTCCAAGAGTGAGTTGCAGTGGCTGCTCTAATAACTTTTGTCACCATCTTGTTAGCGCCACATTGTATAATTTTCGACGTTATGTGTCATTCACTGTCCCACTCGTCTCACATTCGAGTCAGTTCTTCAACCCTCATCTCGTCGCGCGGGCAAAATCAACAACTCACGGCTGACCGCACTTTCTAAATATCTTCCGCCACATCCTCCAAAACTTGGAAAACACAAATCATACATATTGTGTTTTATCTATCGATACACCTTTCCGTCGAAGCAGAAATAAGAACTTCAAGTTCATAATCTAAGTGGTCCTTTACGATTGCCTTTTGCTCCATAGCATCTTCGAATTGCTAATTGTGAAAGTCAGCAAGCCGGTACATTGGCCAAAATAAAAGAGGAGGAAATAATACATTTAAGAGATGTTCGTCATTTTTAAAAACAAAATAACCGCAAAGTTAAACGACCATGAGAAACAATCATCTGTTCATTTTAGAGAAATGACTATACTGCCGGTGCTGTTCACATAAAATACGCCCTGGATCCAAAACCAAACACAGCGGCATTACTACTATGACAAAAACAATAACGAGTCTGATCTCACTGTGTGAGCCCCTAGTGAACGCACTAAATGAATGCGTGTTTAGTGACTTCCAGAAACATTGACTGTTTGTTATGAAAATGTGCAGACTTCCTGCTTCAACAGTTTTCATTTCTCATGCGTATACTGTGTAAATATAAACTTTTCGATTTCTGTTTTTTTTAAAAAATAAAATAAACCAGCAAAGAACGATCTACATTTTAGCAACGGTTTCACTATTGTATGTTGACAAATGGTGGACATATCGACACTTTTATGATTTCACTGATACAACATTTGGAGGATGAATATCGTGTATATACAATATTTGGAGGATGAGTATCGTGTATCTCACGATGAATGGTGTTCATCGAACGGGTACGTGTGCTTTCCAGTTGATCATAGAGAATGAACAGAGTACAACTCAAGATGTATGATGTTCATCTTGCGGGCACCGCACGCTTAGAAAGTGCAGTTTGGCGGGGCGCGTTTCCAATGATAAATACTCGCAAAGTGGCTGACGAGCTCCGACCTTTGTCGGCGGTAGTCTTTGTTACGTTTTCACATTTAGATACGAAGTGCCGATTGGATTGAACTGGTAAAGATGAGCAGTCCGTTTGATTTTGTTGGGCATGGCTCGCAATAATTATAAGTTACTCCCATTTTTAGGAAGCCTTAGTCTCGGTATACTTACTGCAGTTGGAAGGTCTAGCCAACGTAATGATTTTTGGTTGCGGTTGCGTGCAGCCAAATCTTAGTCTTGGCCGAATGACTGGCCTTTTTGTACTGCTTGTGAATGCACGGGAGCCAATGGCAATAGCCGTAGGCTGAAGTGAGGGTGTTGCAAGATTCGAGCATGTGTGACTGAAGTTGAGTTTGGGTGCTGTCGGTAACTATGCGACTGAACCTGCATTGTCACTGTCATTTCAGTACAAAATATTGACAATAGTGTGAAAGGAGGAAAAATCTCAGGCTATCTTTAATTGCTAATTCAGAATGAGTGTTGGAACTTAAAAGAATAAAACAAGAAAAAAATCATAAATAATAATAACAAAGAGATCTAGATAAACGTCCCATTCGACAGGAAAAAATAGGTATGCCAATGGGTTTGGTCTTAGAGACCCTCTACACATACACAAAAGAGAGAGGGAGGCAGAGGGAGAGAGAGAGAGAGAGAGAGAGAGAGAGAGAGAAAGAGAGAGAGAGAGGGAGAGAGAGAGAGAGAGAGAGAGAGAGAGAGAACATTTACAACATAGGACAACTAATTTCTTCATCATCATGATATTAGCGAAATGGAAAATATCCTGGCATCATTAGGATGTCATAGTCTTAAAATGTCGACTTTAACCCCGATCGCTGCAATATCAGAAATCATAGCAACAATGAACCAATTAATGATGTTCTTGGGGTGAGCACCTGACAGAACTGCACACTGATTCATAAAACCGCTGAGTATCATTAAACCAACCCCCCAAGAAAACAATTCATCCGAAAAGGAAGCAAGAATGGATTGTGAAAGAGGATTCATTTGCAATGTACTGATGGGCGGCTGTTGGCGATTTCCCGTCGACCGATAGAAGTACGCTATAAGCATTTGAAATTACTCGAGAAATATTTCTAATAGGGCATGGCATGGCATGCAAAATGTAGAATTTCGCCTGTGGGATCTTGCATTACAACAATTATAGTATAAATAAAGAAGGCTGAACGACGAGATGCTTGCGTGCTTGCCATCTTCAAACTTTACCTGTTAAAGTAGATGCTTCTGCAAACAAGGTGGGGCTCTTCTGACTTCACACAAGCGGTCACACAAGCAGCTGAAATAAACGCAAGCATGCCCGTGCACGGTCAAATTGGCGTTTGCAAGCGTCACTTTGACAACAAGTTTGAAGACAAAATTAAAAAGTGTCTTGATGGCTTTAGTAAAGCCAAATTGAGAAAAATGGTGAGTGGCATTTACTGACCAGTCGTATTTCGGCTTCAGTTGAAAACTGTCCATACAGGAACATTTCTAAGACAACACCAACAAGAAGTAAGAAAAACTCTTTCAGACTTATTGATTCTCCTTCGAATACAAATCAACAGGTAATAAATGACGATGTCATGGTCTCATGCGTTTGTGTAAAAAGAGAATCGGGGGGGGGGGGTGGGGTGTCAGTCAGTGACACAAAGCAAACTCAAAAGCATTTTTCCACCTCCAAATCATTTAAAGAACATTCCGTAGATCGAAAGAAGGCACCTTCAAAATTTGCATCTACCCCAGCTGTCTGAGCGACAATAGATACTGCTAAAAATCGAGTATTAGATATATTAATCCCTACATTAGAAACAACAAGAGTACTTTACAGTAAGTTTAAAGGCTATAGTATGAAAGACAAACTTTGGAAAATAGTGGAATAAATGAAATAATTAAAAAAAAAAAAAAAAGCCGACACGAACAGAAATGAAAGGACAACGACAGAATGTAAATAGACGATTCATGTGCTAGTATTCGTTTCGGGAAACATTTTTTTAAAGTCTGAGATTACAACAGATTAGCTGCTGCATAGATTACTGGGTAGTTGTTGATGTTACTCTAGACAAATTGGAATTTGATGGAACTCTTTAATTTTCTAATTCTGACTTCAAAAAAGTTCCATTAAATTTTGTGAGACATGTCTATTCATGAAGTGAAGCCTTACGTTTATTATGCCATCGGTAGATCGAGTAGGACATTTTGCCGAAATATGGCACTGTATGTTTTTAATATTGAATATTCTGGTTCATATTTTTTTCTGCGTGTCTTTTCGTTGTTCTGACAGCAGCCAATAGCTTTGCATCATATTCTATCTCTTTGATATTTTGTACATGAATGACATGCTGAGTTTTGCAACCACACCCCTTAATTATGCTAGGCAGTATCCTGCTTTGTCCCATGGTCTCAGTCGTAGGTTTTTTAATTATGACCACAGTTATAATTATTATATTTGTAATTGTCACCATTCCATCACTTCACAGATATTTTAGTTAGATCAGGATATTTTTCGGGTAGAAGCGCACAGCCATTGTATTTGTTAATTAATGTTTACAAAGTAACTGCACAAACTCATCAGTGGGGGTCTCACTGGTGGTGAATCTGCTCCTTCAAATAATCTTTGACATGCTCTAGTTTTTATTATTTTCCATCATCAGTTTGTCGTCCATTCACTTATGGATCTACATGTGAAAAGAGTTGTCCCTGTGTGCATGAAAACAGCCAGTTCTGTGACAGTTTAACTGGTGTCTGTAGCTGCAAACCTGGATGGACAGGGCCAAGCTGTACAGAAGATGTGGATGAATGTCGATTTAAGGATGTTTGTCCAGCCAACTCTGAATGTATCAACACAAAAGGCAACTACATTTGCAAATGCAACAAAGGATACAGTATGAATACTACAACGGGCCTATGTGATGGTAAGGAGGTTTTCATGATTGGATCAACTGAATTAATTGATGTTGAAATGCTTTCGGGTCACAGTGCATTACGTGCATATGCAATGGAAAAAGTCAACAATTGGTCACGGCTTCCCCTATAAAGTTCATTTAAGGTTGTATAAAAAATCACAGGGCAAACATAACCTAACTGGTCGTAATAAATTCTTTGTGTGTCGTCACCATCACCATTTGTTTACTTGCCTCACTTTTCTCAGTATTTGATTCATTACTGAAGGGCAACATCGTTCACCATCGCGGATCTCTTGTCCCAGGAGAACATTATTTCTAAATATGTGAGGCAGCTTACGAAAACCAGTGTTGATGCCAAACTTTCACATTTTTTTGTTGGCACCACCATGTAGCGGAGCTTTTGTAGAGCATTTTGCTTTTAAATGTTTAAAATATCTTTACTAAATCAAAGTTTTGACATTTTAAAGTTACAATACACACGGGTGTTACAATGAGAAAATCGCGTCTCAAGTTTTTACTTTTATTTTCATACATTTTGAGGTGTTTTTCTCACCAGGAAAACAAAATAATACATTTGAGTTTATAACTATCAGAAAACCCAGATATTGCGTAGAGATCAACATTTCAAGCAACCCGGGAGATTTTTTGTATAAAGTCAAGACAAAATAGATGTCTTGCTAGATCTAGATCTATCTCTGTGTCCGCCATCTTGCTGACCGCAACCGCAAGTTTTTGCAGATATTATAAAAATAAAATTCCTTTGCACCTGGAATAATATATCAAAAGAAAGTTTTCCTGCACACTGCACAGTTTACTTTGTCAGCTAAATGATTTAAATGTAGGATTTGCAATTAAAATTAAATGGAAAATCGATGCTGTTAGGTTGGCCTTTTCTAGCAGTCGATGTTCTTCGGTTTATGGAGATGCAACTCTCCTACAAAATACAGATTCAATGTATTCATGCAGACTAGCTGTGAATGAAAAGCTGTTGATTTATCCTTTTCGATTGGCATAAAATTATGGTGTGATAGGGTGGAGAAATATGAGTGATCGTGGAAAATTTCTTGACCATGAAAACAGTAAAATTACGTAATATCAAAAATGTTTTGGTCCACTACATTTAAAATGCGAAATTAAAATATTTAGAAGACTTATTTCGTAATAAAACTTACACATAAGATGTAGGAAAGGATGTACGTTCTGACCTTGACTAAATGTACACATAAGGTCACCCAGATAGGCCCACAGACTAAAAAAAACAACACCCAGACTGGATGATCCCATTGTGTGACGTCAGAAAACAGCGAAAGGTCCGCCATTTTAGGTTTACGGTTGCGACCGACGCTTCAGCAAAGATACAATGCAGCGGTCGCTAAAGTCCACGCGGTCTTCATTTATAACAATAAAAGAAAGGCAGATGTAGACAATAAAATGAAAGGGCAGGCAAGTTAATGCATTATTAATACATGTACAACCAATCTTGACAAATAAAAAGAAATTTCTAACGCAGATAGGACTAGAATCGGAATTTTCCGAGCGGCGGCCATGTCGGTTATACGGTCGCCGCTCGGGAAATTCCTTAAAAAACGACACAGCCCGAAGCTCGTGTTTCCAATCTGGTTAATTTATTAGTCTGTGGATAGGCCTAACCTTTGGAAGCTTATTACTCAATACTAAGATTTCCACAACTTAACGGGTTTT